>CAWUFW010014698.1:0-401426 GCA_963921515.1 Calotriton arnoldi | reverse complement strand
TACGGAGATGGGGTTCTAACATGGCACACAGTCGATGCAGGGTTGGCCTGTCCAGCCGAAACTTCCTAATAACCTCTGTATCGTCCATGTCCACCAGCAATTGGTATGGGCGGTCAATGTTCGGTCTCCGCCTAGGGAAATTGCAGAGGACACATGTCAAAGCAACACAACACATAGCAATTTCGCATACACATCACTGACATGACTGAGCAAGCACATGAGCCACAGCCCAGCTGTCAAGCTGGGACGGCACGGCCACAATACACTTACACAGGTCTCCCAACAATGGCAATGGCTAGTGAGACATACCACTGCCATGTGCATGCACATGGGGATCTAGGCCCCAATGACTTGCGGGGCGTGCTGATGGGGACTGACTGCATATTCGTCAAGCGGCAACGCCAAGGCAACATGAGTGTCTGCTGAGCATGGAACTGCTTCCGAGGCTGGATGAGTATGGCACACGACGACGACGATGTGGGCACAGGCTGAGCGGCCAAAACAAGTGGGACCTGTGGCACGAGGGGATATGAGACAGTAGTAGGTGTCAGCACTGCACCCTATGTACAGCACTGTACGGATCACACCTCCCGAAACATTGACAGGTGTCCACATTGACAGCCCCATGCCAAGACGGCTGTGTGCTTGCAGTCACACGTCACAGGTGAGAGGTTACATTGCACGTGCCAGGTGGCAGACGTACATAGTGGGAGCTGGCATGTGTGTGCATGTGTCTCCTGTTCAGGATCCACCAGATGGGCGCTGACTCTGTACTGACCATTGGACACAGCATGTTCCGTGGAAGGCTTGTGTGTGTGGGATGGTGGCACTGGATGTGCCTCCGTTGGGTGGGGGGCCATGCACAGGGCGGGTACGTCGATGATTGCGCATTGTTGGTCACGGTGGGTGCACCAACTAAGATGTGTTGCCCTGTGTTCAATTCCTATGTTCGCATGATGATGGACTGTGGATGTGGGCAGACTACACATTGGTCGATGTGCTGTCTATATGCATGTGCCTTCACACCAGGCACAGCTGCCCCTGCACATGTGACCCCTGCTGGACTCGCTGCTGGGTCTGTGGAGCTGATGCACCTTCTGTGCGTGGGGCAGACAGCTCTCCTCACTTCCCTCATTGCGCATGTCATGTCTTTGCCGCAGGTGACATGGATCATGGAGGGCCCACATGTACGCGTGGGTAGGCTACACATGATTGTTCACTGGTCGCCACCCCCAGTCAGTGTTTCGAATGGGAAGGTTGTCGTGCTGGTGGTATGTTCGATGTGGCGGATGGGCGGGCCTAGGTGCGGGCTTACATTCCGGACATGGGGGGGTAGTTGGATTGGCGACTAGTTGCAGTACACACGGGACACGTCTCTTCCTTTCCACATCTGGGTCATCCCTTGTACTAACTGACAGTGATACAGTCATCTTCGCCCCAGCCCTCATGTCCTCCCCTCGCCCCCCAATATGCATGCTCACCTGCGAGGCTAGCGCTTGCACAGGCAGCCCCAAGCTCGCACCAGAGAGGGCAAGGAGTGTATGTGTGGGTTCCGTTGCACGAGTGGGCTGTCTCAGGGTATGATGTGTGGCGGGACGCCGTCCACCTGCGTGGTGCCCCAAATGGAGACCCGGCCTGCATGGACTATGCATCACAGTCTTCGCCTTCCCGGATCCGCCACCTGCGACACCCAGTGGCTGTGGCTGCCCTTGCGGCCAGGCCGCGTCCGTCTGTGGCTGATGGCCCACACATTCACTCTTTGGCCTCTCTGGGGAGGGCTCAGGGGTGGTGGCGCACGCGCTTGCACTTAGTCGCAATGGCATGTGGCGTGGTTGGTATGATGGGCAATGGATGGGATGGTGCGAGCCACCTCCCGTGACGTCAGTGCTGCTCGTGCTGTGGTGCGTCCCCTACACTTCCATTTGACTTTTTGCCATGCTAGACGTTGAGGTTCTATTGCCTGCGTGATATGACCAGGAGGAGCGCGAGGAGACCTCTCACACACCATGCTCCACTGCCATCCCGTGCCCTGTATCGCCTGTGCGGATTGACTATGTTGGGGTTACACCTGGTCGACTGGGGCTGTGTGTGCCTTGTCAAGGGGCATGGCGGGCGCACAACAGGATCCAGCTTGTCCACAGAGGGTGGGCTGAGGTGCGCCTGGTACCGCTTTGTACGTGTGCCCGGCTGCTGTGCACACACGTGTTCACTCCCCCCGACAGGTGTCCTCTCACAATGCCCAGGGAAGCGGTGGTGTACTGTTCATGACCCCTCCCAACACGGCGTGCTCCAACTTGGCATGTGCGCATCTACCCGTCACACCCACCCACCTGAGCACTGCGTCCATACGACTTCACACGACACATGTGTGTCTTCCACAGTTGTGCTACTCATTTGCGTTGACATCCAATACCAGTGGACTACATGGTCATGTCACGACTGCCGTATACTTCACATACTCTCATCCTCTCTCATTCGTACTTGTGAAATGAGTCAGCGGAGACAGTTTTGGTTTCAAACATTATATTGAGTCTTCTGTCCTCTGTGATGCAGTATAGTGGACACTACTGGCAGCGGAATACATGTTGAGGATATACTGAGCATGATTGCAAATGGGATAGGGTGTGGGGTTACATGTGATTGGCTGTTGCATGTGGGATGTGGGCTTCAGAGTGACATCTGCTTGGCCAAGGCTGTGCTAATGTACATTTACGTATAGCTGTGTAGCTGCGGACTTTGACACAGACGGTATACATGTAGCCTACCAGACCGCTTGGCATCATGGGCACAGTCCATCTCAGTTCCATGTGACAGGTTTGCTGCGGTTGTTCCTCATGCACGCGTGCATGTGAGATGACATCAGGGCATGTGCTTGCGTGCATGCAGCGGCGTGCCACTTGTTGTTGCACTGTGGTGGTTACTGGACATGTCACAGTCACTGGGGTCGTGTTGTTGTTGAATGCACTTGACGTCCATGCAAAGGTCCTGGTATGGGATTCCCGGGGCGGGGGTGGGAGGGGTGCAGCACCCACAGACTCCAGGCGACCTATTCATGTCCACTGAGCGGTGTGTGTGTCCATGTGCGCTGGATCCATGTCGTGTCCTGGTTGTTCGTGCAGTTCCGTTCATGTGGGTGCGATACACAGAGCCCATGCCACTGCCTCCCACGATGCATGCGGTGTTCCTGGATGTGATGGGGAACAGTGTGCATGTCCCGGTCATATCCGATGTCATGGCGATGTCGTTGATGGTGTGGTTACAGTTGCCGGTCGTTTGGTATGGCTGTTGTGGTGGTGACTGGCCAGTCCGTGCGGAAGCTAAGCATGGGTGCGGGGTTGGACATCATAGGTCACTCGGGGAACCTGCGTTGTGGTCCGACGTATTTACAGGTTGTCAGGTATGCGATGCCGTCCAGCAGGGCTTCCATGTCATTGGTGGTGTACATGTTTGCCAGCCAATGTAGCGGATGGTGGCTGTCAAGGTGTTGTTCGTAAGTTGTCCCTTGGAGGACCATGATGGGGCATGCTGGGTGACATTCGATGTAGCTGTTCTCGATGATCCGTCGTGTGGAGGCACAGTGGTCCCATTTCAGTGCGGGTGCGATGTTGGCCACATACGCCATGCCCCCATAGGCAGAGCAGGCCCTGTCGTGTGCGTCCAGAGGAGGAGTAGTGGTAGCAGGTCCGCCTTCAGACATGCCGGGTTGGAGAGGCATATCTCGACGGGATGCTGGTAGGGACACCTCCGACAGTAGAAGACGGGCATGACGCAGCTGAACAATGTGATGCGGTAAGTCAGTCGGTAACTTACGTTCAGCAGGGACAGGAGATCGCATCCCAATGTATGGAACAGGTTGGTTTTGTACAGCTTGAGCTGTTCGGGCGTAGTTGGGTAGGTGTGTTGCGGTTGCCATTTCGCAGCGGTTCGTTGAGGTGGCGTGCTCCGGCTGTGTGTGCAGTCTGCAATGTGCACGCTCCGGGGTTGCTGTGAGCTCTGTGTAGTCGTAGGGAGACAGGACTTGTGTTCTGTTGGCTTGTTTGGAGGACACGGGCCCTCTTCCCACATGCTTCTCAGACAGTTCAAGGTCAGTGATGTGTGTCTCCTTCCAATTAACTTGCATGTGGCCGACATGGGGGAGTGTTTTCTTCTTTCTTCCCCGTCCGTTGTGTGCTTCTGTGATATGCGCTATCTGCCCTGTGGTCGGTCTCCTCGGCATGCCTGTGTTGGTCTATTCTTGGACAATGGCTGTATTCACCGGCTTCTGTCGTAGGGCTGTGGTTTCGGAGTTGGAATGGAAGGTCATTCAGTGCTGTCTGCTCTCCCTTGTGTGGGCGGCAGGCTGCCTTTCCGCTCTGCGTTGGGCCTTGTGTGTGAATGTTATTCTTGGGCCACCTGTTGTCGGTCCCCGGGCTCTTTGGTGTTCCGTTTTATATGTCTTGTTCATATGTGCAGGGTGGTATGGGTGTTTCTGTGTGGTACTGGCGTTCCTCTTCCCGAAGGGGCCCTGCTTCTCCTAGTTGGTGTTGCCGCCGCTGTGTGCTACGCCATGTTTGTTACACTGGGGTGTGTCCTGCTGTTGCGTGTCTTCACTGACATGTGTGCGTCGGTTGTGTGGCGTTGGGTGTTGTCCGTGAATTGGGCGTTGGGGACATGTCTGTGGCCGGCCTGTCACGTGTCATGTGCGTTCGGGGTGGGGCTGATGTGTGTGCTGCTTGGTTGTGTCCCTGTGTCTGTGTGCGACGCATGCATGGCGCTGCGGTTGGCCTCTGCGTTGTGCGCATGTGTGGCGGCGTCATCGGCGCTTTGGGGCCGTGACGGGGTGGTTGGTTCCTAGTCCCAGGTGGTGTGTACACATGTGTTCTGCGATGTTACGATTTGGCCTGTGTGTCATATGTGGATGCGATGGTGGATGTGTTGTGTACACGCGCTGGTGGGGGTTGTCCGCTTTTCCGCCCTTGCACTGTGTGCGCTGTTTGCGTGCACTTGTTGTGTGTGTGCCTACCTGCGTCTCCGCGGTACGTTGCGTCCTTGGTGGTGCATCAGCAGGAGCATGGGGAGGGCCTGCAGTGCTGGATTCATGCTTGGGGTGCCGCTTCTTCGTTGTCCGTGCTCTGCGTCCGTGTTACCGCCTCTCTTTCACGTGCGGTGTCTCTTAGCCGTGGGAGCCGTTTGTTTGCGGCATCGTAATTTATGCGCCGGGCGGGACGTGTTTCGTCGGACGGTGTGTGTCAGTTGTGCTGCGCCGCTACGTGTGCGGGCGCACTTTGATGGCGGACGGTGTTGCTGGCTTGCCGGCGGTGTTTGGCCTGCTTTTCGCATCGTAATTGGGCGGGCGTGTGGACTGCTGCGTGCCGGCGGTAACTGGTGCTTTTGCATCCGCCAGCACGGCGGTTGTGCTTCCGCCCGCCATCGTAATGGGCCCCTTAGAAACTTTTTCTCATAGAATCACCAATGTTATCCTATGGAAGGAAATTCACTTAGCAGGTAAAAACTGTTATCGTTACTTTTTCTTACTCAGTGTTGGATCCTGGATCCAGCACTGGTGCATCTCCTGTAAACAGTTGAAAGAATGCGTTTAAGTCATACAGGCGATTTTTAAGGAAGATTTGTAGTTTGTGAAAATCGACACTTTGAAACTTTTCTGCTGAAAACCAGACAATGGATTCCTATGGAAGAAAATATAAGTTACTGGTAAGTACGGTTAAAATTACTTTTCAGGACCAGTACTGGGCTGAAAGATACAGCACTGAGGTCTCTCCTTATAACAGGTGAGTAAATCGGAATTCGTATTTCGGCTGATTTTAGAGGAATATTTGTATGTTTCAAAAATCAACACTGAAGAATTTCCAAGTGAAACCAGTCAATGTTAGCCTATGAAGGAAATTCAAGTTACCGGTAAGTACGGTTAAAATTACTTTTCAGGACCAGTACTGGGCTGAAAGATGCAGGACTGAGGTCTCTCCTGATAGCAGGTGAGTAAATCGGAATTCGTATTTCGGCTGATTTTAGAGGAATATTTTAAAGTTCCAAAACTCCACACTTAGAAGAATTTCCAAGTGAAAACAGTCAATGTTAGCCTATGAAGGAAATTCAAGTTACCGGTAAGTACGGTTAAAATTACTTTTGAGGATCAGTACTGGGCTGAAAGATGCAGCACTGAGGTCTCTCCTGATAACAGGTGAGTAAATCGGAATTCGTATTTCGGCTGATTTTAGAGGAATATTTTAAAGTTCCAAAACTCCACACTTAGAAGAATTTCCAAGTGAAACCAGTCAATGTTAGCCTATGAAGGAAATTCAAGTTACCGGTAAGTACGGTTAAAATTACTTTTGAGGATCAGTACTGGGCTGAAAGATGCAGCACTGAGGTCTCTCCTGATAACAGGTGAGTAAATCGGAATTCGTATTTCGGCTGATTTTAGAGGAATATTTTAAAGTTCCAAAACTCCACACTTAGAAGAATTTCCAAGTGAAACCAGTCAATGTTAGCCTATGGAAGGAAATTCAAGTTACTGGTAAGTACGGTTAAAATTACTTTTCAGGACCAGTACTGGGCTGAAAGATGCAGCACTGAGGTCTCTCCTGATAACAGGTGACTAAATCAGAATTCGGATTTCGGCTGATTTTAGAGGAATATTTGTATGTTTCAAAAATCAACACTTAGAAACTTTTTCAGCAAAAAGCAGGCAATGATATCCTATGGAAGGAAATTCAAGTTACTGGTAAGTACGGTTAAAATTACTTTTGAGGATCAGTACTGGGCTGAAAGATGCAGCACTGAGGTCTCTCCTGATAACAGGTGAGTAAATCGGAATTCGTATTTCGGCTGATTTTAGAGGAATATTTTAAAGTTCCAAAACTCCACACTTAGAAGAATTTCCAAGTGAAACCAGTCAATGTTAGCCTATGGAAGGAAATTCAAGTTACTGGTAAGTACGGTTAAAATTACTTTTCAGGACCAGTACTGGGCTGAAAGATGCAGCACTGAGGTCTCTCCTGATAACAGGTGACTAAATCAGAATTCGGATTTCGGCTGATTTTAGAGGAATATTTGTATGTTTCAAAAATCAACACTTAGAAACTTTTTCAGCAAAAAGCAGGCAATGATATCCTATGGAAGGAAATTCAAGTTACTGGTAAGTACGGTTAAAATTACTTTTGAGGATCAGTACTGGGCTGAAAGATACAGCACTGAGGTCTCTCCTGATAACAGGTGAGTAAATCGGAATTCGTATTTCGGCTAATTTTAGAGGAATATTTTAAAGTTCCAAAACTCCACACTTAGAAGAATTTCCAAGTGAAACCAGTCAATGTTAGCCTATGGAAGGAAATTCAAGTTACTGGTAAGTACGGTTAAAATTACTTTTCAGGACCAGTACTGGGCTGAAAGATAGAGCACTGAGGTCTCTCCTGATAACAGGTGAGTAAATCGGAATTCGTATTTCGGCTGATTTTAGAGGAATATTTTAAAGTTCCAAAACTCCACACTTAGAAGAATTTCCAAGTGAAACCAGTCAATGTTAGCCTATGGAAGGAAATTCAAGTTACTGGTAAGTACGGTTAAAATTACTTTTCAGGACCAGTACTGGGCTGAAAGATGCAGCACTGAGGTCTCTCCTGATAACAGGTGACTAAATCAGAATTCGGATTTCGGCTGATTTTAGAGGAATATTTGTATGTTTCAAAAATCAACACTTAGAAACTTTTTCAGCAAAAAGCAGGCAATGATATCCTATGGAAGGAAATTCAAGTTACTGGTAAGTACGGTTAAAATTACTTTTGAGGATCAGTACTGGGCTGAAAGATACAGCACTGAGGTCTCTCCTGATAACAGGTGAGTAAATCGGAATTCGTATTTCGGCTAATTTTAGAGGAATATTTTAAAGTTCCAAAACTCCACACTTAGAAGAATTTCCAAGTGAAACCAGTCAATGTTAGCCTATGGAAGGAAATTCAAGTTACTGGTAAGTACGGTTAAAATTACTTTTCAGGACCAGTACTGGGCTGAAAGATACAGCACTGAGGTCTCTCCTGATAACAGGTGAGTAAATCGGAATTCGTATTTCGGCTGATTTTAGAGGAATATTTTAAAGTTCCAAAACTCCACACTTAGAAGAATTTCCAAGTGAAACCAGTCAATGTTAGCCTATGGAAGGAAATTCAAGTTACTGGTAAGTACGGTTAAAATTACTTTTCAGGACCAGTACTGGGCTGAAAGATGCAGCACTGAGGTCTCTCCTGATAACAGGTGACTAAATCAGAATTCGGATTTCGGCTGATTTTAGAGGAATATTTGTATGTTTCAAAAATCAACACTTAGAAACTTTTTCAGCAAAAAGCAGGCAATGATATCCTATGGAAGGAAATTCAAGTTACTGGTAAGTACGGTTAAAATTACTTTTGAGGATCAGTACTGGGCTGAAAGATACAGCACTGAGGTCTCTCCTGATAACAGGTGAGTAAATCGGAATTCGTATTTCGGCTAATTTTAGAGGAATATTTTAAAGTTCCAAAACTCCACACTTAGAAGAATTTCCAAGTGAAACCAGTCAATGTTAGCCTATGGAAGGAAATTCAAGTTACTGGTAAGTACGGTTAAAATTACTTTTCAGGACCAGTACTGGGCTGAAAGATAGAGCACTGAGGTCTCTCCTGATAACAGGTGAGTAAATCGGAATTCGTATTTCGGCTGATTTTAGAGGAATATTTTAAAGTTCCAAAACTCCACACTTAGAAGAATTTCCAAGTGAAACCAGTCAATGTTAGCCTATGGAAGGAAATTCAAGTTACTGGTAAGTACGGTTAAAATTACTTTTCAGGACCAGTACTGGGCTGAAAGATGCAGCACTGAGGTCTCTCCTGATAACAGGTGACTAAATCAGAATTCGGATTTCGGCTGATTTTAGAGGAATATTTGTATGTTTCAAAATCAACACTTAGAAACTTTTTCAGCAAAAAGCAGGCAATGATATCCTATGGAAGGAAATTCAAGTTACTGGTAAGTACGGTTAAAATTACTTTTGAGGATCAGTACTGGGCTGAAAGATACAGCACTGAGGTCTCTCCTGATAACAGGTGAGTAAATCGGAATTCGTATTTCGGCTAATTTTAGAGGAATATTTTAAAGTTCCAAAACTCCACACTTAGAAGAATTTCCAAGTGAAACCAGTCAATGTTAGCCTATGGAAGGAAATTCAAGTTACTGGTAAGTACGGTTAAAATTACTTTTCAGGACCAGTACTGGGCTGAAAGATACAGCACTGAGGTCTCTCCTGATAACAGGTGAGTAAATCGGAATTCGTATTTCGGCTAATTTTAGAGGAATATTTTAAAGTTCCAAAACTCCACACTTAGAAGAATTTCCAAGTGAAACCAGTCAATGTTAGCCTATGGAAGGAAATTCAAGTTACTGGTAAGTACGGTTAAAATTACTTTTCAGGACCAGTACTGGGCTGAAAGATACAGCACTGAGGTCTCTCCTGATAACAGGTGAGTAAATCGGAATTCGTATTTCGGCTAATTTTAGAGGAATATTTTAAAGTTCCAAAACTCCACACTTAGAAGAATTTCCAAGTGAAACCAGTCAATGTTAGCCTATGGAAGGAAATTCAAGTTACTGGTAAGTACGGTTAAAATTACTTTTCAGGACCAGTACTGGGCTGAAAGATACAGCACTGAGGTCTCTCCTGATAACAGGTGAGTAAATCGGAATTCGTATTTCGGCTAATTTTAGAGGAATATTTTAAAGTTCCAAAACTCCACACTTAGAAGAATTTCCAAGTGAAACCAGTCAATGTTAGCCTATGGAAGGAAATTCAAGTTACTGGTAAGTACGGTTAAAATTACTTTTCAGGACCAGTACTGGGCTGAAAGATGCAGCACTGAGGTCTCTCCTGATAACAGGTGACTAAATCAGAATTCGGATTTCGGCTGATTTTAGAGGAATATTTGTATGTTTCAAAAATCAACACTTAGAAACTTTTTCAGCAAAAAGCAGGCAATGATATCCTATGGAAGGAAATTCAAGTTACTGGTAAGTACGGTTAAAATTACTTTTGAGGATCAGTACTGGGCTGAAAGATACAGCACTAAGGTCTCTCCTGATAACAGGTGAGTAAATCGGAATTCGTATTTCGGCTAATTTTAGAGGAATATTTTAAAGTTCCAAAACTCCACACTTAGAAGAATTTCCAAGTGAAACCAGTCAATGTTAGCCTATGGAAGGAAATTCAAGTTACTGGTAAGTACGGTTAAAATTACTTTTCAGGACCAGTACTGGGCTGAAAGATACAGCACTGAGGTCTCTCCTGATAACAGGTGAGTAAATCGAATTCGTATTTCGGCTAATTTTAGAGGAATATTTTAAAGTTCCAAAACTCCACACTTAGAAGAATTTCCAAGTGAAACCAGTCAATGTTAGCCTATGGAAGGAAATTCAAGTTACTGGTAAGTACGGTTAAAATTACTTTTCAGGACCAGTACTGGGCTGAAAGATACAGCACTGAGGTCTCTCCTGATAACAGGTGAGTAAATCGGAATTCGTATTTCGGCTAATTTTAGAGGAATATTTTAAAGTTCCAAAACTCCACACTTAGAAGAATTTCCAAGTGAAACCAGTCAATGTTAGCCTATGGAAGGAAATTCAAGTTACTGGTAAGTACGGTTAAAATTACTTTTCAGGATTAGTACTGGGCTGAAAGATGCAGCACTGAGGTCTCTCCTGATAACAGGTGAGTAAATCAGAATTCGTATTTCGGCTGATTTTAGAGGAATATTTGCACAATGGTGAAGGGAGGGGCGGGGCCTGAGGTGACATCTGTGCAAACGCGCCCCGTGGCGGGTTTTAAGTTGGGGGATTAAGTCCCCTTGAATCATGAGGGTCCCTACGGGCCAACTAGCCCACCAGGAACCTCCAGTATGCGCCAGGGGGCTGCGTTGCAGAGACATGTACAGAGGCCACACCCCTTTTTACACCTCTCTGCAACGCAGCTCTGTGGCGCTTTCTGGACGTACCTGTTGGGCTAGTTGGCCCCCAGGGACCCTCAGGATTGAAGAGGATTTAATTCCCCATCTTAAAACGCGCCACGGGGCCTGCTTGCACACATGTCACCTGAAGCCCCGCCCCCTCCCTTCACCACTGTGCAAACGCGCCCCGTGGCGCGTTTTAAGTCGGGGGATTAACTCCCCTTGAATCCTGAGGGTCCCTGGGGTGCAACTAGCCCACCATATACCTCCAAAAGCGCCATAGAGCTGAGTTGCAGAGAGGTGTAAAAGGGGCGTGGCCTCTGTACACCTCTCTGCAAGGCAGCCCCTGGCGCATACTGGAGGTTCCTGGTGGGCTAGTTGGCCCCAGGGACCCCAGTATTCAAGGGAGTCGTCCCCCTCTGCAAACGCGCCAGGGCGCGTTTGCAGAGTGGTGAAGGAAGGGGCGGGGCCTGCGGGCCCGAACGTTTTTTTTCCCTCCCTGAAGGGGGGCTGTGTGGCCCCCTTCCTTTTCCTATTTTTAGGCCCTGGGGACCCCATCCCCCAGGGCCTTACCCCTACCTTTAAAATTAAAATAAAAAAAAAAAACGGGAAGGGGGCCGCGTGGCCCCCTTCCCTGGGCCTGTATTGGCCCCGGGGACCCCATCCCCCGGGGCATGGCCTCTTTTTTTATTTGGAGGGGGCTGCGTGGCACCCCTCCTCAGGCCATTTAAGGCCCCGGGGACCCCATCCCCCGGGCCGGCCTTGCACTTTTTAAAAAAAAAATTCAATTTTTTTACTTTGGGGAGGGGGCTGCGTGGCCCCCTCCGTGGCCACTACTTGCCCGGGGACCCCATCCCCGGGGCCTGGCCTCTCGTTGGGGACTGTGGGGGGTCCCCAAGCCCCCACAGTCCCGCCGGCTCCCCGTGTTCCACGGGAGCCGGCGTGCTTACACATGGGGAGCAGCTAACATGCTGCTCCCCATGTGGAAAGCTATCGGCTTTGGATATTGGAAGAGAGAGCAGGTTTCCTGCTCTCTCTTCCAATATCCAAAGCAAGTTTGCAATGACAGGACGGGAGCCGCGAGGCTCCCGTCCTGCCATTGCAAACAGCAGTGTCCCGGGGGTAGGCACCCCGGGACACTGCAGGAGCCGAGCCCTGGGGGTGGCGGTCCCCAGGGCCACCACAGGCTCCAGGAGGGGGCCGTGCGGCCCCCTCCCTACATTTTGAAAGCCCCGGGGAGGTGGTGGTCCCCGTGGCTTTGGGGTCCAAAACGGACCCCCATTTTAGTTTTCTTAGTGCCCCGGGGAGGTGGTGGTCCCGGGGCGTGTGAGGGCTGGAGCCCCCCACACAGGTTTCTAATTTAAAAAAAGAAGCCCCGGGGGTCCCCGGGGCTGCGGGAGGCTCAGAGCCCTCCCGCACCATTCTACATAAAGCCCCGGGGGGTGGTGGTCCCCGGGGCTTGGGGGCCCTTAGAGGCCCCCACACATAAAATTAACCCCCCAGCATGCCCCGGGACTTGGCCCACCCGGGGCAATTAGCTATCAAAGCGCGGGAGACCGCGCTTCGATTTTTTTTCGGCAGGATTCGCGCACCCTGAGCGCATCCTGCCGATTTAAAAAAAAAAAAAAATTTTGTTTTTTGCCCAGGGGTCCTTGTGGGACCCCTGAGCAGACCTAGGGTGTCAGGGTGTTTCTACCCTGCCCCCTTTGTGCGCTTTGCGCACTTGTTTCTGTCCCTCGGTTCTACCGAGGGACAAAATAACTGCCAACACTTCCTGATTTGGAGTGTTGACAGCCAATTAACATAAAGCTCGTGCTCGGGAGGATCCGCGGCCCTAGATATATCTATCTTTTTACTTTTGATTTTCTCAGCAACTACTGAACGGATTTACACCATTTAACAAAAAGGGTTCTTTCTGAACCAAGAACTACCTCTTTGCCAAATTTGGTGTAATTCCGTTCAGCAGCTCAGGCTGTAGCCGTGTCTAAAGTTTCCTATGGAAAATTGCATGGGGAAAACGCTTTTGGGACCCCCTTTTTCTCGGCCCCGCTTGACGAATCCCTCGAGACTTTCAGGGTAGGAGCGGACCGGAGCGCCCCACAAAGTTTGAAAATTTTGCGAAGATACGTCATCCGGCAAGAGAGTTATTTCAAATAGAATGTCTCGGATTTCCTATGGATAATAGGTTGTAACTATAACTATCTACTGGCGACCGCCAGTAGATAATATATATATATAGTTATATATATACAAGGTTCCTCACCCAACTTCTTGTAAAGAAAAGTGAGCCACTCCAGTCATAGATGCAAATAAATCTGATTTATTAGGCACAAAGACGCGTTTCGACTCCTTGCGGGGTCTTGGTCACATATAACCAAGACCCCGAGAGGAGTAGAAACGTGTCTTTGTGCCCAATAAATCGGATTTATTTGTATCTACGACTGGAGTGGCTCGTTTTTCTTTACAAGAAGTTGGGTGAGGATCCCTGTTTATACAATGAGCATCGGCGTCCGCTTCAACGAGCCCCAACCCGGTTGGAGGGGAGTTCGGAGGCACCATCTCCCTGCTGGACATATATATTTATATATTTTTATATATATTATCTACTGGCGGTCGCCAGTAGATAGTTATAGTTACAACCTATTATCCATAGGAAATCCGCGACATTCTATTTGAAATAACTCTCTTGCCGGTTGACGTATCTTCGCAAAATTTCAAACTTGTGGCCCGCTCAGTCCGCTCCTACCCTGAAAGTCTCGGGAGTTCGTCAAGCGGGGCCAGCAAAAGGGGTCCCAAAACGCGTTTTCCCCATGCAATTTTCCATAGGAAACTTTAGACACAGCTACAGCCCGAACTGCTGAGACGGAATTACACCAAATTTGGCAAAAGGTAGTTCTTGGTTCAGAAGAACCCTTTGTTAAATGGTGTAAATCCGTTCAGTAGTTGCTGAGAAAATCAAAAGTAAAAAGATAGTGATATCTATGGCCGAGTAGAGTCCGCGTGCCCTCCCGATCACGAGCTGCATGTTAATTGGCTGTCAGCTGGCTGTCAACATTCCGATTCAGGAAATGTTGGCAGCCATTTTGTCCCTCGGTAGAACCGAGGGACAGAAACAAGTGCGCAAAGCGCACAAGAGGCAGGGTAGAAACACCCTGACCCCTAGGTTTGCTCAGGGGTCCCACAAGGACCCCTGGGCAAAAAAAATAAAAAAATTTAAAATCGGCAGGATGCGCTCAGGGTGCGCGAATCCTGCCGGGAAAAATCGAGCGCGGTCTCCGCGCTTCGATTGCATATTGCCCCCGGGTGGCCCAAGTCCCGGGGGCATGGTGGGGGTTAATTTTATGTGTGGGGAGCCTCAAGAGCCCCCAAGCCCGGGGACCGCCACCCCCGGGGCTTTATATAAAATGGTGCGGGAGGGCTCTTATGCCCTCCCGCAGCCCGAGACCGCCACCCCCGGGGCTTCTTTTTATGTTAAATAAGGTGTGGGGGCTCCAGCCCCCACACGCCCGAGGACCACCACCTCCCCGGGCACTTACAAAATAAATGTGGGGGTCCATTACGGACCCCCATAGCCCCGGGGACCACCACCTCCCCGGGGCTGTGCAATTTAAGGGAGGGGGGCCGCGCGGCCCCCCTCCTGGAGCCCTTGATGGCCCTGGGGACCGCCACCCCCCAGGGCCGGCTCCTGCAGTGTCCCGGGGTGCCTACCCCGGGACACTGTAGTTTGCTATGGCAGGACGGGAGCCTCGCGCCTCCCGTCCTGCCATTGCAAACTTGCTTTGGATATTGGAAGAGAGAGCAGGAAACCTGCTCTCTCTTCCAATATCCAAAGCCGATTGCTTTCCACATGGGGAGCAGCATGTTAGCTGCTCCCCATGTGTAAAGCAATGCCGGCTCCCAAGGGACGCGGGGAACCGGCGGGACTGTGGGGGATTGGGGACCCCCACAGTCCCCAACGGAGAGGGCCAGCCCGGGGGATGGGGTCCCCAGGGCAAGTAGTGGCCCGGGAGGGGGGCCACGCGGCCCCCCTCCCCAAAAAATAATTTTTTTTTTTTTTTTTTTAAATGGAAAGGCCGGCCCCGGGGGATGGGGTCCCCGGGGCCTTAAATGGCCTGAGGAGGAGGGCCACGCAGCCCCCCTCCAAAGAAAAAATAAAAAGGCCATGCCCCGGGGGATGGGGTCCCCGGGGCCAATACAGGCCCAGGGAAGGGGGCCACGCGGCCCCCTTCCCGTTTTTTTATTTTTATTTTAATTACAAAAAGAGGGTAAGGCCCTGGGGGATGGGGTCCCCAGGGCCCAAAAACATGAAAAAGGAAGGGGGCTACACAGCCCCCTTCAGAGACAAAAAAAAAAAAAAAACGATCGGGCCCGCAGGCCCCGCCCTCTTCCTTCACCACTCTGCAAACGCGCCCCTGGCGCGTTTGCAGAGAAAACAATTCCCCTTGAATACTGGGGGTCCCTGGGGGCCAACTAGCCCACCAGGAACCTCCAGTATGTGCTCAGGGGCTGCCTTGCAGAGAGGTGTACAGAGGCCACGCCCCTTTTACACCTCTCTGCAACGCAGCTCTGTGGCACTTTTGGAGGTATATGGTGGGCTAGTTGGACTCCGGGGACCCTCAGGATTCAAGGGGACTTAATCCCCCAACTTAAAACGCGCCACGGGCGTGTTTGCACAGTGGTGAAGGGAGGGGCGGGGCTTCAGGTGACATGTGTGCAAACAGGACCCGTGGCGCGTTTTAAGATGGGGAATTAAATCCCCTTCAATCCTGAGGGTCCCTGGGGGCCAACTACCCCAACAGGTACATCCAGAAAGCGCCACAGAGCTGCGTTGCAGAGAGGTGTAAAAGGGGTGTGGCCTCTCTACACGTCTCTGCAACGCAGCCCCTGACGCATATTGGAGGTTCCTGGTGGGCTAGTTGGCCCCTAGGGACCCTCAGGATTCAAGGGGACTTAATCCCCCAACTTAAAACGCGCCACGGGCGCGTTTGCACAGATGTCACCTGAAGCCCCGCCCCCTCCCTTCACCATTGTGCAAATATTCTTCTAAAATCATCCGAAATACGAATTCCGATTTACTCACCTGTTATAAGGAGAGACCTCAGTGCTGCATCTTTCAGCCCAGTACTGGTCCTGAAAAGTAATTTTAACCGTACTTACCAGTAACTTGAATTTCCTTCCATAGGATATCATTGCCTGCTTTTTGCTGAAAAAGTTTCTAAGTGTTGATTTTTGAAACATACAAATATTCCTCTAAAATCAGCCGAAATACGAATTCCGATTTACTCACCTGTTATAAGGAGAGACCTCAGTGCTGTATCTTTCAGCCCAGTACTGGTCCTGAAAAGTAATTTTAACCGTACTTACCAGTAACTTGAATTTCCTTCCATAGGATATCATTGCCTGCTTTTTGCTGAAAAAGTTTCTAAGTGTTGATTTTTGAAACATACAAATATTCCTCTAAAATCAGCCGAAATCCGAATTTCGACTTACTCACCTGTTATCAGGAGAAAACACAGTGCTGCACCTTTTAGCCCAGCACTGACCCTGAAAAGTAATTCTAACCGTACTTACCAGTAACTTGAATTTCCTTCCATAGGCTAACATTGACTGGTTTCACTTGGAAATTCTTCTAAGTGTGGAGTTTTGGAACTTTAAAATATTCCTCTAAAATCAGCCGAAATACGAATTCCGATTTACTCACCTGTTATCAGGAGAGAACCCAGTGCTGCATCTTTTAGCCCAGCACTGACCCTGAAAAGTAATTTTAACCGTACTTACCAGTAACTTATTTTTTCTTCCATAGGAATCCATTGTCTGGTTTTCAGCAAAAAAGTTTCAAAGTGTTGATTTTTACAAACTACAAATATTCCTTAAAAATCACCTGTATGACTTAAACGCATTCTTTCAACTGTTTACAGGAGATGCACCAGTGCTGGATCCAGGATCCAACACTGAGTAAGAAAAAGTAACTGATAACAGTTTTTACCTGCTAAGTGAATTTCCTTCCATAGGATAACATTGGTGACTATATGAGAAAAAGTTTCTAAGTGTCAACTTTTAAAATACAATAATATTCCTTAAAAATCAGTACTGTAACCAAAACGCTTTTACTCAACTGTTTACAGGAGATGTCCCAGGACTGAATCTAGGATCCAGTCCTGTGGTTAGAAAAGTAATCCATAAAGTAACTAATTGCATTTAACTAGAAATTCACATTGAGCTGAATGTTGCATTGTGTTTGAAAATGTGTTGCCCATTGCAACAACTGTAACTACTGTACTTAAAAGTCTATTGCCTATGTGCAAAGTATTTAAACTAAAGTAATTCATTCTGAGAAAGTATTTTTGTAATGTAATGTATAATGTAATTACAATGTAATTTAAAAAATAAAATATGTAAAAAAAAATTGTTTCTAAAAATGTAGTAAATCAGTATGAAAAAAATTAATATAACAATTAATACATTTAAAAATTGTCATTTACAAAACCTTTGAAATTCACTGAAAAAACCATAGGTTTCAGGCACGTTATAGTTAGAAATTAGCATTTAAAAAACCTTTGAAATTCACTGAAAAAACCGTAGGTTTCAGACATGTTATAGTTACAAATTAGCATTTAAAAAACCTTTGAAATTCACTGAAAAAACCATAGGTTTCAGGGACGTTATAGTTACAAATTAGCATTTAAAAAACCTTAGAAATTCACTGAAAAAACCATAGGTTTTAGGGACAGTTATAGTTAGTTGGACATTGCACTCGTACAAAACCCGTGAAATTCCCCCGTTATAGTTAGTCCAGCTAACTATAACTCGCGCCCCCGCAATGCACTGCTGATGACGTCACATATTACATCACTCATGACATCTCAAATGACATCACTGATGACATCATCCACGTGATAATTTCATGCATCTTCTCACACCCTAATATAACCTTTGATACACCCACTCTAAATTACAGACTGCCATTCGCAAAACCATAGACACTCCAACACCAATAACTACATACCCACTCACTGATTCTTAGGTCTACGCACACATCCACTCACTCACCCGTACAGTCACTCATACTTACGGTCACTCAGTACAGGACTATCATATGCACTCATACTCCTATATAGACACTCAAACACCGCCACTCATCCATAGAGGTACTCACACACCTAGTCAGTCATGCAAATAATTTAACACACTACCATTTACTCACCTATACAGTTATACACACACCAGCTCACTTACTCATACAAATACTAGCACATTCTTACGCTCTTATACAATCACTGATACAAGCACACACTCATCCATACAGCCACTATCACAATCACTCACTCTCGCTTATAGCTATTTATATACTCCAACACACATATATACTGCCTTTCACATATGTAGTTACTCACACATGTACCACTGGGACATACATTCACTCACTAACACACTCTTACACACACTTACCCACCCATACAGTCTATCACAGATGCACTCTTGAAACCATCCACCCAGTGAATCACCCACTCACACATCTATGCACAGAGTCGCACACACCCCTCCCACACAAACACTCAGGCACCCATACAGATACTCACACAAGCATTCAATAACTCATATAGACACTCATGTAGCTATTCACAAACACATGCAGCCACTTACACAGCAACAGACAGACGGATACAGACATTCACCCAGTTTAGTCACTAACCCATGCATTCAGTAAGATACGTTAAATCACTCACTTATACAGTCAGTCACGCACCTACTAAATCATCCATACAGACACTTACACACCCACTCATTCTTCAATACGTCTTTTCCTATATATATTAAAAATATTTAAACTTTACAGAAACACACAGTCACTGGATGATGTCATCAGTGATGTCATTTGAGATGTCATCAGTGATGTCATCAGTGATGTCACTGACCATGTCATGAGTGATGTAATATGTGACGTCATCAGCAGTGCATTGCGGGGCGCGAGTTATAGTTAGCTGGACTAACTATAACAGGGGAATTTCACGGGTTTTGTACGAGTGCAATGTCCAACTAACTATAACTGTCCCTAAAACCTATGGTTTTTTCAGTGAATTTCAAAGGTTTTTTAAATGCTAATTTGTAACTATAACATGTCTGAAACCTACGGTTTTTCAGTGAATTTCAAAGGTTTTTTAAATGCTAATTTCTAACTATAACGTGCCTGAAACCTATGGTTTTTTCAGTGAATTTCAAAGGTTTTGTAAATGACAATTTTTAAATGTATATATATATATATTCACTAAAAAAAACATAGGTTTCAGGGACGTTATAGTTAGTTGGACATTTCACTCGTACAAAACCATAGAAATTCCCCCGTTATAGTTAGTTCAGCAAACTATAACTCGCGCCCCCGCAATGCACTGCTGATGACGTCACATATTACATCATTCATGACATGGTCAGTGACATCACTGATGACATCACTGATGACATCTCAAATGACATCACTGATGACATCATCCACGTGACAATCTGATGCACCTCCTCACACTCTAATATAATCTTTGATACACTCACTTTAAAATACAGACTACCATTTTCGAAACCATCGACACACCAATACCAGTTACTACATACACACTCACTAATTCCTAGGTCTACACACACATCCACTCATTCACCCGTACAATCACTCATACATACAGTCTCTCATCAATACAGCACTATCATTTGCACTCATACACCTAAACATACACTCACACACCGACACTCATCCATGGAGTTACTCACACACCTAGGGGCCGATTCCGATTCGGGCCGGAAAACGTACCGACCGACTCGGATCGGGAATCTATTCCGACCGACACGTACCGGTGCAGACCGATCCGCCAAGTACGATGCAATGCATGCGATTTACGACCGACTCGCACGGAACCCAAGACGAACGACCGAACCTCACGGAAAACAGCTATCCAGCCGGAAAAAAAGGCGAATCGAACCGACCAACATGCACCAGGAAGGAACTTGAACGAAACGTACCCACGAACTCCGACCCGCACAGTACGATGCAATGCGTGGAAAACCTGACCGAGTCGCACTGAGCTCAAGCCGTACGACCGACACGCATACAAAACAGCGAGCCGAAGCAACCCAATACACCGCGACCGACGCGTACGCCGCAAACAAAACACAGCAGAAATACAGCGTGAACGAGTCGGAGATGCTCGCACGAGACCAACTGCTGCGTCCTACTCGGTCAGAAAAATGTCTCCTACATGCACAAAAAGTACAAAGGAAAAAACACAAAAAAAACGGGACAAACAAGCAATTACAAAGCCAATAAATACTGGGGGGGGACATGGAACAAAGACACACCCACAACTCCACCCATATAAAGGACACAAATCCCTACCATGATCCTTTGCAAATTCGAATTACCTGCCAGCACTCAACACCAACAGACAGCAACCACACACACACTCACAGCTCATCCATCACACAAGCCACACACCATCAGCACCTCAACAAATAGCACCCTCACATACACCCAGCAAAACCTACACTCACACACCCTCACTTGCACACCAACACACACATCACTCACCAGCACCACCCATCACCATGCCCCCAAAGAAGAATCCAAAGTTCCTAGACAGTGAATTGGAAGTCCTGGTAGATGAGATCCTCAGGGTAGAGCCACAGCTGTTTGGTACACTGGTCCAACAGACCCCCATGTGGCAGAAAACCAAGATGTGGGAGAGGATCGTCGACAGGGTCCATGCACAATCACCATGTTTGCGCACAAAGGAAGACATCCAGAACAGGTGGTATGACGTGCGCAGGAGGGTCAGGGACCTAATGAAGAAGGACTACGCCTTGAGCCTACACACCGGCAGTGGCCCTCCTGCCAAACCTGTATACCTCAGGCCCTGGGAGGAGAAGGTGCGGGCCATCCTACCACCAGTGAGCGTATATGGACTATCAAACATCCCAGAGCCTGGTGAGTACACAACAAATGTAAACAATATTGTGTGACAATACACACACATCACTGTCAAGGGGACAGTCAAACCATGCACCCTTAGCAAATACACACCAACCAAAAGATAATCATACCAAGATGTGTATGTCAGTCAGATAAACACAATACATGCCATCTCATAGTGATATGTAACTGTGTCATGACATGTACAAACACAACAACAAATACAGCTAGGCAGTGGCACAAATCTAACCAACAAACACAGTCAGATATGTAGCCACCACTACAACACCACCTCACAGGGAAGCCCACTGAAAGGAAGGAATTCTGTGTATGCTGGTCAAGTCAGTGTAGCCAATAGCATCATGGAAGTTGTAGTCACAGATATTGCCCACCCTCACAATACGCCCATCAACACCACTATGAACCATGCTCACATCACAGGGAGTGGAAAACAACTGACAAGATGGCTGACACTGGCCACTGCTGTGGGGAGCACAAGGCCATGCTGGGAACTGTGCACCAACCAACAGCAGGACACCATTGACTGACATCCTGAAAGCAAACTTGCACTCCCTGCAATGGAAGCACGTTCCATGGTGGGATATCTGGCTGGGTGGGAAGGAGGACTGACAGCACTGACCATAGTTACCAGCAGCTCTTCTCACACACACCCCTAACACAAACTCCACACAACTCACCTGGGAGAATGCATTGCCTCACACTCCAATCAAATATCCCACAAAGAACCACCACCCTGGGTTATGCTGTGTGAAGCACAGGGACACACATGGGACTTGTAGCCAAACTAACCCCAGGATAACACTGTCAGCCATCTTGTCAGCACAGGCACACTACCCCACAGGAAGCAGAGTCAAAAGGAAGGAAGCATGGGCATGCTGGGAAGGGGAGTGGAGGCAATAGCATGATGGGAGTGGTAGTCACAACTCAACATCCCCCACCCACATGGCCCAGCAAGCTCACATTCAAGCATGCACACCTCACAGGGAGTGGAAAAGAACTGACAAGATGGCTGACAATGGGTACTGCTGTGGGGAGCACAAGGCCATGCTGGGAACTGGACACCAACCAACAGCAGGATACCACTGTCAGCCATCTTGCCATTGCTGTCACACTCACACACAGTGAAGTCCACTCAAAAGGAAGGAAGTATGGGCATGCTGGGAAGGGGGGTGGAAGCAATAGCATGATGGGAGTGGTGGTCACAGCTCAACATCCCCCACCCGCATGGCCCAGCAGGCTCACACTCAAGCATGCACACCTCACAGGGAGTGAAAAGCCACTTCAAAGATGTCTGACAATGGTGATCTGATGTGGGGATCACAAGACCATGCTGGGAACTGGGCACCAACAAACAGCAGGACACCACTGTCAGCCATCTTGCCATTGCTGTCACACTCATACACAGTGAAGTACACTCAAAAGGAAGGAAGTATGGGCATGCTGGGAAGGGGGGTGGAGGCAATAGCATGATGGGAGTGGTAGTCACAACTCAACATCCCCCACCCACATGGCCCAGCAAGCTCACATTCAAGCATGCACACCTTACAGGGAGTGGAAAAGAACTGACAAGATGGCTGACAATGGGTACTGCTGTGGGGAGCACAAGGCCATGCTGGGAACTGTGCACCAACCAACAGCAGGACACCATTGACTGACATCCTGAAAGCAAACTTGCACTCCCTGCAATGGAAGCACGTTCCATGGTGGGATATCTGGCTGGGTGGGAAGGAGGACTGACAGCACTGACCATAGTTACCAGCAGCTCTTCTCACACACACCCCTAACACAAACTCCACACAACTCACCTGGGAGAATGCAGTGCCTCACACTCCAATCAAATATCCCACAAAGAACCACCACCCTGGGTTATGCTGTGTGAAGCACAGGGACACACATGGGACTTGTAGCCAAACTAACCCCAGGCGAACACTGTCAGCCATCTTGTCAGCACAGGCACACTACCCCACAGGGAAGCAGAGTCAAAAGGAAGGAAGCATGGGCATGCTGGGAAGGGGGGTGGAGGCAATAGCATGATGGGAGTGGTAGTCACAACTCAACATCCCCCACCCACATGGCCCAGCAAGCTCACATTCAAGAATGCACACCTCACAGGGAGTGGAAAAGGACTGACAAGATGGCTGACAATGGGTACTGCTGTGGGGAGCACAAGGCCATGCTGGGAACTGGGCACCAACAAACAACAGGACACCACTGACTGACATCCTGAGAGTCAACCTGAACCCACTGCAAGGGTGGCATGCTTCATGGTGGGATAACTGGGCTGGGGGGAGAAGGAGGCCCGGATGTCCACCAAATACAACCAATGCTGGCCATGTACACACCTCAACATTCATATTGAAATGCTCAAAGTATGCAGGACAATGTGCTACACCAATATCAACCTCTGACTGTGACAACTTATGACAATGCAATGTACAGGCCCGCATCCAGAGGTACAGTCACAACTGTCAGGTGTGTGAACCATTGATGCCTGCAGAAACATAACATACATTGTGTGTGTCTCCCAAAAACAGGTGATGATGGGGACACAGCAGCAGACGAGGAGGAGTCCCTGTCCCAGGCTCCGGGGGACACTGAGCTCACTGGTGTGGAACAGCCTCTGCCCTCCTCGGATGGCGAAGACCTACCTGGCACCTCCGGAGTGAGTCATCATGCAGCACCAGCAGGACCACCAGCTGCACCCCCTGCACCCACCCCTCCAACAACTGCCAACACACAGACCACCCCTGCCGACACGGACAGACCAAGGACCACCACCACCAACAGCACACGGACCCCGGCCCAACGTGGAGCAACGGACACCAACACCAGCAACAACCCCCAAGGGGGCCCAGGGTCACCTGTGCATGCCACCGCAGGTCCTGCACGTGTCGCCAGGGGTGGTGGGAGGGGTGGTTGACATAGGTCGCTGCTTGCAGAGGGGTCTGGACTGCATGATGACCCACAACTGGTACGCATAGCTGATGCGTACCAGACTAGCACCGGAGAGGTCAGCCAGGTAGTGGGGATCCTCAGGGACATTCAACAGCAGCAGGCTGCCCATCATGCCCGCTTGGACTCCCACATGTCCCGCATGGAGTCCAAGTGGGACACATTGCAAGAACTGACGGCGGTGCATAGGGACATATTACAATGCATCCGCCAGATTTGCACCAACATGTCAACACCTCCCTGTGTGCCCACAACATCTGGTGCTGCAACAACTGCAACTGCCAAAGGGAGGGAGGATGACTCTGGCGGAGAGTCCCCTGCACCGCAGCAGGCTGCACTTGAGGGTCCCCTCCCAAAGAAGAGGGGTCGTCCGAGGAAGGGCGACTCAGAGGCTGATGGCCATGCACAACCCCCAGGAAGCCAACACCTGTTCTGGAAAATCACCTTTGTGCGCAAACTGTTCACCCTGTCGAATGCAACACAACTCTCCCACATGACATGGGGAGTTCAAGTTGGACCAATGTATCAGATGACTGTGGACTTTACTCTGGACATTTCTGCTACCAGGACTTCCAAATCATCTAGGAACTTTGGATTACAATCACAATGTACAACACCCACCATCCTGTGCACTATACTCACACATGTATGTCAATAAACTCATTAATACACCATACTTGCCTCTGTTGTGATTCGAACGTTGTTTCTGTCATGGAGATGATGATCTGCGAAATGACACTGTGCATGCTAACTGCTACAGCAAGTACAACACCGGCATGTGAGTATGGTGATGTGACACATATGAGGGAGACACACCACCAGGGCTACACAACACATACACACCAGGGCCATCTGACTCATCGCCTACACTGATGTTGCCAGGAAATACGGTGCAATGCACAGACACAACACCTATTCACAGTCTGTGTTAACTAGCCCACTGGTGCAGTAAGCAAACGTCAGTCAGATGTGTGAGCACAGACAACGCACATCACAAAGTGAAGCACAGGTTTATTACACATTTGCAACATGTTGTAACCACTACAGATGCAAGGTAATCCCACCTGGCAGTGGGCACACAGTCAACAAGTGTAGAAGAAAGGAAGTCCATGGGTGTGGCACACATCACCTGTAGGGAAACGACAGCTACCACCCTGGAAGTTGATTCACGGTGTCGGGGGATCACAGTTGACCAAACAACTCTGAAAATACCCTGTGAAGGACAGAAATGACACACAGTCAAAAGCACTGAAGAACAGGACAGAACTGCAATACTCATGCCCAATACATGTCACAAGATACCCACCCAGAACCAAGTTAGCATGTCAACACTGTTGGGGAGTATAGACTACCTGTAAGGACACATCGCTGCACGCATACAGTCATGTAGCACATGGACACACTCAAACAGCACCAGAGCACCACCAACACATATCATGCAAACTCACATCATTGACATGACATCTCCGGATACTCACATTCAGCTGAAGAAGTTGGTGATGAGCTGTGTGCGGACATCACACTCATCATCATCATCATCACTGGCATCATGGTCCAGGCCAGGATCCTCCACAGGTGGCGGATGTTGGTCATCGTCATCCAGGATGAGAGGCAACTCCTTCCGCACTGCCAGGTTGTGTAGCATGCAGCAGACGATGACAATCTTGCACACCTTTGCTGGGGCATATGGGAGGGCCCCTCCTGTCTTGTCCAGGCAGCGGAAGCGGCTCTTCAGGAGGCCAAATGTCCGCTCAATCACTCTCCTGGTCCGACCATGTGCCTCATTGTAGCACATCTGGGCTGGTGTCACAGGGTTCCTGAGGGGCGTCAGCAACCACGGCATGTTGGGGTATCCGGAGTCACCTACATACAGAAAATTGCACATTAGCTGATTTGGAAAAGAGGGTGGAATACTACATTGCAGAACACACACAATGGTACAAAGTCAGTACACACCGACAAGCCCGGCACGCTGGTTCCTCATCTGTGACATCATCCTCGGGATGCGGCTACTCCTCATCACGTAGGCATCGTGTGCATAACTGGGGAAATGGGCACACACGTGTAAGATGCTCATATCTGCAAGACATACCACTAGTGCATTGACAGAATGGTAATGTTTGCGGTTCCTGTATGCCTGCTCATCTGCCTGTGGTGGTATCAAAGCCACATGTGTCCCATCAATGGAGCCAATGACATGCGGCATCCTCCCCAGGGCATAGAAGTCACTCATGACGTCAGTGAGTTGTTGACGTTTAGGGAAATAGATGTACTGGTTCAGGTATCCCAACATTGCCTCCAAAACATCGCGGAGCACACGGCTGAACATGGTCTGTGACATCCCACCAGCAGACGCCACAGTGTGTTGAAAGGTACCGGTGGCAAAGAAGTGTAGGGCTGCGATCACTTTCACCTTGGGGGTCAGCGCTGTAGGGTATGTCCGGCCAGGTTGCAAATGTGGGGCCAACCGCACCGTCAATTCCTCAATCAGTGGCCTGGTGATGCGGTACCGTCGGATGCAGTCCCGTTCAACCATTGTTGCAAGGTCAGGGAATGGCCGATGGACAGCTGGTGCCCTGCAGTGCATAGGTGAAGGAAGAAAGATTGTCAGTCACCCCACATATGTGGCATAGACCAGACTCAATATCACATGATACATCATTACGAGACACAAGTACATGATGCGTGTGCCGTTCCGTAAGGACATGTATGGCACCTACATGGCTAACATCTAACATCACAGTTCAACATGTGTCCTCAACAAGTCCCAGGTTGTGCTATGGGATATCATTAGGCTGTGTCACAGTACCCATGTACTGCTGTCACGTTCCAAACACCCACCACAGTGACATGTGAGGACAGATGTGCCCCAGGCATCACAGCTCAGCGACAGGTAGATACCCAGGGACCCTGTATTGCCACATGGACACTGGCATGACTTGGTGCATCATGAATACACCACAGCTAAACAACCATGACCCCCACAGGTAGTGGACCCTGTTGCCTCGGCAGGACAGACATGGACGTCTGTGACACACACACGCACAACATCAAAGTCCATGCACAAACAACGTGGATGTGGAGATTGTCTCCCATTGTGCACATGGAATCAGAGACATTGTAAACACAACATGCACACAGACTGTGGAGGGCCATCACAATTGTGGCAATGGGTCACCCTGTGACATACATACCGTCCCACATGGGACTCAGGGGGTATGTGACATGACATACACACTTAGAGACCTGTTGGTATTAGGCGCTATACAAGTCGAAATTAACATAACATAACATAACATAACAACCGTGAAATGTGACCATGCCACATGCTCTGAAATGAACAGTTGCACACCACAGTGTTCATGTGCACAAAACACCAAGGATTCTATCCCCATGAACACGTGCACAGCCTGGGAGTGGCTGCCCCCAAGTGCCACTCACAAAACCACATGTTGACCCCATACACAGAACAGGTGATGCAGCCTTACATGCCTTAGGATACAGTGTGGACAGGCTGTGGTGTTGTAGGTGTGCCCCTCATTCCCTGGGAAATAAATGTGGCTGGCATACGTTCACCTGTGACAGGCATGGTGACATATGCCAGTGACTTGTACAGGGAGGCGTTGTACAGCAATGGACCGATCTGTGCGCACGCATTGGCCATTGCATACAATGTGAGCGGATACGCGTTGTACAGCAATGGACCGATCGGTGCGCACGCATTGGCCATTGCATACAATGTGAGCGGGTACGCGTTGTACAGCAATGGACCGATCTGTGCGCACGCATTGGCCATTGCATACAATGTGAGCGGGTACGCGTTGTACAGCAATGGACCGATCTGTGCGCACGCATTGGCTATGACCTGGCATGGCAACGGACGCGTTTTCAAACCTTTAACGAGTCTGATGCTGTAAATTCAGTTGGCCACCCACAACAATGTTGCAAATTCATGGGTGTCATGAAGTTGAACTTTTGAAGGATGCTGTGGGCGTGTGTAAGTGGTGCAAATCCATGGATTGGCCAGATTCAGAAGATGCAAACGACTTGGACCTATCACTTTGGACACATGGGACAGTATCTGCCTCAGCAGCACACATATAATGCTGGCGGTTCCCCTGAGAGCTCACTTGCCTGCACTACATGCTCCAGGACGACATCTGCCACCACCACTGCTGCTGTATATGCATCCTCTGGCTACTGCAATGGCACGTACTGTGGAGAGAGCCCCAGCCTTCATCACTGAGGAGAACCAGGCCCTGCTGGACAGCCTCCTTCCACAGTACAGCAAGCTGTATGGGAAACCAGGGGAGCAGGTGAGTGTGCTGTCCACTGCCTAACTAAATGTGCATGTCGTCTGACTAGCAAGACCTACAGTCTGCACGCCAATGGCTAGCAGGCTCACTGAGTAGTTGTCACCCCCCATAGTGTGTAGTTACATGCACTGAACAGGTATAGTGCAGTAACAGTGCATTTAAACAAGGTTTTCCTTCCCAGGCAATGATACCATGTAGTAACTGCTGGCAGACTGTACATAGCCATCGTTGCACTGCCTGTGTACATCATGTGCCCCTGTGATTGAGACATGTATATCCAAATGTGTGATGCACGGAAATGTTGCATGTGTAGTAATGGGCTTTTCACTTTGTCATCCCAACAGGTTGATGCCCACCAGAAGCAGAAGATATGGCTGACCATCGTCCGGGCAGTGAGATCCGTGGGGGTCTACAAGCGCCGGATCCGCAACTGCCAGAAGAGGTGGCAGGACCTTCGGGGCTGGACCCGGAGGATCGCACGGGTCCAGCTGAAACTGTCGCCTCCTCGCAGGAGGGGTGGATACCGGACCCTGACCCCCACATGCTCAGGATCCTGGCGGTGGTCTTCCCTGATCTGGATGGGCATCTGAAGGCCAGACAGCAGCAAGGAGGGGGTGAGTCCATGACTGCACTGTGAACTTTGTCTGACATGCTATGTGCCCTCCTCTGGCCTGCTTTAACTTCAACAGTACATCAGTCATGTGGTCCAGGACCCATGTCCCTCAATTGTGCACTGCCCACTCCTCATCTGATACCCAGGTGTGGCCCTTGCAGTCAGGAAATTGTGTCACTTGGGTACTGTCTCCTTGCATTTTGCTTAGCTCAAGGTGGGGGACAGCATTTGTTTCCGTAACTCTGTGGTGGGCTTCATGGGTGGGTCCATTGCCTACACAATGCCTGAGTTCTGACATGTAATCTGCGTGTTACTTTGATATGTGGTCCAATTGCTGTTCTGATTCACCACATGTGCCTGGGGTATTTGGCACACACCCATGCTGCGGGTGGGAACAATGTTTGGGCCTCAGGAGTATGTATATCAAGTGTGTCACACATACCTAGCCACCTGGCTACTGTCCAGGCCTCATCCCTCATTCCCGTGGAGCAGGACAGTCATGCCTACTCCAGGCCATACAATACACTCTGTACTCCCACTCCCGTGTATCAGCTGACACATTGTGCTCAGTGAAATGTACCCTCAGGTGTCTGCCTCTGTGTCATTATGCTGTGGCTACGTTGTCAGGACTGCTGGGGTGGTTATCGGTTAGGGCTCAGCATGCCACTGGAGATGTGACCACAGGGGACGATACTTGTGTGACATACAGGTGTTTGATCACTTGACCGTGCAGACTGGGGTATGTGAATGCGAAGTTCAGGCAGCTGTTTCCCATTCACAGCAGATTGTGAGGTGCTCAGGTTCCGAGGGTTGTGTTTCAGGTCTCCCATATGTCCAATTGGTATGACGTTGACAAATAAGAGTTCAGATGATGTGGTTTGTGGGGGATGGACATGTGCACTTGTCAGCTCCAGGACTTGCATTCCCCATGACCTATGTTTGTGACACAGTGCAGACTGTTGTTGTCTGGCTGCCCTGCCCATGTGACTGGAGACAGTGATGTATGACTTTGCAGGCATGCCTGTGCCATGGTATTGAACTTCCTATGAGTGATCCTGCAGGGGAGTGACATGTGCTACATGCACCCCATTGTGGCATTGACTATCAGGACATGGGTGCATCATGGTGTCTGGTATGCATCACTTGCATTTCAAAATAGACCCTGGCCATCCCTTTATCCGGACATCTGTACTGACTCAGTGGCAAAAGTTGTGATGTGTGCATGTTCACATACTTCACTGTGTTCTCTGCACTGTCCAACTACTCTGTAGGTGGTGCATGTTTCCACACTGGGGTATTGCCATCCGACAGACACCAGACAGATGGGTGCAAGGCCAGGAGGGATGTGAGTGCCATGGTTGACCATCAGACTGACAATTGGCTTCTCCTACTCTGTTTGGGCACTTTTGGCAATGTTCAACTAAGGCTGCCAGGGCTTGCTCTGTAATGTGCTGAACTTACTGTGGTGTGTGCGGTCAGTGCAGGTGACTGATGTTTGTCTGTTTCCCTATTGTTTGCAGATACATCCACGGCCACAGGAGGGGACAGCTCCACGGACCAGGAGGAGCCGCAGAGCCAGACTGGGTCAGCAGCCGAGGAGTGGTCGGAGGGACCCAGTGGCACGGAGGGCGAGGGAGCCACACCGAGGAGTCCTCAGCACCATCTACCTCAGCTGAGGACCACAGCAGCTCGGAGGATGACTCCCTTGTGGAGGCGGGTGTCAGCAGCCACCACACCCCAGGTAGTATTGCTGTCCCCACCACCACCACCACCACCACCACCGCCCTCCCATCGGCTCCCATTCCAGAGGTCCGTGGAGGCTCCCGTGTTCGGGAGCATGTCTCCTTCGTGCCAGGCACCGCACCCCCTGCCCCTGTGTCCCCTGCTGCCCTGAGTGAGGAGTCTGTGTACCTACTTCGCCAGCTCCATGTAGGGCAGACAGCAATTCTGAGTGTCCTCCATGCCCACACCACTCTGTTGACTCAGCTGGTGTCGTTCATGGAGGGCATCTCATCGGGCATGTCTGCCCTACAGAGGAGCAATAGGTCCATGGACTCCTCCCTGACGGCAGCAGTGTCCCTCCTCCAACAGTCCCTCACCCCTCCTACCTCTGCCCCATCCACACTTCCTGGCACCATACTTGTCCCAAGCACATGCACACCTGCACATTCACCCAAACACACAGACACGGGCAGCACAGACACACCCACTCCAAAAACAAGACGTGCACGCAGGCATCCTCAGGGGACTGATACCACATCCACAGGGGATGGGGGACAGACACACACACAGGCATCCACAGTCACTCCGCAGTCCTCCGATACCTCTCCCTCCAAGGCCCCTTCCCTTGCCTCACCTGCAACCCCACCTACACAGCGGCTCTTCCTCTGTGACCTCGGCCTCTTCCCCTCCAATCCAGCTGATCCAGCATACAGGGGGAATAGGAAGCCCACCCACACAGAGGGGAGTGCCCCTCACCCCCGGACACCCTCCCCCAGGCGCAGACCGACTGAGCCACCCATCCGCAAGTCCCCCCGGACCCGGAAGAGCAAGACCCCGCTGCCGCCCTGCAGCTCAACCACCAAGTCTCCTTCCTCCATCCCTCAGGCCCCCACTCCACAGGTGCCCCCACCACACCCTGCCCCAGGTACCCCCACCCACAGATACACCATCCCCAAAATGATCCGGCCTTCTCCCCCTGCCACTTGCTCTTCCAGCACCACACCCCCCGCTGCGCATGTCTGTGCCACTGGTGTGGAGACGGTGTCCACCCCCTCTGTCCTGCCCACCTTACCTGAACCCCATTCTACTCCCCTGGAGATAGGCACTGCAGTGGAGTCCACTACCACCCCGTCTGACTTGGGCACTGCAGTGGTGAACCTGTCCACTCCATCTGCCCAGCCCACTGCAGTTGTGCCGGCACCCACACCATCTGAGTCATGCCCCCCAGTTGTGCCGGCACACACCATGTCAGACACCTCCACTGCAGTTGTCAGTGACTCTCCAGCACCCACCACCACTTCGCTGCCTCCTTCTGGTGACCCCTGATCCTGTCCCTGCGGTGCCTGGCCTGCCCCCCCGTATCCCCCTCCGAGGGGGATGTCCCTGGGGTGTAGCATTGCAGGCATTCAAAGGGTGACATCTGCCACTGTCACCCTGTTTGGACTTTGTTGTGGACTGGCTATTGGCCTTTGTTGTATTTCAGGACTTTAACTCCATTAACACACAAATGCTGAATAAAGCTACTTTCTGTTCTCTAGTGGTTTTGCTTCTGATGTACATGATGTTGATGTTGCTAACCGTGCCCTTGCTGCAGTGATGGTGAGTTTTGATCTCAGGTAAAAGAAGTGTTACTGTGCAGGACACCATGTGGTCCAGGGGGAATGTGTCCTATCCTGGTGTGTATCCATGTCATCCTTTGCGGCAATATGAGGGTGTCATGTTTTCAATTTTGTCAATGGGATTTCCTACTTACATTTGCAATATCACATCTGTGGCCTACACCCCTGCACATCTGTTGTACTTGCCATTGTTCGATTAGTCTACTTCCCTGACCGTGTGACCATCTCCACTGGACATGCAAGTTTGGGCATCAATGGGGATGGACTCATCTGTGTTATCAGTGCAACTTGCTATACATGTGTGTTGGATCTGTGCTGATGATTTCGGAGACACTCCCATGACCAGGCTGATATGACGGTAGCCTTCATTGTGTGCTAATTGTTGACTGTGTGACCAAGTGTTCTGCTGACATGATAGAGCCCTACTGAGACAACGTATGGCACAGCTTTCCTTACACAGGAGTGGAGTCCCCTCATGGCAGTGTGTAATTCTGTGACATTGCCTGGGCACAAGGTGTGTGTTGTGTGAGCATGTCTGTGTGTGTTCACTTCCATTTTGCTAGGCAGGCTGGGATCCCTAGTGATGTTCCTGTTTGTGATGCTTGCTGAGTTGACCTATGTTCCCCCCCAAGTCATCTCCCTGGGTTCTCTGCGATGTGGGTGCATGGCACATTACTGGTCATCAGGGTGTCACCCATAGGTGTGTTTGCTGTCAGGGCTGAGTTTGTGGGCAAACGCAGATGGGACACAGTCAGGATTCCCCTTGGCACTTGTTGGTTACACAGGTCATGTAATTTCCAGTTTGTGTTATCTTTCAGTGACACGTTGTGTGTGTGACTGCTGCCACTCCTCGGGGGTCAGAGCTGCAATGTTGGAAGTTGTCTATGTGTGTTCTTTGTGGGTGACCTTGGCTTCTTCATTGGTGTGTGTCTGTGGCCGGGATCCCATTGGTTGTTGTGGTATTGACGTCATGTCCATGTACGGCGTACTGTGCAGTGTGTCAGACATTCACAAGTCTTGTTGACTGGCCATGTGTGATGGGTTTCTGCACCTTAGTTGCCACCACCACCCCTGGGATTGTCATGGGTGCATGTGCAATGTCACCAGTGCATGTGAGCTTCACTGCTGCACATTGGTGGAGACCATGGTATGTGGTGTTGAGTGTGTGCAGATGAGAGTTGTTGCACGTCTGGACCCATGCCTCCATGTTGGCCTTGGCTGACAGGCCATGCTGATAGATTTGTGCTTCTGTAGGTGTGATGGTAGTTTGTTGCTCAGGACACATGACTGTGGTTCACAGCGTGAACGACATCTAGCTTTGTCATCACAGTGGAATTGTCATGCAGGCCAGTGTCACCACAATGTGGGGACCCTGGGGGTGGTGCTGTGGTGTGTCTGTGTCTTGCTGTGTTAGTTGCTGTTCCCACAAGCCTGTGTGACCTGTGTAATTTGGGCTCCCTCCCATCTAACAATGCCTGATTGCCCACAGAGGGTATTCGGACCCATGATTTTCTTTTGTGTGGCACTGTATGCACATCTGTGTGATTGGTATGCAGGCCTCCTCATGTGTTGTGTGGTTGCCTGGGGACACCCCCCCCCTCACCTGTTGTGTTTGATATGCATTGTGGGGCTGCCTGTTTGTGTTTGTGCATCTGCACCACTGCATTGGCATATCTTCGGTGTGCCATTGGCTGTATGTTGTTTAGTGGGTTCCCCCTGCTGTCCCTGGGACTCCTAGGTCATCAGTCAGCACAATGATCATTGTTTGTGTGTCCCATTGCTGCAATGGTATGGTATTTGTTCACCTCACATCTACAGTCTCCACAGGATATCTCCATTTGTGTGCCCATTGGTGCAAATATGTGGGTCTGCATTATGATGGTCACTTCTGTCATTGTGTAATTGATTAATGTTGACAGTGTCAGCCGCCATGGGTGATGTTTGTCTGCACATGGCCAAAGGTATGTCTTCTTTGCACTGCACTGTTTGCCTCCCCCAATCTATGTTGCTATGGGACACAGGCACTACTTTGCCACTGATGTGTTTGTTGTTCTGTGACCAGGAATTATCCATGCAGTTTGGCAGTTGCAGCTTTTTCAATGTCAACACTTACCTTTTGATCACTGTGATGATGGGGGTTTAGACCCCATTGCCACAATGTTCAAAATGTGCTTCAGCTATGGACCCCACACTTACCTTTTGGTCACTGTGATGATGGGGGTTTGGACCCCATTGCCACAATGTTCAAAATGTGCTTCAGCTATGGACCCCACACTTACCTTTTGGTCACTGTGATGATGGGGGCTTGGACCCCATTGCCACAATGTTCAAAATGTGCTTCAGCTATGGACCCCACACTTACCTTTTGGTCACTGTGATGATGGGGGCTTGGACCCCATTGCCACAATGTTCAAAATGTGCTTCAGCTATGGACCCCACACTTAGCTTTTGGTCACTGTGATGATGGGGGCTTGGACCCCATTGCCACAGTGGTCAGAGTCTGCTTGCATTGTGGAGGCCACACACATTTATGTATGACACATGTGATAGGGGGTCACATTGTATGTTCAATGTCATGTTCAGTGTTGTAGGCATTTGACACAGTCTACACACGCTTGTCATGGTGTTGGGAGGCTGTTTTTTTCTTACATTCCTTATGTTGGAGTATGCTGGTTGTGTCATGCATTACCCATCCTATGAGTAGGGGTGGTAGTAGTGGTAGGCATCCAGCCCCCCATGGGTAGGGGTGGTAGTAGTGGTAGGCATCCAGCCCCCCCATGGATAGGGGTGGTAGTAGTGACAGGTATACTGCCCCCCCTGAGTAGGGGTGGTAGTAGTGGTAGGCATCCAGCCCCCCATGGGTAGGGGTGGTAGTAGTGACAGGTATCCAGCCCCCCCCTGAGTAGGGGTGGTGGTAGTGGTAGGCATCCAGCCCCCCATGGGTAGGTGTGGTGGTAGTGGTAGGCATCCAGCCCCCTGAGTAGGGGTGGTAGTAGTGGTAGGCATCCAGCCCCCATGGGTATGGGTGGTAGTAGTGACAGGTATCCAGCCCCCCCTGAGTTGGGGTGGTGGTAGTGGTAGGCATCCAGCCCCCCATGGGTAGGGGTGGTGGTAGTGGTAGGCATCCAGCCCCCCTGAGTAGGGGTGGTAGTAGTGTTAGGCATCCAGCCCAACATGGGTAGGGGTGAAAGTAGTGACAGGTATCCAACCCCCCCTGAGTTGGGGTGGTGGTAGTGGTAGGCATCCAGCCCCCCATGGGTAGGGGTGGTGGTAGTGGTAGGCATCCAGCCCCCCTGAGTAGGGGTGGTAGTAGTGGTAGGCATCCAGCCCCCCATGGGTAGGGGTGGTAGTAGTGACAGGTATCCAGCCCCCTGAGTAGGGGTGGTGGAAGTGGTAGGCATCCAGCCCCCATGGGTAGGGGTGGTGGTAGTGGTAGGCATCCAGCCCCCATGGGTAGGGGTGGTGGTAGTGGTAGGCATCCAGCCCCCCTGAGTAGGGGTGGTAGTAGTGGTAGGCATCCAGCCCCCCATGGGTAGGGGTGGTAGTAGTGACAGGTATCCAGCCCCCCCTGAGTTGGGGTGGTGGTAGTGGTAGGCATCCAGCCCCCCATGGGTAGGGGTGGTGGTAGTGGTAGGCATCCAGCCCCCCTGAGTAGGGGTGGTAGTAGTGTTAGGCATCCAGCCCAACATGGGTAGGGGTGAAAGTAGTGACAGGTATCCAACCCCTCCTGAGTAGGGGTGGTGGTAGTGGTAGGCATCCAGCCCCCATGGGTAGGGGTGGTGGTAGTGGTAGGCATCCAGCCCCCTAAGTAGGGGTGGTGGTAGTGGTAGGCATCCAGCCCCCCATGGGTAGGGGTGGTGGTAGTGGTAGGCATCCAGCCCCCTGAGTAGGGGTGGTAGTAGTGGTAGGCATCCAGCCCCCATGGGTAGGGGTGGTAGTAGTGACAGGTATCCAGCCCCCTGAGTAGGGGTGGTGGAAGTGGTAGGCATCCAGCCCCCATGGGTAGGGGTGGTGGTAGTGGTAGGCATCCAGCCCCCATGGGTAGGGGTGGTGGTAGTGGTAGGCATCCAGCCCCCTGAGTAGGGGTGGTAGTAGTGGTAGGCATCCAGCCCCCATGGGTAGGGGTGGTAGTAGTGACAGGTATCCAGCCCCCCCTGAGTTGGGGTGGTGGTAGTGGTAGGCATCCAGCCCCCCATGGGTAGGGGTGGTGGTAGTGGTAGGCATCCAGCCCCCCTGAGTAGGGGTGGTAGTAGTGTTAGGCATCCAGCCCAACATGGGTAGGGGTGAAAGTAGTGACAGGTATCCAACCCCCTCCTGAGTAGGGGTGGTGGTAGTGGTAGGCATCCAGCCCCCCATGGGTAGGGGTGGTGGTAGTGGTAGGCATCCAGCCCCCTAAGTAGGGGTGGTGGTAGTGGTAGGCATCCAGCCCCCATGGGTAGGGGTGGTGGTAGTGGTAGGCATCCAGCCCCCTGAGTAGGGGTGGTAGTAGTGGTAGGCATCCAGCCCCCCATGGGTAGGGGTGGTAGTAGTGACAGGTATCCATCACCCCCTGAGTAGGGGTGGTGGTAGTGGTAGGCATCCAGCCCCCCATGGGTAGGGGTGGTGGTAGTGGTAGGCATCCAGCCCCCATGGGTAGGGGTGATAGTAGTGACAGGTATCCAGCCCCCATGAGTAGGGGTGGTAGTAGTGGTAGGCATCCAGCCCCCATGGGTAGGGGTGGTAGTAGTGACAGGTATCCAGCCCCCATGGGTAGGGGTGGTAGTAGTGACAGGTATCCAGCCCCCTGAGTTGGGGTGGTGGTAGTGGTAGGCATCCAGCCCCCATGGGTAGGGGTGGTGGTAGTGGTAGGCATCCAGCCCCCATGGGTAGGGGTGGTAGTAGTGACAGGTATCCAGCCCCCCATGGGTAGGGGTGGTAGTAGTGACAGGTATCCAGCCCCCCATGGGTAGGGGTGGTAGTAGTGGTAGGCATCCAGCCCCCTGAGTAGGGGTGGTGGTAGTGGTAGGCATCCAGCCCCCATGGGTAGGGGTGGTGGTAGTGGTGAGCATCCAGCCCCCCTGAGTAGGGGTGGTAGTAGTGGTAGGCATCCAGCCCCCCATGGGTAGGGGTGGTAGTAGTGACAGGTATCCAGCCCCCCATGGGTAGGGGTGGTGGTAGTGGTAGGCATCCAGCCCCCCATGGGTAGGGGTGGTAGTAGTGACAGGTATTCAGTCCCCCCTGAGTAGGGGTGGTAGTAGTGGTAGGCATCCAGCCCCCATGGGTAGGGGTGGTAGTAGTGACAGGTATCCAGCCCCCCCTGAGTAGGGGTGGTGGTAGTGGTAGGCATCCAGCCCCCCATGGGTAGGGGTGGTGGTAGTGGTAGGCATCCAGCCCCCCATGGGTAGGGGTGGTAGTAGTGACAGGTATCCAGTCCCCCATGGGTAGGGTGGTAGTAGTGACAGGTATCCAGCCCCCCATGGGTAGGGGTGGTAGTAGTGGTAGGCATCCAGCCCCCCCTGAGTAGGGGTGGTGGCAGTGGTAGGCATCCAGCCCCCCATGGGTAGGGGTGGTGGTAGTGGTAGGCATCCAGCCCCCATGGGTAATGGTGGTAGTAGTGACAGGTATCCAGCCCCCCATGGGTAGGGGTGGTAGTAGTGACAGGTATCCAGCCCCCTGAGTAGGGGTGGTGGTAGTGGTAGGCATCCAGCCCCCATGGGTAGGGGTGGTGGTAGTGGTAGGCATCCAGCCCCCCATGGGTAGGGGTGGTAGTAGTGACAGGTATCCAGCCCCCATGGGTAATGGTGGTAGTAGTGACAGGTATCCAGCCCCCATGGGTAGGGCTGGTAGTAGTGACAGGTATCCAGCCCCCCATGGGTAGGGGTGGTAGTAGTGGTAGGCATCCAGCCCCCCTGAGTAGGGGTGGTAGTAGTGGTAGGCATCCAGCCCCCCATGGGTAGGGGTGGTAGTAGTGACAGGCATCCAGACCCCCTGAGTAGGGGTGGTAGTAGTGGTAGGCATCCAGCCCCCATGGGTAGGGGTGGTAGTAGTGGTAGGCATCCAGCCCCCATGGGTAGGGGTGGTAGTAGTGACAGGTATCCAGCCCCCTGAGTAGGGGTGGTGGTAGTGATAGGCATCCAGCCCCCCATGTGTAGGGGTGGTGGTAGTGGTAGGCATCCAGCCCCCCATGGGTAGGGGTGGCAGTAGTGACAGGTATCCAGCCCCCATGGGTAGGGGTGGTAGTAGTGACAGTTATCCAGCCCCCCATGGATAGGGGTGGTAGCAGTGGTAGGCATCCAGCCCCCCCCTGAGTAGGGGTGGTGGTAGTGGTAGGCATCCAGCCCCCCATGGGTAGGGGTGGTGGTAGTGGTAGGCATCCAGCCCCCCATGGGTAGGGGTGGTAGTAGTGACTGGTATCCAGCCCCCCATGGGTAGGGGTGGTAGTAGTGACAGGTATCCAGCCCCCCATGGGTAGGGGTGGTAGGCATCCAGCCCCCCCTGAGTAGGGGTGGTAGTAGTGGTAGGCACCCAGCCCCCCATGGGTAGGGGTGGTAGTAGTGACAGGCATCAAGGCCCCTATGGGTGTATATGGTATTGGTGATTGCCATCCCGCCCCTATGGTTGTGCTGTTGCTGGTGTGAGTAATTTCTGCATCCCTATGTGTGTGTGTTGTATGTCTGGTACGTGTAGTTTGTTTGTGTGGTGGGTGTCTGACTTACCTTCTGCGCCGTACGCGTCCGTACCAGTTCCGGTAATAGATGTAGAGTATTGGTAGGATCTGCGCGATGGGATTCATAGTTGGTTCGTCTTGTTTGTCTTTCTCGTTGCTTCGACTCGTACTCGTGGCTGGCATGTTCGTCTCGTAGCCGTGGATCGTCTTGTGGCGCGAATCAGAGCTTATGTGCGCCTCTCCCGGATGCTTTGACGTGCCGTGCGTAGCAACGGGTTTGGCGCGTACGGAGTGCGCATCGTACTAGTCCGGCCGGACGGGGCTGCATTTTGGCTTCCGTGCGTCTCGATTCTGCGTTTCCGGATCAGGCTCGGTCGGAGAACAGGACCTGGATTGGGTGAGTGCGACTGGGTCGGGATCTGGGCAGTTATGCGCATCGTACTTGCTCGTTCGGACGTATGTACGAATCGGTCGGGAAACACGCATTCGCCTGGGTTTTTCCCGGGCGAATAGTGTTAGGTGCGCCTCCGACCGGGATCGGAATCGGCCCCCTAGTCGGTCATGCAAAGAATCAATCACACTCCCATTTCCTCACCTATACAGTTATACACACACCACCTCACTTATTCAAACATATACTAACACATACTTACTCTCTTATACAATCACTGATACAAGTACACACTCATCCATACAGCCACTCTCACAGTCACTGACTCTCACGTATAGTCATTTATATACTCCAAGTCTCACATACACTGCCTTTTAAATAGTTACTTGGACATGTACTACTGAGACATCCAATCTCTCACCAACACACCCATACACACACTCACCCGCCCATACAGCTGTTTCCACATGCACTCTTGAACCCATACACCCAGTGAATCAACCACTCACACATCTATGCACAGAGTCACACACCTCCCACCCACCCACACACACACTCAGTCTCCCATACAAATACTCGGCAACCAATCAATAACCCATATAGACACTCATGTAGCTACTGACCATCACATGCAGCAGCTTACACAACAACAGACATACTGATACACACATTCAGACAGTTTAGTCACTAACCCATGCATTCAGTTAGACACATTTAATCACTCACTTATACAGTCAGTCAAGCACATACTAAATCCTCCATCCAGACACTTATACACCCACTCATTCTTCAATACACCTTGGCATATATATAAAACATATTTAAACTTTAGAGAAACACATAGTCACTGGATGATGTCATCAGTGATGTCATTTGAGATGTCATCAGTGATGTCATCAGTGATGTCACTGACCATGTCATGAATGATGTAATATGTGACGTCATCAGCAGTGCATTGCGGGGTGCGAGTTATAGTTTGCTGAACTAACTATAACGGGGAATTTCACGGGTTTTGTACGAGTGAAATGTCCAACTAACTATAACGCCCCTGAAACCTATGGTTTTTTCAGTGAATTTCTAAGGTTTTTTAAATGCTAATTTCTAACTATAACGTGCCTGAAACCTCAGGTTTTTTCAGTGAATATATATATATATACATTATCTACTGGCGGTCGCCAGTAGATAGTTATAGTTACAACCTATTATCCATAGGAAATCCGCGACATTCTATTTGAAATAACTCTCTTGCCGGTTGACGTATCTTCGCAAAATTTTCAAACTTTGTGGCCCGCTCCGGTCCGCTCCTACCCTGAAAGTCTCGGGGGATTCGTCAAGCGGGGGCCGAGAAAAAGGGGGTCCCAAAACGCATTTTCCCCATGCAATTTTCCATAGGAAACTTTAGACACGGCTACAGCCTGAACTGCTGAACGGAATTACACCAAATTTGGCAAAGAGGTAGTTCTTGGTTCAGAAAGAACCCTTTTTGTTAAATGGTGTAAATCCGTTCAGTAGTTGCTGAGAAAATCAAAAGAAAAAAGATAGGTATATCTAGGGCCGCGGATCCTCCCGAGCACGAGCTTTATGTTAATTGGCTGTCAACACTCCAAATCAGGAAGTGTTGGCAGCCATTTTGTCCCTCGGTAGAACCGAGGGACAGAAACAAGTGCGCAAAGCGCACAAAGGGGGCAGGGTTGAAACACCCTGACCCCTAGGTCTGCTCAGGGGTCCCACAAGGACCCCTGGGCAAAATTTTTTTAATTTTTTTAAAAAATCGGCAGGATGCGCTCAGGAGCGCGAACCCTGCCGAAAAAAAAAAATCGAAGCGCGGTCCCCGGGTGGGCCAAGTCCCGGGGCATGCTGGGGGGTTCATTTTATGTGTGGGGGCCTCTAAGGGCCCCCAAGCCCGGGGACCACCACCCCCGGGGCTTTATGGATAATGGTGCGGGAGGGCTCTGAGCCCTCCCGCAGCCCCGAGGACCACCACCTCCCGGGGCTTCTTTTTATATTTGAAAAACCTGTGTGGGGGGCTCCAGCCCCCCACACGCCCGGGACCACCACCTCCCGGGGCACTAAGAAAAATGAAAATGGGGGTCCGTTTTGGACCCCCAAGCCCCGGGGACCACCACCTCCCGGGGCTTTCTCGATGTGGTGGCCCTGGGGACCGCCACCCCCAGGGCCGGCTCCTGCAGTGTCCCGGGTGCCTACCCCGGGACACTGCTGTTTGCAATGACAGGACGGAGCCTCGCGGCTCCCGTCCTGTCATTGCAAACTGCTTTGGATATTGGAAGAGAGAGCAGGAAACCTGCTCTCTCTTCCAATATCCAAAGCTGATTGCTTTCCACATGGGGAGCAGCATGTTAGCTGCTCCCCATGTGTAGCAATGCCGGCTCCCGTAGGACACGGGGAGCCGGCGGGACTGTGGGGGTTTGGGGACCCCCACAGTCCCCAATGAGAGGCCAGGCCCCGGGGGATGGGGTCCCCGGGGCCATAAGTGGCCACGGAGGGGGCCACGCAGCCCCCTCCCCAAAGTAACAACAAGTTTAAAAAAAAAAAAAGTGCAAGGCCGGCCCCGGGGATGGGGTCCCCGGGGCCTTAAATGGCCTGAGGAGGGGGCCACGCAGCCCCCTCCAAATAAAAACAAAAAGAGGCCATGCCCCGGGGATGGGGTCCCCGGGGCCAATACAGGCCAAGGGAAGGGGGCCACGCGGCACCCTTCCCGGTTTTTTTAATTTTAATTTAAAAAAGGGGTAAGGCCCTGGGGGATGGGGTCCCCAGGGCCTAAAAATAGGAAAAGGAAGGGGGGCAAAAAAAAAAACGATCGGGCCCGCAGGCCCCGCCCCTTCCTTCACCACTCTGCAAACGCGCCCCTGGCGCGTTTGCAGAGGGGAACGAATTCCCCTTGAATACTGGGGGTCCCTGGGGGCCAACTAGCCCACCAGGAACCTCCAGTATGTGCCAGGGGGCTGCCTTGCAGAGAGGTGTACAGAGGCCACGCCCCTTTTACACCTCTCTGCAACGCAGCTCTGTGGCGCTTTTGGAGGAACATGGTGGGCTAGTTGGACTCCAGGGACCCTCAGGATTCAAGGGAGTTAATCCCCGACTTAATACGCGCCACGGGCGCGTTTGCACAGTGGTGAAGGGAGGGGCGGGGCTTCAGGTGACATGTGTGCAAACAGGCCCCGTGGCGCGTTTTAAGATGGGGAATTAAATCCTCTTCAATCCTGAGGGTCCCTGGGGGCCAACTAGCCCAACAGGTACATCCAGAAAGCGCCACAGAGCTGCGTTGCAGAGAGGTGTAAAAAGGGGTGTGGCCTCTGTACATGTCTCTGCAACGTATCCCCCTGGCGCATACTGGAGGTTCCTGGTGGGCTAGTTGGCCCGTAGGGACCCTCATGATTCAAGGGGACTTAATCCCCCAACTTAAAACGCGCCACGGGGCGCGTATGCACAGATGTCACCTCAGGCCCCGCCCCCTCCCTTCACCATTGTGCAAATATTCCTCTAAAATCAGCCGAAATACGAATTCCGATTTACTCACCTGTTATAAGGAGAGACCTCAGTGCTGCATCTTTCAGCCCAGTACTGGTCCTGAAAAGTAATTTTAACCGTACTTACCGGTAACTTGAATTTCCTTCATAGGCTAACATTGACTGGTTTCACTTGGAAATTCTTCTAAGTGTGGAGTTTTGGAACTTTAAAATATTCCTCTAAAATCAGCCGAAATACGAATTCCGATTTACTCACCTGTTATCAGGAGAGACCTCAGTGCTGCATCTTTCAGCCCAGTACTGGTCCTGAAAAGTAATTTTAACCGTACTTACCAGTAACTTGAATTTCCTTCCATAGGATATCATTGCCTGCTTTTTGCTGAAAAAGTTTCTAAGTGTTGATTTTTGAAACATACAAATATTCCTCTAAAATCAGCCGAAATCCGAATTCCGATTTACTCACCTGTTATCAGGAGAGACCTCAGTGCTGCATCTTTCAGCCCAGTACTGGTCCTGAAAAGTAATTTTAACCGTACTTACCAGTAACTTGAATTTCCTTCCATAGGCTAACATTGACTGGTTTCACTTGGAAATTCTTCTAAGTGTGGAGTTTTGGAACTTTAAAATAGTCCTCTAAAATCAGCCGAAATACGAATTCCGATTTACTCACCTGTTATCAGGAGAGACCTCAGTGCTGCATCTTTCAGCCCAGTACTGATCCTCAAAAGTAATTTTAACCGTACTTACCAGTAACTTGAATTTCCTTCCATAGGAATCCATTGTCTGGTTTTCAGCAGAAAAGTTTCAAAGTGTCGATTTTCACAAACTACAAATATTCCTAAAAAATCGCCTGTATGACTTAAACGCATTCTTTCAACTGTTTACAGGAGATGCACCAGTGCTGGATCCAGGATCCAACACTGAGTAAGAAAAAGTAACGATAACAGTTTTTAACTTCTAAGTGAATTTCCTTCCATAGGATAACATTGGTGATTCTATGAGAAAAAGTTTCTAAGTGTGAACTTTTAAAGTACACTAATATTCCTTAAAAATCACGACTGTAACCAAAACGCTTTTACTCAACTGTTTACAGGAGATGTCCCAGGACTAAATCTAGGATCCAGTAATGTGGTTAGAAAAGTAATCCATAAAGTAACTAATTGCATTTAACTAGAAATTCACATTGAGCTGAATGTTGCATTGTGTTTGAAAATGTGTTGCCCATTGCAACAACTGTAACTACTGTACTTAAAAGTCTATTGCCTATGTGCAAAGTAATTAAACTAAAGTAATTCATTCTGAGAAAGTATTTTTGTAATGTAATGTATAATGTAATTACAATGTAATTTAAAAAATAAAATATGTTAAAAAAAATTGTTTCTAAAAAATTTGGAAATCAGTATGAAAAAAATTTATATAACAATTAATACATTTAAAAATTGTCATTTACAAAACCTTTGAAATTCACTGAAAAACTGTAGGTTTCAGACATGTTATAGTTACAAATTAGCATTTAAAAAACCTTTGAAATTCACTGAAAAAACCATAGGTTTCAGGGACGTTATAGTTACAAATTAGCATTTAAAAAACCTTTGAAATTCACTGAAAAAACCATAGGTTTTAGGGACAGTTATAGTTAGTTGGACATTGCACTCGTACAAAACCCGTGAAATTCCCCGTTATAGTTAGTCCAGCTAACTATAACTCGCGCCCCGCAATGCACTGCTGATGACGTCACATATTACATCACTCATGACATGGTCAGTGACATCACTGATGACATCACTGATGACATCTCAAATGACATCACTGATGACATCATCCACGTGATAATCTGATGCACCTCCTCACACTCTAATATAACCTTTGATACACCCACTCTAAATTACAGACTGCCATTCGCAAAACCATAGACACTCCAACACCAATAACTACATACCCACTCACTGATTCTTAGGTCTACGCACACATCCACTCACTCACCCGTACAGTCACTCATACTTACGGTCACTCAGTACAGGACTATCATATGCACTCATACTCCTATATAGACACTCAAACACTGCCACTCATCCATAGAGGTACTCACACACCTAGTCAGTCATGCAAATAATTAAACACACTACCATTTACTCACCTATACAGTTATACACACACCAGCTCACTTACTCATACAAATAGTAGCACATTCTTACGCTCTTATACAATCACTGATACAAGCACACACTCATCCATACAGCCACTATCACAATCACTCACTCTCGCTTATAGCTATTTATATACTCCAACACACATATATACTGCCTTTCACATATGTAGTTACTCACACATGTACCACTGGGACATACATTCACTCACTAACACACTCTTACACACACTTACCCACCCATACAGTCTATCACAGTTGCACTCTTGAAACCATCCACCCAGTGAATCACCCACTCACACATCTATGCACAGAGTTGCACACACCCCTCCCACACAAACACTCAGGCACCCATACAGATACTCAGACAAGCATTCAATAACTCATATAGACACTCATGTAGCTATTCACAAACACATGCAGCCACTTACACAGCAACAGACAGACGGATACAGACATTCACCCAGTTTAGTCACTAACCCATGCATTCAGTAAGATACGTTAAATCACTCACTTATAGAGTCAGTCACGCACCTACTAAATCATCCATACAGACACTTACACACCCACTCATTCTTCAATACGTCTTTTCCTATATATATTAAAAATATTTAAACTTTACAGAAACACACAGTCACTGGATGATGTCATCAGTGATGTCATCAGTGATGTCACTGACCATGTCATGAGTGATGTAATATGTGACGTCATCAGCAGTGCATTGCGGGCGCGAGTTATAGTTAGCTGGACTAACTATAACGGGGGAATTTCACGGGTTTTGTACGAGTGCAATGTCCAACTAACTATAACTGTCCCTAAAACCTATGGTTTTTTCAGTGAATTTCAAAGGTTTTTTAAATGCTAATTTGTAACTATAACGTCCCTGAAACCTATGGTTTTTTCAGTGAATATATATATATATACACACACAGGCTGGTGGGAGGAGCAAGTACTAATGGTGGAACATCTTGCAGATTGGGAGTACCATGCTGTTTATTGGCTTCGCTATATAGAAAATGTGTTAATCATTTGGAAAGGGTCGATGGTGAGTGCTGAAAAATTTGTGGAAAAAATCAATGTGAATACAGTAAACTTGGAATTTACGGCACACATCAATATACAAACAATTTATTTTCTTGATGTGCAGGTCTATATTGAGAATAATAGAATTGAGTTCAAACTGCATAGGAAAATAACGGCAGTGATTTCAATATTCCACACCTCCAGTTTTTATCCTAGATATTAAAGGATAGCATTCCTTATGGTGAAATGCTAAGACTACGTAGGATCTGTAGACAGGAGAGTGACTTAATCAAATATCAGAATGAAGCCAAACAAAGATTCTTGGACTGAGGTTACTCGACTAAGATCATCACTCGAACTATCAATAAGGGCCAATCAAGAAATAGGGAGATTATCCTTTTTAGGGGTAGCATGAGTGATAAAAAGAAAAATCAAAAATACAACCAAAAGAGTGGCGAGACCAACATTAGATTAACTACTACATATAACAAACAAGAAAACAGATAAGTTCCATACTAAACAAACAATGGCCTATAGTCTTAACTGATCCGACTATAGGACCTATACTCCCCAAGAAATCTATTATTACATTTCGATGAGCACCATCTATGAGTAGTGGTCAAGAGCAGCCCTGAAGTAGTATAAACCAGTAATTGGCTCACATGAAGAAAGGGATTTTTCAAATGCAGTTCTTGTAGGACATTCCAATTTGGGGTGAACACGACACAGTACAACACAGCACTCAATGAAAGACCAGTGAAGTTAGAGGGGCTGTTTACATGCAAAACTGAGTTTGCGGTTTACGTCTTAGAATGTACCTGTAAACTGTGATACATTGAGAGCACCAAACTACAGGCCCACATAAGAATGTTCCCGCATTTGAGAGCCATAGCAAATTCAGATTCCTCTCACCCTGTTGCTCGTCATTTCAAACTGCACCATAACAACAATCTTAATTGTTTGAAATATTTTGTCATAGATGCAACACCAAACCTGAGGAGGGGAGGAAATCGACAATTAGAAACTCTGTACATATTAGATCTAGATACCAAGTCCCCTAATGGTTTAAACACCAGTGAAGACATACATAATTTCTTGTAATCAAGGGCATAATTAAGTTAGGTAATGTAATCTGACTGTAACTTAGTATTCGTGTGTATCATGAGATGAACCGATTTGCACATCTATAGTTACACTGTATATAATGTATGCTGCTAGATAATTTTACATGCACTGTTTTAGCACTTTGAGCACCATTTTAGAGACAATGATGGTAAAAACAGATATATTTGTTAAAATTAGAAGTACATGAATTATAGTAGTCATTGCACAATGCAAATATCATACCATGATTGCTGTTAATTCTACAAAAATTGTGGGGTAGTCTATATTTTCATGAATATTAATATACAAACTAAGCAGCTAACTATTGGGCTGATGCTAAAATAATAATGTTTTCCAGTGTTAATGACAAAGCCCTGTAAAAACAGAGAGGGACCCCAATATCCAAAGGGCAGGGTACCACAATTAGACCATCAAGTCATGAAAAACTCCCTTTGGATGTGCCTCACTAACTCTCACAACCAATTCATACTTTACTCATACTTCCACTCATTATGCCATATGTTCCTCTGGAGACCTCAAGATAAGATCCCGTGACTTTACAATCCTTTTCTTTATTTAAAAAGCACAATCTCTATGTTTGATAAAACTTTTTGTACACAGTAATATGAAAGTTAGTGAGGCACATCCAAAGGGAGCTTTTTATAACTTGATAGTTTAATGACAACGCCCACCAGGGGCACATTTGGGACCATTGGAAGGTATTTACAATTAATATTGCCCAATTTTTTAACAAACTAATATTTATGTAATTGTTTGCTGTGTTGCCATTTTTTATGAGTTATGTGCCAATCCCCTTTTTTTTACATCAATCAGGAGGGGCTTCTATATTGCATATTTGCACTTATATATACAATCGAATCTTGAATTGCAGAGTCTATGACTATTTATTTATATATGTCAAATTATCAAGATATTGACACATTAATACAGTGATGTTAACTTTGTATCAATACACATATATATGTATATTTTTTTTTACACAAGTCTGTCTTCTTTTTAACAAAATGAGAGGAAAGAGAGTAGATCTTGTTTTAGTAAGTTACGATGAGTACAGGAAGTAGTATGTTTGGATTTAAGGGACAGCACTAGAGGGGTAGCTTTAGTCATTAGGAAAAACTCTGGAATAAAACTATTGGAGTATGACTCGGATAGCTCAGGTAGATGGCTGGTGGCAAACCTGTGGATGTGCAACTTATTGTGGTCCAAAGAGCGTTATTCCAGATGCGTTGGAGAGGCTGCAATCCCGCCTCTTGGAGGCAACAGTCCCCAGTATCCTTGGAGTAGATATCAATATAATTTTAAATAAAGACCTGGATAGACCATATAAGTATATAAGCTCCCCTGAGACATTGCGCAGGCTAAAAGATATGATGGTGGAATTGAATTTATTAGACATCTGGTTCAGGAAGATGGGTGTCAACAGAGACTTTACTTTTTATAGCAAAAAGTATGGCCACCATTTACGTATAGATTATTTCTTGATTGACCAGTCTCCATGCGATGAAATTGAGTCAGTGGCTCATGTCCCAGCATTACTTTCAGACCACTCCCCCGTGGCATTATCTTTACTGGATCACAAACAGCAGGGACAGAGAAGGTGGACCCTTGATAGAACTCTATTGTTGGATGACCTGGCAGATAAGACTGCTGACTTTTTTATGGTCAATAAAAACTCGGCTAACATATAAGTAGTGTGGGATTTCTATAAGGCATATTTAAGAGCGGTAATTAGTGCTATAATGATGGGTAGGAGGCGAGCTACACATGAGGGAAGGGATGTTTCTAGCAAATATTAAGATGAAAGAAACAGACCTTCAGAAGGCTGCACTGGAGAGATCACCTAGAATATCTATTCTCCGAGGAGAACTGGAGAATTTGCAGGCAGAGTATGATTCTCAGCTCGCAAAGAAAACCCAGGACAGATGGAAAGTCAGTAAGCTGCAGCATTACTCTTATGGTGAGAGATGTAGCTCGCTTTTTGCTTGGAAAGCCAAGGTAGACAGAGCTAGGAATATGATACAGGTCTTGGTGGACTCGGAGTTCGGGGTGCCTTTAAATATAAATGTAGAGATTAGAGGGGAAGCTTGGAAGTATATGAGCAGCCTCTATAAAGAAAATGTACAGCCATAAAAGGGGTTTATAGAGGCCTGGTTAAGGGGTGTAGATCCTTCTAGACTAACAAGGACACAAGTGGACTCATTAGGATCAGAGATCACTGAGGAGGAGATAATGACTCAGTGTAGGAAAATGAGTAGCGGGAAGGCCGCGGGCCAGGACGGTCTTCCAGCAGAGATATATAGAGTAATCATAGATAAACAAATTCCCATTTTAAAGGAGTTGTTTAATGCAATTTACACAAAAGGAGAAGAGGCCCCAGTATCATGATCATAGGCAACTGTAGTCCTGGTTTTGAAACCATATAAAGACCCTGCCAAAATAGAATCCTACAGACAATGTCCCTATTAAATGTGGATAAGAAGATCTTTTCAGGGATATTGGCTTCCTGGGTAACAGGAGTTATTAAGGGTGTTTTCCATGCTGATCAGAGGGGTTTCATTCCGGGGCGGCAGTTAAACAAGCTTACGTATCTGATGATGGGGGCCATAAACATGGCGGAAGCTCAGAAATCTCTGCTAACAGTAGTGGCTGTGGATGCAGCTAAAGCCTTCGACAGGGTCCACTGGGATTATCTTTGGGTAGCCCTCAAGGGCTTTGGATTTCCTCAAAATATAATAAGCTCAATATAAAATTTGTATAAGTTCCCTCCAGCAAGAGTGCTGGTAAATAGATAGCTATCAGATTATTTCCAAATAACTAGAGGCACAAGACAGGGTTGCCCCATATCTCCCCTTCACTTCAATCTTTATATCGAGCCCTTAGCATACCAGATCAGAGCAGATCCTGCTATCGCCTCATTTAAGTTGGGTGGATTGGAGGTCAAATTAGCGTTATATGTGGATGATATGTTAATATATACAACAAACCCGCAATCTGCAATTTCTAGTTTTATGGTGAGGGCTGCGGAATTCAGCAAGATATCGGGGTATATGGTGAATGTGGATAAAACTCAAGTTATGGATTGGAACCAGGGAAAGATCAGTCAGGGGGTGAAATCCCAAATGAGCTACTTGGGAATCTTAATATCTCAGAAATTGGAAGACATCCGGCGGGCTAATTGGAAAAAAGTGAGCCAAGAGATCGAGAGACTCCTAGCAAGATGGTCTAACCTGCCACTTAACATCTATGGTAGAGTCAACCTTATCAAGATGATTATTCTCCCAAAAATCACCTTCTTTTTCAACTCTATACCCCTTACTTTCCGAGAGACGGTATTGCCAAACTACAGGGTAGAAAAGCGAGCTTTATCTGGGACGCTAAGGGATCTAGGATTGCCTGGAAAAAATTAAGGAGAAAGCTGGGGGTCTTGCTCTTACTGACCTCCTGATGTATTGTTACGCATTTCATTTTAAGAACTTCCGTATGCTGGCTAATAAACCAAATCGATCCTCTACGGGTAGATTATATGAGGCAATGCTTAGTGGATTGGGGCAGAGTCACTTTTTGTTTAAATATGGGGACCAGAAATACTTTTAAAAAGTCAGGCTGAAAGTTTTTTAAAAAGCATTAGGAACATGGGTATATTTTCTAAAGAGATTTAGTATCCCATATAATACATCCTTGGCACCAATCTGGGATTCCCCGGGCACTCCAGATTGTTTGGTAGATCAGCTAAGCCGACCCCTAAAATCAGCTGGCCTGAGCTGTTGGGCAGATCTCAGAGTAGGATCAGGTTTGGTGGAGGGGGAAGTGTTGAGGGCATGTACTAACAGTCAGCTAACAAGATTCAAATACTATCAACTGATCATGGTGGGCAACTCAAGAGTGGGCAGAAGAGGAGGAGGAACCATGGTTTGAGCAGTTGATGAAGGATGGCCCTTTAAAGAAGGAAGTCTCGATGTGGTATTGGGCCTTTTTTGAGGTCGAAGACAAGAATATGCCGGACAAAACTACAATTTGGGAAGGGGGAATTGTGGAAGGAAACATAAGGAGATTATGGCAAGTATCCTTTTCCACATTATATGCTGTGGTGAAATCTGCCTCACTTAAGATAAATCATTTGTTTACAACAACACACAGTGTCTACTGGTCACCAAGTAAGCTCTCAAAAATCGCTGGGAGAGAAATCGGATGTTCGAAGTGTAAGTCTCTAACGGCAGATGATATACATATGTTTATGCAATGCCCCACGATTGCCCCTTTCCAGATCTCCATATGTAATTTCATCAATGAGGTGATAGGACACCAAATTGAGGTAAGCCCTCAACTTATATTTTTTGGGATTAGCCCTGATGCAGGTTATGGGGCAAATTCCCCTATAACAAAATTTATTATTTATGTGACTTTGCTGGCGAGACGTGAGATATGTAGACTTTTGAAATCAGCTAACGTTCCACTTTTCACTGACTGTGTTACAAGTGTCAAGCAAATAAGTCAGATGGATATTGCGTGTGACCCTGAAGCCTAGAGAGGGTCTAGAAACATTTTGTAAATTGGCGAGCAATAAGCGGGTCCAATGATTAAGCCAAGTTTGCTGGGTCCCTCTGTCTTTCTTTTCCTTTTGAGCCTGGGAAGACCACTACAGAACAGCAATATCCTTGTGTGGGCAGACCATCCCCTCCCTCCAGGGGATGAGATCGGCGCTAGCAAGAAAGTGATGGTGGGATGAGGACCAATAAAATTGTTTTTTTTAAAACAATACGACCAATACAACTGTATAGTCTGTCCTCAGCTACAATCAGGAAGCACTCTATCACTTGGTGAATATAAAAAGAAAAGTTTTAGCCTGTAGCGCGTATGTGATCGAGGCCAACAGTTTGGCCAAAACACGTCATGGACATGTTGTTGACAATTAAGTAAACTGCACTTAAGAAATCGGGGTCTGTGCCCGGATTTGTCTGCAGGAGATTTACGTGATTTGTGTATATATATATATATATATATATATATATATATATATATATATATATATATATATTATATAATATATCTACTGGCGGTCGCCAGTAGATAGTTATAGTTAGGACCTATTTTCCATAGGAAATCCGCGACATTCTATTTGAAATAACTCTTGCGTCGGTTGACGAATCTTCGCGAAATTTTCAAACTTTATGGCCCGCTCCGGTCCGCTCCTACCCTGAAGTCTCAGGGTGATTCGTCAAGCGGGGGCCGAGAAAAAGGGGGGTCCCAAAACGTGTTTTCCCCATTCATTTTCCCTTAGGAAACTTTAGACACGGCTACAGCTCGAACTGCTGAACGGAATTACACCAAATTTGGCAAAGAGGTAGTTCTTGGTTCAGAAAGAACCCTTTTTGTTAAATGGTGTAAATCCGTTCAGTAGTTGCGGAGAAATTAAAAAAATAAGAGTCAAAAAATCAATTTCCCATAGGAAACTTTAGACACGGCTACAGCTCGAACTGCTGAACGGAATTACACCAAATTTGGCAAAGAGGTAGTTCTTGGTTCAGAAAGAACCCTTTTGTTAAATGGTGTAAATCTGTTCAGTAGTTGCTGAGAAAATCAAAAGTAAAAGTACATATATATCTATGGGCACGGAGGATTCGCGCACCCTGAGCGCACCCTGCGCGCACCGTCCCGATCACGAGCTGCATGCTAATTGGCTGTCAGCTGGCTGTCAACATTCCGCTTCAGGAAATGTTGGCAGCCATTTTGTCCCTCGGTAGAACCGAGGGACAGAAACAAGTGCGCAAAGCGCACAAAGGGGGCAGGGTAGAAACACCCTGACCCCCTAGGTCTGCTCAGGGGGTCCCACAAGGACCCCCTGGGCAGAAAAAAACATTTTTATTTTTTTTTTTAAATCGGCAGGATGCGCTCAGGGTGCGCGGATCCTGCCGATAAAAAAAAATCAAAGGGCGGTCTCCCGCGCTTCGATTGTATTTTGCCCCCGGGTGGCCCAAGTCCCGGGGGCATGGTGGGGGGGTTAAATTTATGTATGGGGGGCCTCAAAGGGCCCCCCAAGCCCCGGGGACTGCCACCCCCCGGGGCTTTCTTTTTAAAATGGTGCGGGAGGGCTCTGAGCCCTCCCGCAGCCCGGGGACCACCACCTCCCCGGGGCTTCTTTTTTTTTACTTTTTCCTGTGTGGGGGGGCTTGAGCCCCCCACACACCGCGGGGACCGCCACCTCCCCGGGGCACTAAGAAATTAAAATGGGGGTCCGTTTTGGACCCCCGAAGCCCCGGGGACCACCACCTCCCCGGGGCTTTGCTGATGTGGGGAGGGGGCCGCGCGGCCCCCTTCTGGAGCCTGTGGTGGCCCTGGGGACCGCCACCCCCAGGGCCGGCTCCTGCAGTGTCCCGGGGTGCCTACCCCTGGGACACTGCTGTTTGCAATGACAGGACGGAGCCTCGCGGCTCCCGTCCTGTCATTGCAAACTGCTTTGGATATTGGAAGAGAGAGCAGGGAAACCTGCTCTCGCTTCCAATATCCAAAGACAATTGCTTTCCACACGGGGAGCAGCATGTTAGCTGCTCCCCGTGTGGAAAGCAATGCCGGCTCCCTTAGGACACAGGGAGCCGGCGGGACTGTGGGGGGTTTGGGGACCCCCACAGTCCCCAACCAGAGGCCAGGCCCCGGGGGATGGGGTCCCCGGGGCCATAAGTGGCTCGGGAGGGGGCCACGCGGCCCCCTCCCCAGAAATTATTTTAAAAAAAAAAGGCCTGCCCCGGGGGATGGGGTCCCCGGGGCAAAAGGAGGCCTGAGGAGGGGGCCACGCAGCCCCCTCCTTAAAAAGGAATGTTAAAAAGTGTGGCCATGCCCCGGGGGATGGGGTTCCCAGGGCAGTTTTCGGCCAGGGAGGGGGCCATGCGGCCCCCTTCCAGTTTAATTTTAATTAAAAAAAGGGGGTAAGGCCCTGGGGGATGGGGTCCCCAGGGCCCAAAAATAAGAAAAAGGAAGGGGGCCACACAGCCCCCTTCAGGGAAAAAAAAAAACGATCGGGCCGCAGGCCCCGCCCCTTTCTTCACCACTCTGCAAACGCGCCCCTGGCGCGTTTGCAGATGGGGAAGTAATTCCCCTTGAATACTGGGGGTCCTGGGGGCCAACTAGCCCACCAGGAACCTCCAGTATGCGCTAGGGGCTGCGTTGCAGAGAGGTGTACAGAGGCCACGCCCCTTTATACACCTCTCTGCAACGCAGCTCTGTGGCGCTTTTTGGAGGTACATGGTGGGCTAGTTGGCCCCCAGGAACCCTCAGGATTCAAGGGGACTTAATCCCCCAACTTAAAACGCGCCACGGGGCGCGTTTGCACAGTGGTGAAGGGAGGGGCGGGGCTTCAGGTGACATGTGTGCAAACAGGCCCCGTGGCACGTTTTAAGATGGGGAATTAAATCCCCTTCAATCCTGAGGGTCCCTGGGGCCAACTAGCCCAACAGGTACATCCAGAAAGCGCCACAGAGCTGCGTTGCAGAGAGGTGTAAAAAGGGGTGTGGCCTCTCTACATGTCTCTGCAACGCAGCCCCTGGCGCATACTGGAGGTTCCTGGTGGGCTAGTTGGCCCCTAGGGACCCTCATGATTCAAGGGGACTTAATCCCCCAACTTAAAACGCGCCACGGGGCGCGTTTGCACAGATGTCACCTCAGGCCCCGCCCCTCCCTTCACCATTGTGCAAATATTCCTCTAAAATCTGCCGAACTACGAATCCGGATTTACTCACCTGTTATCAGGAGAGACCTCAGTGCTGCATCTTTCAGCCCAGTACTAATCCTGAAAAGTAATTTTAACCGTACTTACCAGTAACTTGAATTTCCTTCCATAGGATATCATTGCCTGCTTTTTGCTGAAAAAGTTTCTGTGTTGATTTTTGAAACATACAAATATTCCTCTAAAATCAGCCGAAATACGATTTCCGATTTACTCACCTGTTATCAGGAGAGACCTCAGTGCTGTATCTTTCAGCCCAGTACTGGTCCTGAAAAGTAATTTTAACCGTACTTACCAGTAACTTGAATTTCCTTCCATAGGCTAACATTGACTGGTTTCACTTGGAAATTCTTCTAAGTGTGGAGTTTTGGAACTTTAAAATATTCCTCTAAAATCAGCCGAAATACAAATTCCGATTTACTCACCTGTTATCAGGAGAGACCTCAGTGCTGCATCTTTCAGCCCAGTACTGATCCTCAAAAGTAATTTTAACCGTACTTACCAGTAACTTGAATTTCCTTCCATAGGATATCATTGCCTGCTTTTTGCTGAAAAAGTTTCTAAGTGTTGATTTTTGAAACATACAAATATTCCTCTAAAATCAGCCGAAATACGATTTCCGATTTACTCACCTGTTATCAGGAGAGACCTCAGTGCTGTATCTTTCAGCCCAGTACTGGTCCTGAAAAGTAATTTTAACCGTACTTACCAGTAACTTGAATTTCCTTCCATAGGCTAACATTGACTGGTTTCACTTGGAAATTCTTCTAAGTGTGGAGTTTTGGAACTTTAAAATATTCCTCTAAAATCAGCCGAAATACGAATTCCGATTTACTCACCTGTTATCAGGAGAGACCTCAGTGCTGCATCTTTCAGCCCAGTACTGATCCTCAAAAGTAATTTTAACCGTACTTACCAGTAACTTGAATTTCCTTCCATAGGATATCATTGTCTGCTTTTTGCTGAAAAAGTTTCAAAGTGTTGATTTTTGAAACATACAAATATTCATCTAAAATCAGCCGAAATACAAATTCCGATTTACTCACCTGTTATCAGGAGAGACCTCAGTGCTGTATCTTTCAGCCCAGTACTGGTCTTGAAAAGTAATTTTAACCGTACTTACCAGTAACTTGAATTTCCTTCCATAGGCTAACATTGACTGGTTTCACTTGGAAATTCTTGTAAGTGTGGAGTTTTGGAACTTTAAAATATTCCTCTAAAATCAGCCGAAATACGAATTCCGATTTACTCACCTGTTATCAGGAGAGACCTCAGTGCTGCATCTTTCAGCCCAGTACTGATCCTCAAAAGTAATTTTAACCGTACTTACCAGTAACTTGAATTTCCTTCCATAGGATATCATTGTCTGCTTTTTGCTGAAAAAGTTTCAAAGTGTTGATTTTTGAAACATACAAATATTCATCTAAAATCAGCCGAAATACAAATTCCGATTTACTCACCTGTTATCAGGAGAGACCTCAGTGCTGTATCTTTCAGCCCAGTACTGGTCCTGAAAAGTAATTTTAACCGTACTTACCAGTAACTTGAATTTCCTTCCATAGGCTAACATTGACTGGTTTCACTTGGAAATTCTTCTAAGTGTGGAGTTTTGGAACTTTAAAATATTCCTCTAAAATCAGCCGAAATACGAATTCCGATTTACTCACCTGTTATCAGGAGAGACCTCAGTGCTGCATCTTTTAGCCCAGCACTGACCCTGAAAAGTAATTTTAACCGTACTTACCAGTAACTTATATTTTCTTCCATAGGAATCCATTGTCTGGTTTTCAGCTGAAAAGTTTCAAAGTGTCGATTTTCACAAACTACAAATATTCCTTAAAAATCGCCTGTATGACTTAAACGCATTCTTTCAACTGTTTACAGGAGATGCACCAGTGCTGGATCCAGGATCCAACACTGAGTAAGAAAAAGTAACGATAACAGTTTTTACCTGCTAAGTGAATTTCCTTCCATAGGATAACATTGGTGATTCTATGAGAAAAAGTTTCTAAGTGTCAACTTTTAAAATACAATAATATTCCTTAAAAATCACAACTGTAACCAAAACGCTTTTACTCAACTGTTTACAGGAGATGTCCCAGGACTGAATCTAGGATCCAGTCCTGTGGTTAGAAAAGTAATCCATAAAGTAACTAATTGCATTTAACTAGAAATTCACATTGAGCTGAATGTTGCATTGTGTTTGAAAATGTGTTGCCCATTGCAACAACTGTAACTACTGTACTTAAAAGTCTATTGCCTATGTGCAAAGTATTTAAACTAAAGTAATTCATTCTGAGAAAGTATTTTTTGTAATGTATAATGTAATTACAATGTAATTTAAAAAATAAAATATGTTAAAAAAAATGTTTCTAAAAATGTAGTAAATCAGTATGAAAAAAATAAATATAACAATTAATACATTTAAAAATTCTCATTTACAAAACCTTTGAAATTCACTGAAAAACCGTAGGTTTCAGACATGTTATAGTTAGGAATTAGCATTTAAAAAACCTTTGAAATTCACTGAAAAAACCATAGGTTTCAGACACGTTATAGTTAGAAATTAGCATTTAAAAAACCTTTGAAATTCACTGAAAAACCATAGGTTTCAGGCACGTTATAGTTAGAAATTTGCATTTAAAAAACCTTAGAAATTCACTGAAAAAACCATAAGGTTTTAGGGACAGTTATAGTTAGTTGGACATTGCACTCGTACAAAACCCGTGAAATTCGCCCGTTATAGTTAGTTCAGGTAACTATAACTCGCGCCCCCACAATGCACTGCTGATGACGTCACATATTACATCACTCATGACATGGTCAGTGACATCACTGATGACATCACTGATGACATCTCAAATGACATCACTGATGACATCACTGATGACATCATCCATGTGAGAATTTAATGCATCTTCTCACACCCTAATATAAGTTTTGAAACACCCATTCTAAATTACAGACTGCCATTCTCAAAACCATACACACTCCAATACCAATAAGTACATACCCACTCACTGATTCTTAGGTCTACACACACACATCTACTCACTCACCCGTACAGTCACTCATACTTACAGTCACTCAGTACAGGACTATCATATGCACTCATACACCTATATAAACACTCACACAACGCAACTCATCCATAGAGGTATTCACACACCTAGTCAGTCATGCAAATAATTAATCACACTCCAATTTACTCACCTATACAGTTATACACACCAGCTCACTTACTCATAAAAATACTAGCACATTCTTACGCTCCTATGCAATCACTGATGCAAGCACACACTCATCCATATAGCCACTCTCACAATCACACACTCTCACTTATAGCCATTTATATACTCCAACACACATATATACTGCCTTTCACATATGTAGTTACTCACACATGTATCACTGAGATATACATTCAATCACTAACACACCCATACACACACTCACCCACCCATACAGTCCATCACAGACGCACTCTTGAAACCATGCACCCAGTGAATCACCCACTCACACATCTATGCACAGAGTCACACACACCCCACCCACACAAACACTGAGGCACCCATACAGATACTCAGAGAACCAATCCATAACCCATATAGACACTCATTTAGCTAGTCAGAAACCCATGCAGTTGCTTACACAACAACAGACAGACGGATACAGACATTCACACAGTTTAGTCACTCACCCATGCATCTAGTAAGATACGTTTAATCACTCACTTATAGACTCAGTCACGCACCTACTAAATCATCCATTCAGGCGCTTCTACACCCACTTATTCTTCAATACGCCTTTCCCTAAATATATTAAACATATTTAAACTTTACAGAAACACACAGTCACTGGATGATGTCATCAGTGATGTCATCAGTGATGTCATTTGAGATGTCATCAGTGATGTCATCAGTGATGTCACTGACCATGTCATGAGTGATGTAATATGTGACGTCATCAGCAGTGCATTGCGGGGCGCGAGTTATAGTTACCTGAACTAACTATAACGGGCGAATTTCACGGGTTTTGTACGAGTGCAATGTCCAACTAACTATAACTGTCCCTAAAACCTTATGGTTTTTTCAGTGAATTTCTAAGGTTTTTTAAATGCAAATTTCTAACTATAACGTGCCTGAAACCTATGGTTTTTTCAGTGAATTTCAAAGGTTTTTTAAATGCTAATTTCTAACTATAACGTGTCTGAAACCTATGGTTTTTTCAGTGAATATATATATATATATATAAATATATTACCTACTGGCGGTCGCCAGTAGGTAGTTATAGTTAGGACCTTGTTTCTATAGGAAAAGCGTTTTTCTTTTGCCAATGTCTTTGGCGCCGTTTGACGAATCTTCGCAAAATTTGCAAAACTAATGGGGTGGTCAGGTCAGCTGCTGTGTTAAAGGTTTCAAGGTGATTGATCAAGCGAGGGCCGAGAAAAAGGGGGGGTCGCAAAATGCTTTTTCTCCATGTTAATTTCCACAGGAAAATGTTGATGCAGCTACAGTCCGAACTGCAGTATAGAATTACACCAAATTTGGCAGAAAGGTAGCTCTTGGTCCAGAGTGCACTCTTCTTGTTAAATGTTATAAATCCGTTCAGTAGTTCCTGAGAAATTTAAAGATTTCTCAGATATACAGCTGTGGCCACGGAGGATCCGCGAACCCTCCCAATCTCGAGCCTGCAATATGATTGGCTGCCAACACTTCAAACCTGGATAAAAAAGGTTAAAAAAACAAGAAAAGGGGTCAGAATAGAAACACCCTGACCTCCTAGGCCTACTCAGGGGGGCCCAAAAAAACATTTTAAAAAAAACCAAAGCGTGGGCTCCCGGGCTTCGTTTCCTTTAGTCCCCCGTGTGGGCCAGGTCCTGGGGGCAATTACAAATAGAGATGTGGGGGCCCCTGGAGGCCCCTGCAGGCCCGGGGACTGCCACCTCCCCGGGGCTTATACATTGAAGTGCGGGGGGCAATGTGACCCCCACCAACCCTGGGGACCACCACCTCCCAGGGGCTATATTGTGAAAAAATGCTTGGGGGGCTCCAGCCCCCCCTGCAGCCCCAGGGACAACCACCTCCCAGGAGCTATGCAGATTATAATGCATGGGGGGCTCCAGTCCCCCACACAGCCCTGGGGGCTGCCACCCCCCTGGGCCACCTCCACCAATGTCCCGGGGTGCCCTCTCCCGGGACATTGCAGTTTGCTATGGGATGGCAGGGCACTGCTCTCGCTATCCCATAGCAAACAGTGTGCTCGCTTTGAACAAGCATATCAGCAGCTCCCTGGGGGTACAAATCCATGCTGGCTGGTACTGTGGGGGCCTTCAGGCTCCCCCTGTGGTCCCCAAACAGCTGGCCATGCCCTGGGCAATGTGGTCCCTGGGGCTGAAAATGGCCCGGGAGGCGGGCCACTCGGCCCCCCTCCCTTTTTTTATTAAAAAAAAGACCCCATCCCCAGGGGATAGGGTCTCCAGGGCCGAAATCGGCCTGGGGGGGGCGTGCAGCCCCACTCCTTAAAATAAGATATTTTAAAAAACCAAAAAAAAATGGCCTGGCCCCAGGAGATTGGGTCCCCGGGGCCACAATCGGCTTGGGAGGGGAGCTGCATGGCCCCCCTCCCCTTTCTAAATAAAAATAAAAATAAAGGCCTAGCCCTGGGGGATGGGGTCGCCGGGGCCGAAATCGGCCTCAGGAGGGGTGCCACGCAGCACCCCTCCTTTTTTATTTTAATTTTTTTTCTAAATGGGTCAGGCCCCAGGGAGCGGGGTCCCCGGGGCCCAAAAGGATCAAGAGAAGGGGGGCCACACAGCCTCCCTTCCTAAAATACTAAAAACATCGGAAGCCAGCAACTCGCCGGAGTACCGCCCCCTTTCTCCACTACCATGCCAATGCACCTCCTGGCGTGCTCTTGGTTGGGGATTGAAGTCCCCTTTGCTCCTGAGGGTTCTTAGGGGCCAACTAGCCCACCTGTTACCTCCAGAAGCCCCACATAGTGGGATTGCTGAGAGGTGGTCGGAGGCCACGAACCTTTTCCACCAATCACCAAATGCGCCTGTCAGCACACTGTTGGTGGGGCGATGAGGTCCCTTTGCATCCTGAGGGGCTCAGGACTAAAGTGGGCTTCATCCCCCAAGCATCAGTGTGCCAGGAGGCACATTTGCAGAGTGGTGGAGAAAGGGGGCATGGCCTGCGACCACCTCTCAGCAATCCCACTGTGTGGGGCTTACTGGAGGTAACAGGTAGGCTAGTTGGCCACTAAGGACCCCCAGCAGCGAAGGGGACTTCATCCCATACCAAGAGTGCGCCAGGAGGCGCGTTTGCAGACTGGTTGAGAAAGGGGGCGTGGCCTGATATCATAACTCAGCAATCCTGCTGTGTGGCACTTACTGGAGGTAACAGGAGGAGTAGTTGGCCCACAAGGACATCCTTGGGGCCAACTACCCCTCTTGTTACCTCCAGTAAGCCCCACACAGTGGGATTGCTAAGAGGTCTTCAGAGGCCACGTCCCCCTTTCTCCACCACTCTGCAAACGCTCCTCCTGGTGCACTACTAATTTGGGGATGAAGTCCACTTTATTCCAGAGGGACCTTGTGGGCCAAAAAGCCCTCCTGGTAGCTCATGTAAGTCCTACGCAGCGGAATTCCTGAGAGCTGTTTGGAGGCCCAGCCTCTTTTCTCCACCACTCTGCAAACGGAACTGCTAGTTAAAAAACCTTAGAAATTTACTGAAAAAAACACAGGTTTCAGGGACGTTATAGTTAGGAATTAGCATTTAAAAAACCTTAGAAGTTCACGGAAAAAAACACAGGTTACAGGAACGTTATAGTTAGGCTGACATTTCACTTGTATAAAAGCTGTGAAATTCAGCTTTTATAGTTAGCTGAGCTAACTATAACTTGCGGCCCCGCAATGCACTGCTGATGACATCACATATTACATCACTCATGACATGGTCTGTTCTGATCTTCCTCAGGTCCAGGAGTGAGTGTTCTGAAGAGAGTGCCTGGTGATGCCACATTTATGCCTGTCAAGCGCTAGTGGGTGGGAATGACCCCTGGGGGGTGCCTTCTAACAATGGGGTAAAGGTTCCCTGGGCTAACTCTACCCACTTTGGGCATTTTCAAGATCACCAGAATCTTTGGCCACACTATACTTGGGCTCCAAGGGCTATGGTTGGGTATGGGAAGTGTACTATGGTAATTCTAGGGTCCTCCTACAACTAAACCTAAAATCCAGTTTGAGACAGACTCTGTTGCCTCACAACTTCAATTACAGAAGGTCTGGTAGAACAAAGCTTAGTTTTTAGTGACCAGACATGGATACACAAGAATTGTTTTGCCATACTGTCTTCGCCCTTTGAAGGACACCTCAAGTGTTAAATGAAAAACCGTGGCAGACCTGACAAGCAGGATGTGGCATTCAAGCAGGATGTCACACTTTAATGTCAAATAGGGCCCACTGTGATTGGGGCCTGACTGGCTGAGCAGACAAAAGAATAGCCCTACCCAATTGTCAGCTAACATTGCTAAGTGACCGGGAAGGCCTCTTTGAAGTGCGCCCCAAGCAGCATTCAAACAGGATCCTCATAGCCGCATCTTGCAAATTCTGTCAGGTTAAGATGGGTCATCTCTGCCCATTCAGGTAAGCCTATTGTTTGTTCTTGGAAACAAGTTCACACTTCAGTCACGCCTATTTCAAATGCTAATTTTAGGCTCGCAGATGTGGATGAGCAAAATGCAGGCTTAGCTTCCATGGCCTTTAGGCAGGGTCAAAGTAACTTTCTAGAAGTCATTTTTCAAAAATATTTGTTACTAATCTGGCTTTACTAGTAAAATGGGCTTGGAATAAATATTTCAAAATGCCCAACAATGACATTGTTGCTGTTTCCTAGCTGCAGTTAACATTTATTAAACATAATATTGTTTGTATCTCAATGCTTTCCTATCGAACAGCCAACACTGATACAGTGAAAATGGCTTTAGGGCATTTTCACTGTAAGAACATGTTGAACATTAATCATTTACATGTCCTACTTTTAAATACCAAGCACCCTGCCTCATGGACAATAAGGCATAATTAGGGGTGGGCGAAGAATTCCACTCTGCCGGCGGAGTTCGTGGAGTGGAGCGCGGAGTTCCAAAAAATTCTGCAAAGTGATGGGGAGCGGAGTTTGTTCACTTGCGTGGCTCGCCAATCTTACGATGGCAAGTGCTGGACCACGTCCCGGCAAGATTTCTAAATGAGTGCAGTCGCAGCAGGTCACTACAGCTCACGTTGAGGAAGCTGACGCTCGCGTTACGGATTCTGCCGCATGCGTAGAAAATCTACTCGAGCAGCACAAAGAAGCAGTGCCCTTTGGTGTTCCATGTAATGCAGGTTGTGCTGATTTTACAGCATGGGAGAAACTCCTGGCACTACAAATCAGCACGAACAGCGCAACATACCAGATTCCGCGGCTCACGAAACTCCACGTAGCACAGCCGAGTTTTTCAACACTTTATGGAGCACCGCATAGCGCAACTCAGTGAAATCCACCTAGGCCTAGGCATAATTAGTGTGAGTTATTAATATTTAATAAGACAGTTTAGGTCAAAAGGGGCTATTATTACAAGTCTAATTTTGCATTTTAAGACTGCACAGCCAGACTAAAATGGTAGGCCTGGAGAAAGGTTTTACAGTGCTACTGTAGTGGGTGGCACAATGAGTGCTGCAACCACCTGGTAACATTTAATTTGCAGGCCCTGAATACACTTGGTACAATATACTAGGGACTTATGAGTAAATTAAATGTGGCAATCAGGAGTATATCAATCTAACCAGATTGAAAGGCAGAGCACAAGCATGTTACAACTGGTTAGCAGGGGTAAAGTGCACAGAGTTAAAAAGCCAGCAAAAATAGGGTTGAGTAAAAAGGTACAAAATCCAGATGTGACACTGCAGAAAGGGCAAATTTCCAACAACTGCATTTTCTGATAAGATGCACACCCACCTGAAAATGAATGCACTTCGTTGCCAGTGCTGTATGCCAGTCCTTTAGTTTTCCATTTTTTCCTCTCATTTCTTTCCTTATCATCTTTATATTTTCATTATTTTAGAGCATACCACCGCTCCCAAGACTGTGCTAATAGGCTGCTTGCTGACCATTCATTTAATCTATAGGGCACCTCATCCCATGAGGCCACACACTCTGGATCAGCCTACTGTCATGGTATGGTACTCTCCATAGTTTCCCTGTTTCTCCATTCCAAGATTGTGAACACATTGGTTCTGAAAGCGGCGGACATGCTGCAACTTCAAAACAAAGAAACACCTTGTATAATACCATTGTAAGACTGCCACCTCCTGCTATTTTTAATTGTATTTTTTATTGCAGATATATGCCTGCCATATTTAGGCAGTAGCATGTTTTCTTTTTTCTACTTTTATCAATTTAATTTGTTCAATCTGTTGTTAAGTTTGTGTATGAGTTTATTGTGGCTCTGTGAGTGGATGAATACGAGAATGAGTTAGTGGGTGGATGCATGGACACATGAGTGCTAAGGTGCGTGACATAGTGCATATATGATGACTTATTGAATGCCTAAACCCATCATTGACTGAGGAGACAATTCCTTTTAAAGCCAGACCCATTGGTATTGCCAATGCTTGTTAAGAAATAGACCCGCAATGTGATTGTACTATTTTGTTTTATTCTGTGATTACCCAAGATTTTTTGACTAGTCCCCATGGCACAAGAACAATAAAAAAAAATAAGAGTTGGAGCTAGTTCAAAAGTAGGATGATAAATTTCTGCTCATACATAGGGTGAAGGATCTGTAACTGTGACCCAGTAGATCTTTGGCAGATTGAGCGCCAGACCAAGGGTTTCAACGGTTAGAGCCGGTTGAGATTCTGCCAGCAGAAACGCTGTGGTTCCCCTGCCTCTGTATGTGGAGGGTGCAAGAGTTGCATGTGAGTTGGTGTTCTTGTTTCCGGTGGTTGACAGGCAGATGGAGCGAGCGAGCAAGTGCAGCTCTCACTGTGTGGCTTTCAAGGCGGCTTTCACATAGGCCTTGGTGGAGTTCGCAGAGTTCTGCTACATGAAACTCCACGAAGTGACATAAAAACTCCTCCAAGCTCTGCGGAGATCTGCGAGCAGAGTAGTGCATTACCTTGCGCCGTTCGCACTGATTTTTAGTGCTAGGTGTTTGTCCTCTGCTGTAAAAGCAGCGCGAATTGCATCACGTGCAGTGCAAGAAGGCGCTGCTTCTTTCTGCCGCTCGAATAGAAGTTCAACTTGAGCGGCAGCTTCCTCAATGCGAATGGAAGCTTTCTCAATGCGAGCGATTGTGACCATCAACGACCACCGGCATTGAGAAATCTCACTGGGAAGCGGTCTAGTGTCGGATTTTCCTCCGTTGGCCAGCGCGTGCAAGGAAAAAACCCTACTTCGCTACATGGAGCAGAGTTTTTCGGAACTCCATGAGCTGCACAGAGTGCGGAGTTTTTTGGAACTCCGCGAGCTGTGCAGAGTGTGAAAAACTCTGCAAATCCGTGAACAGAGGGGAGTTCACTGCCCAGGCCTACTTTCCCAGCTCTCTCAACCACCCCCTTAATCCCCGCAGGGGGAACGAGAGAGCTGGGGGGGAGCCAGAGTACCAAAGAGCCAGAGAGCTGATGAGACAAGTGGCTATTGTGCCACACCTGCAGTGTTTGAACAGCGGAGCGGAATAGTGGGGCGCAACTTGGGCCTTGAACCTTGGAGCCTCATTTGGTGTTCTGCCTTCAGTCCAGCCGGCTTTTGGAGAGTAGTCTGCCGTGAACAGATGGAGAGGGGGGAGTGGAGAGGTAGGGAGGCAGTGAGGCCTTTTGAACTTCCTTTTGGTGTTCCGCTTGGTGTTTACTGGGCAGTGTGCCTCTCCGTAGCAGCGATTCACAAGTGTTAGACCTGGCATGTGGGGTTGAGCACTGGGTGTTTAGTGGGGAAGTAGCCAGACTAGGTCTGGTCCATCTTGCGCTCTGGGTGTGGCTTCCCCACAGCTTTTTGTGTGAGTCACAGGATCTGATTTGCAACCTCAAGTAAAGCTCCTCCTCTGGCACCTATGTAAAGCTCAGGAATTGATCAATTGATACTCTGCTCTCTGGCTAGAGGATGCTTATGAGAGCTATGCGAAACAATTGGTAAAAATTAAGGAGGCCCCCATAAAAAACTTTAGCGGGTTTCGTTGATGCAGTTTCCACTTTGAATTTTTGAATGTGTAAGCTCCATGTGAAGTGCTGTGAGGCTCTGTGCAAAGACGTGGTGAGTGAAGGGCGTGAGGAAAGTGCATAGCCGAAATTTCTCCCAGTCTCTTCCTCATTCTACATCAATCCCTTAAAATAAACCAGTGGAGGCTTTCAATACAGCCCTTTCCTTGGCCCCCTTACCTTCCCTTCTATGCAGGCAAGTAGCAGTAAACCTTACTTCCGGGATTTAGGGTCTCTCGAGTCACAGTGGCCAGCTAATAAACAGGGAGGTGAGACCCTGCGATGCAGAGGAGGGCAGCCTTGTACAAGGGGGGGCAGCCTTAAGGTTACTGGAGGGTTTTACCCCACTCTATTTTGTGCTGATTGACCGCATATTATTTTGGATATGACAAGAAGGAAACTTCAATTGGGAAGAATGATCCGCATAAGAGCCCGTAAAAAGACAAAATCTAACCCAATCAGGAACAATTCCATTAATTTATATGTGATTAAGGGTCTTAATCCCATCCTTGTCTTTTTTCAAAAAGAAGATGTTGTGAACCGTGTTGATGATCAACAGTCAATTAATCAGGAGGATTCCCCACCCAGTTCCCCAGGAAGGAGCTCTGCAAAGATTGTCTCTTATACCCACCCGGGCCTGATACAAGGAAGGTCATTGCAGTTAGATGATGGGTGAGGATCTGATTCCTCTCAATGGGGATTATACATAGCCAGATGTTGGCATAGATCTGATAAATGAAGTGAAAGTGCAGCAAGTTTATCCTGCCACTCCCTTATGCAATACCCAAAAATCCATGTTGAACTCTTCAGTAGCACCCCTAGTGAGAAATCACTTTCAGCTCCGGAAACATTGGCTTCTACAGATTTGGGCCAGATGTACATAGGTTTGGCTTTGCGATTACCAAATAGCAAATGTTTGCGATTCACTATTTGGTAATCACAAACACCCATGTACTAATGTGTCTTTGACAAATATTGCAATTCCCAGTGCGTCACAAATAGACCTACCTCATTAATATTCATGAGGTACGTCTCGGTTTACGATCCATTGGGACTAGTTAAAATCACAGGGATGGGGGCCTGCTGGGGTCAGCAGACCACCATGTCTGTGATTGCTTTTAAATAAAGCAAAGTTTAAAAATAAATGCAGCCCGTTTTTCTTTAAGGCGAAACGAGATGCATTTCAAGAAGAAAAATGAAAAGTTTTATTTTTAATTTTTTAAGAGTAGGCAGTGGTCCATGAAAACACTGCCTGCTGTTAAAAAACATTTTTACAAACATTCACAAATCGAAAGGGGTCCCTTACCATTTGCGAATGGGTTACCACCTACTTGAAGTAGGCGGTAAAATGCGAATGTTTTGCAACTGCATTTCGGTTGCAAAACATTCACACATACCATTGCGATTCACTATTAGGAAGGGACACCCTTAACACACCCCTTCCTAAAACCGAATCGCAAACTCATTTTGCAATTCGGTAACAGGTTACCAATTCGCAAAATTGGGCTTTGTACATTAAAAAATGCTTTTTTTACGGTCACAAATTGCCTGATTCTGCAAATCGGGCCATTTGCGAACAAAAAAAGCTTTTTACATCTGGCCCTTAGAGTTACATTTAAACTCGTAAATAATTTGAATCACATTTAAGACTCTCTTTTGGCTATTCTCAATATATTGGTGGATACAGATAAAGAGGTGGGTGAAAGAAACTTGATTGTGCAGCCTGGCACAAAAAGGAGGGGTTCTAATAGTTCTTTTATGTCTGGTGCAGATACAACGCTCCAATGCTCTTAGGTTAAGACCGCCCATAGAGATTATGGTATCCAACCTGGTAAACCCCAATGCGAGAAACATGTAAAGTATAATAAGAACTGAAAGAGCAAGAATAGACAGGTCTATTCATACCAGGGGTGCACACCTGTCCCAGGACAGATTTATTCCCTATCTTTCAGAATAAAGAGGTCTTCATGTGGTGTGTTCCTGACGTCTCTACAAGACAGCCGATTAAAGGTAAGAAAAAAAAAAAGTTATTTGAAGAAAATGAAAAAAACAACAGAGAATGTCTAAAACATGTCTAAGAAAGCTTTGCTTTCAGGGAACAGAAGTCGGCCTCAGCGGGTGATAAAGAGGATAGAGCTGAGCCGAAGTCTCACGATGAACCCGCTAATATTCAGGGAAACTCTGTGGCCCTCCCTTTAGCTGTGATAGCTTAAAAGCACGATTCCCATAAGGGACACTATCCCTCTGATATTTCGACGAATGGCTTCAATCCATCAGCCAAAGCTTTTCTCTATTTCTCTGAAGACAATCAGACATATGTACAAACACATTTTCCCATAGAAACAAAATGGGTAAAACCGTTTGATACATCTGGCCCATGTAACTTATAGAAAGGTGTCAGTTGGAAAAGTCTCTCCCTCGTATGTGCCAAAAAGCAACTTCTACGCTTGACATTGTCGTTTGATCATGATATAATCCTGAATAAATATTTCTTGTTATCTTCGGGGCGGCTCCTCTATTATGGAGGAGAAGCGTCACCCCACTGCTGATAGCCAGCAGAGGCAAAAGTGAAAAATAAAAAGATAATAAAACAATTTTATTATCATTTTATTTTTCACTGAGCCAAAGCCAGCCGAGTCATAGGGCGAGACTAGCCTGAGCTTCAGGGACGAGTGATGGGCACTGCTAAGTGCGCATATCGGTTTGGCCAGCCGTCTTAGGATGGTCAAACCAACAAGCACACATAGCATTTCTCCAACAGACACAGGCTCCCAGGCCCTGTCTGAGTGCCTAACCAGGCCCCTCAGACCAATCCCAGCACTTCTCTCATGCGGGGTAATAGTATTCCCAGCATGAGAGCAGCATCGGGATTGGCGCCTGGGAGCCTGCGCAGTATGCACCAGCCTTGGGAGTCGAGATTGGGAGAGGAGGAAGGCGGCGGCCACAGAGGCAGGTAAGTACTATTTTATATTTTTTCATGTTTTTTATTTTTGTATTTACTCCACGCTGCCCCACCACTTTGCATTGCGATCAGCCACCACTGGTTATCTTGCTTTACTGACAAAGAGGAACTGAGGATGGTGCAAAACAATGACATTTCTCTAGTGAATATTTTGCATTTGCGTATGGTAAATGAATCAAGAGTATCGTTTCCTTCTATGGTGGTGTCAAATCTGATCCTGCAAAACAGTGTTTATTTCCTTTGCTGGGGGTTGATGTAATTCCTGTACTATTGGAGACTAGAAGTAGTGAGTTACACTATTATGATAGGGACTTTTTCTCAGATGAAGGATTTCTCTTGGCTGGGATGTATTGTGAAAATCTTGAACATTTACTAGTATCCCTAGGTGGCGGAGGGAGATGGGTTTAGATACAGAGAAGGTAGTGTCACACTCCATAGTAAAGCATTTTAGGGCATATTAACAAGGGACGGCGATAAATAACGCAAAGCGCGCTTAGCGCTTTTTTATTTATCGCCGTCTATCTCTGGAATTTATTGCCCTGGTAGCGCGTTATTAACAACGTGTTTCTCCAGGGCGATAAAAATTCCAGCGACAGCGGGGAAATCGCCATTTTGCAGGGAACATCGCTGGATTTCCAGCGATGTTCCCTGCAAAATAACGATAACCTTGCTGATACGACCCTGTGGTCGTATCAGCATAATCCACCCCAATGTTAGGGATAGGTAAGTCTGCATTTTAGCAGACGTTAGTTTTTGGCGAAAACAGCGGTTTTATCCAAAAACTAACATCTGCTTAAATGCTGGGGCAGCTTTGTAAATATCGCAATGTGCACATCAGCGATATTTGCAAGGTTGTACTGCCCAGTGACGCCCACTTTGCATCTCATTAGAGATGCAAAGGGAGGCGTCAGGTAAAAGGGTGCTAACATGCGCTAATGCATGTTAGCACCCACTTGTAAATAGGGCGAAAAGATTATCTCCGCTTTTTTGGCTTTTAAAGCCAAAAAAGCAGAGATAATGCCCTTGTTAATATGCCCCGAAATGAGTACATGGAGTTGGTTGGCAGACACCCATAATAGCAATCGAGTGCTAGGCCCGATGATTATTATATGCAGTTAATAATAGCTTAAAAGTGGTTTCCGGAAATGCTGCAGGTCTGCTGAATAATCCTGATAAAATTGATTTTTTAAATAGTTTAAAAGCTGATGTGATGTGCATCCAGGAAACCTGGGGGCATATTAGCAAGGAATAGCGATATTTATCGCTAAACGCGCTTAGCGCGAATCCTGTTAACGCCGCCTATCGCTGGAAAATATCGCTGAGATAACACCCTGTTAGTAAGGTTTATCTCCATAGCGATAATATTTCCAGCGATAGCGGCAAAATGCGAGAATATCGCTGGAAAACCAGCGATATTCTTGCATTAACGCTAAGGTGGATTCAGCATTAGAATCCACCTCCCATACCTTAAACAGGTAAGTCATAGTCAGTAGCAGGTGTTAAAATATATCGATAAACGCGCTTAGCGCGATTTATTTTATCGCTTCGCCTGCCTTCATAATAGGGGTTAGTGGTGTTAGCGACTGTTTACAGTCGCTTTTAGTGGGGAACGCCTACCTTGCATGTCATTAGCGATAAATATCGCTGACATGCAAGGCGATGTAATTCCCGGCCTCTAACGCCTGTAAGCTGTCGCTAACGCCTGTTAGCGACAGCTTGCTAATAGGGCGTTAAAAATATCGCCGATTTAGCGGCAAAAAGTGCCGCTAAATCGGCGATAAAGCCCTTGATAATATGCCCCCTGGTGTTCCAAAAACTTCGAATTAGATGGGTATTTTGTCCATAGTTGCAGTGCTTCCCCCTCCAGGAGGGATCATGCTAGGGAAGGCATAGCCATTCTTTTAAGTAATAATTTCAGTTGGAACTACAGAAGTTTCTCAGATGTCTCTAACTTTGTTCAAGCACTAAAAAGTACTCTGATGCAGGGCAAGATCCTGGGAGAGTCAGTTTATTAGCAAATGCATACATACCCCCCCCGATCATTCTTATAAAGAGTTACTTCCTGCTTTTGTTTCCCATTATAAATGATGTTATAGAACAAGAGGTTGGTAGGCAGGTTATATTCGGTGGTGACCTGAACTGCAAAGTATCTAATCACACAATTAGTCTATATGCTGACTTAGACAGAAAAGATGCTTTTAAAATTGCCCCAGCTTGTTTCCCCGGAAAAAAGGCAAATGGATAAACGCAGATTGTTACTCCTATATCTACTTAGGAAAATTGATTTCTTGACAGTAAAAGGTAGAATAGATTCCGATTCTCTTGCTCACTAAACTCATAAAGCTCTATAATTGACTACTTTATTGCTTCTTATCCACATTTTATTGTCATCTCTGAAATGAACATCATCGATAGCACCCTAAGCGGTCACAAAGTGCTCTTTTTCTTGATAGAGTTTTGTTCTCCAGAGGTGGGGCCATGGAAGTTCAACTGTATTACAGCGAGTTTTGAGAAGTCTTCTAGTAGAACTCATTGGAGGCCAGCTATGATTAAAAACTAGGGATACTAGGGATACTAGAATTAGTAATAGGGAAATCTGAATGTAAACCTTCAGGTTACCCAATTTATAAAACAGCTTGGAGGCGTGGATAACCAATGGCATAAGCATACTCAACGTAGACATCTGTGACATCCACACTTATCTCTGAATAAAGAGATAAATAGGATAATCAAAACTCAATTTATCTCTTTCTCGACTGAAAGAGGTAAATTAATAACGTTTGTAAAGAGGAGAAGAAGAGGATTAAAGGTGGGTCTTAAAAACATGAATATGATCGTAAATGGATTAAGCCTGATGTAAGGATATGAGAACATTTCTGGGAAATCATTGCCAAATGCTGTGGGTAAAGGGTGAGGTCACATCCTATTTCTATTAGGGAAGAGCAATGGAGCAGTGATATCACAGAGTTATATGTGTCTAATGCTGGGGAGGTTCCTGTATGGAATATCGTCCCCCTCTCCAAATTCTGAACTAGATATATATGGCCCCCTCGGCGGAACAGATTGAGTACTTCATCTGAATTATGAGAACCTCAGGTGTGATGGGTCCAGATGAAATCCCGATATCTGTCATAAAAAGAGAAGCCCCAGCTCTGGGCAATCTTTTTAGAACCAGTTTTTGAACATTGCTACTCTCACACCATAGTCCCTCCAACTTGGACCGGGAGTGTTATAGTTCTGTGATATAAAAAAGAGCCCATAAATTGCCAAATAACGTCCGAAAATTGCCCCATTACACACTGTGTGCAAGATTTTTGCTAAAAGCATATTGGAACACCTTCTCTCCTGGGTAGAGGAGGAAATTATTATCCCGGTGGAGCAATCTGGTTTTAGGAAAAATCATTGCACAGTGGATAACATCACAGCTCTTCAACTCATCACGGAAAAATATGTGAACACTAGAGGTTTCCTGGTATGTGCAGCTTTTGTCAATTTCTCTTCAGCATTCGACAGAGTTCACCACATGCTGTGGAAAAAAACTGCATAGACTTGATATGCAGGGGGTTTGTTATGCTTAATTGTCGCTGTAATCTCTGCTACCTGGTGACAAGTATTTTTGGGTGGGGACCAGGGATAATCATCCATAATTCCCACTAAATTGGCTTGATTTGTTTGTTATATGCTGAGGACACTGTGATTTTTGATCGAACCCCACAGGGCTTGAACAGTAGTCTGGCATCTCTACAGCAGTTTGCTGGTACACATTTTCAGAAAATGAACATCTCCAAAAGTAAAATTGAGGTCTTCAAGGGAAAAAAAATTCTAGAAACATCCTAATTATACTTTATACCTCAATAAAGAAACATTTTATGTAGTCAAGTTGTATCTGTTTTGGGGGAAACTTATGTCTTGCTGCCTAAACAACACAGAACACAAATCTTGTAGCATCTGTAAGGCCAAATCACAGGCTAGTGGGTTAAGCGCTTTTAATATAGTGGTTGGTCGGAGGTATTTGGCTCATTTACTTACTGTGTATCAGGCAAAAATCACTTCCACCTATTTGTATGCTTAGAATTAATTGATGTGATGAAATGGACTTCTTAGATAAAACTGAGGTATAAACTTGCTACAACTGAAATCCTGAAGAAGGTGGTCACCACCTCCATTACGTGTGCTATTTAAATAAATAAATGCAAAAGAAACAATTGATGGACGGAATGCTGGACAATGCAAACATTCAACCCCAGTCACAAGGATCTGGGTTAAATCCATCATTTTTTTGCTCACCACACCACCCCAGTTTGGACCCAGACAGATGCAAATCAGTCTTGACCCTGTTCCTTGTGGGAACAGTCCAGCCCGAACTGCCAAGCCAGGTCCTCCCTGGACCGGAAACAAGCATCCTGGGACGAGTTTCAGGGCATCACCCTTCTTCAGCCAGGCTAGCTTGAATCCAGTGGTGTAGTGAGCACGGGACCCATGTCTGGGCATACCCTTCCCACTTAGGGCAACAAATGCAAAAGAAACAATTGATGGACGGAATGCTGGACAATGCAAACATTCACCCCCAGTCACAAGGATCTGGGTTAAATCCATCATTCTTTTGCTCACCACACCACCCCAGTTTGGACCCAGCCATATGCAAATCAGTCTTGACCCTGTTCATTGTGGGAACAGTCCAGCCCGAACTGCCAAGGCAGGTCCTCCCTGGACCGGAAACAAGCATCCTGGGACCGGTTTCAGGGCATCACCCTTCTTCAGCCAGGCTAGCTTGAATCCAGGGGTGTAGTGAGCACGGATCCCACGTCTGGGCATACCCTTCCCACTTAGGGCGACAAATGCAAAAGAAACAATTGATGGACGGAATGCTGGACAATGCAAACATTCACCCCCAGTCACAAGGATCTGGGTTAAATCCATCATTCTTTTGCTCACCACACCACCCCATTTTGGACGCAGCCATATGCAAATCAGTCCTGACCCTGTTCCTTGTGGGAACAGTCCAGCCCGAACTGCCAAGCCAGGTCCTCCCTGGACCGGAAACAAGCATCCTGGGACCGGTTCCAGGGCATCGCCCTTCTTCAGCCAGGCTAGCTTGAATCCAGTGGTGTAGTGAGCACGGGACCCACGTCTGGGTATACCCTTCCCACTTAGGGCGACAAATGCAAAAGAAACAATTGATGGACGGAATGCTGGACAATGCAAACATTCACCCGCAGTCACAAGGATCTGGGTTAAATCCATCATTCTATTGCTCACCACACCACCCCAGTTTGGACCCAGCCATATGCAAATCAGTCTTGACCCTGTTCCTTGTGGGAACAGTCCAGCCCGAACTGCCAAGCCAGGTCCTCCCTGGACCAGAAACAAGCATCCTGGGACCGGTTTCAGGGCATCACCCTTCTTCAGCCAGGCTAGCTTGAATCCAGTGGTGTAGTGAGCACGGGACCCACGTCTGGGCATACCCTTCCCACTTAGGGCGACAAATGCAAAAGAAACAATTGATGGACGGAATGCTGGACAATGCAATCATTCACCCCCAGTCACAAGGATCTGGGTTAAATCCATCATTCTTTTGCTCACCACACCACCTAAGTTTGGACCCAGCCATATGCAAATCAGTCTTGACCCTGTTCCTTGAGGGACCAGTCCAGTCTGAACTGCCAAGCCAGGTCCTCCCTGGACCGGAAACAAGCATCCTGGGACCGGTTTCAGGGCATCACCCTTCTTCAGCCAGGCTAGCTTGAATCCAGTGGTGTAGTGAGCACGGGACCCATGTCTGGGCATACCCTTCCCACTTAGGGCGACAAATGCAAAAGAAACAATTGATGGACGGAATGCTGGACAATGCAAACATTCACCCCCAGTCACAAGGATCTGGGTTAAATCCATCATTCTTTTGCTCACCACACCACCCCAGGTTGGACCCAGCCATATGCAAATCAGTCTTGACCCTGTTCCTTGTGGGAACAGTCCAGCCCGAACTGCCAAGCCAGGTCCTCCCTGGACCAGAAACAAGCATCCTGGGACCAGTTTCAGGGCATCACCCTTCTTCAGCCAGGCTAGCTTGAATCCAGTGGTGTAGTGAGCACGGGCCCACGTCTGGGCATACCCTTCCCACTTAGGGCGACAAATGCAAAAGAAACAATTGATGGACGGAATGCTGGACAATGCAAACATTCACCCCCAGTCACAAGGATCTGGGTTAAATCCATCATTCTTTTGCTCACCACACCACCCCAGTTTGGACCCAGCCATATGCAAATCAGTCTTGACCCTGTTCCTTGTGGGAACAGTCCAGCCCGAACTGCCAAGCCAGGTCCTCCCTGGACCGGAAACAAGCATCCTGGGACCGGTTTCAGGGCATCACCCTTCTTCAGCCAGGCTAGCTTGAATCCAGTGCTGTAGTGAGCACGGGACCCACGTCTGGGCATAACCTTCCCACTTAGGGCGACAAATGCAAAAGAAACAATTGATGGACGGAATGCTGGACAATGCAAACATTCACCCCCAGTCACAAGGATCTGGGTTAAATCCATCATTCTTTTGCTCACCACACCACCCCAGTTTGGACCCAGCCATATGCAAATCAGTCTTGACCCTGTTCCTTGTGGGAACAGTCTAGCCCGAACTGCCAAGCCAGGTCCTCCCTGGACCGGAAACAAGCATCCTAGGACCGGTTTCAGGGCATCACCCTTCTTCAGCCAGGCTAGCTTGAATCCAGTGGTGTAGTGAGCACGGGACCCACGTCTGGGCATACCCTTCCCACTTAGGGCGATAAATGCAAAAGAAACAATTGATGGACGGAATGCTGGACAATGCAAACATTCACCCCCAGTCACAAGGATCTGGGTTAAATCCATCATTCTTTTGCTCACCACACCACCCCAGTTTGGACCCAGCCATATGCAAATCAGTCTTGACCCTGTTCCTTGTGGGAACAGTCCAGCCCGAACTGCCAAGCCAGGTCCTCCCTGGACCGGAAACAAGCATCCTGGGACCGGTTTTCAGGGCATCACCCTTCTTCAGCCAGGCTAGCTTGAATCCAGTGCTGTAGTGAGCACGGGACCCACGTCTGGGCATACCCTTCCCACTTAGGGCGACAAATGCAAAAGAAACAATTGATGGACGGAATGCTGGACAATGCAAACATTCACCCCCAGTCACAAGGATCTGGGTTAAATCCATCATTCTATTGCTCACCACACCACCCCAGTTTGGATCCAGCCATATGCAAATCAGTCTTGACCCTGTTCCTTGTGGGAACAGTCCAGCCCGAACTGCCAAGCCAGGTCCTCCCTGGACCAGAAACAAGCATCCTGGGACCGGTTTCAGGGCATCACCCTTCTTCAGCCAGGCTAGCTTGAATCCAGTGGTGTAGTGAGCACGGGACCCACGTCTGGGCATACCCTTCCCACTTAGGGCGACAAATGCAAAAGAAACAATTGATGGACGGAATGCTGGACAATGCAAACATTCACCCCCAGTCACAAGGATCTGGGTTAAATCCATCATTCTTTTGCTCACCACACCACCCCAGTTTGGACCCAGCCATATGCAAATCAGTCTTGACCTTGTTCCTTGTGGGAACAGTCCAGACCGAACTGCCAAGCCAGGTCCTCCCTGGACCGGAAACAAGCATCCTGGGACCGGTTTCAGGGCATCACCCTTCTTCAGCCAGGCTAGCTTGAATCCAGTGCTGTAGTGAGCACGGGACCCACGTCTGGGCATACCCTTCCCACTTAGGGCGACAAATGCAAAAGAAACAATTGATGGACGGAATGCTGGACAATGCAAACATTCACCCCCAGTCACAAGGATCTGGGTTAAATCCATCATTCTATTGCTCACCACACCACCCCAGTTTGGACCCAGCCATATGCAAATCAGTCTTGACCCTGTTCCTGTGGGCACAGTCCAGCCCGAACTGCCAAGCCAGGTCCTCCCTGGACCAGAAACAAGCATCCTGGGACCGGTTTCAGAGCATCACCCTTCTTCAGCCAGGCTAGCTTGAATCCAGTGGTGTAGTGAGCACGGGACCCACGTCTGGGCATACCCTTCCCACTTAGGGCGACAAATGCAAAAGAAACAATTGATGGACGGAATGCTGGACAATGCAAACATTCACCCCCAGTCACAAGGATCTGGGTTAAATCCATCATTCTTTTGCTCACCACACCACCCCAGTTTGGACCCAGCCATATGCAAATCAGTCTTGACCTTGTTCATTGTGGGAACAGTCCAGACCGAACTGCCAAGCCAGGTCCTCCCTGGACCGGAAACAAGCATCCTGGGACCGGTTTCAGGGCATCACCCTTCTTCAGCCAGGCTAGCTTGAATCCAGTGGTGTAGTGAGCACGGGACCCACGTCTGGGCATACCCTTCCCACTTAGGGCGACAAATGCAAAAGAAACAATTGATGGACGGAATGCTGGACAATGCAAACATTCACCCCCAGTCACATGGATCTGGGTTAAATCCATCATTCTTTTGCTCACCACACCACCCCAGTTTGGACCCAGCCATATGCAAATCAGTCTTGACCCTGTTCCTTGTGGGAACAGTCCAGCCTGAACTGCCAAGCAAGGTCCTCCCTGGACCAGAAACAAGCATCCTGGGACCGGTTTCATGGCATCACCCTTCTTCAGCCAGGCTAGCTTGAATCCAGTGGTGTAGTGAGCACGGGACCCACGTCTGGGCATACCCTTCCCACTTAGGGCGACAAATGCAAAAGAAACAATTGATGGACGGAATGCTGGACAATGCAAACATTCACCCCCAGTCACAAGGATCTGGGTTAAATCCATCATTCTTTTGCTCACCACACCACCCCAGTTTGGACCCAGCCATATGCAAATCAGTCTTGACCCTGTTCCTTGTGGGAACAGTCCAGCCCGACCTGCCAAGCCAGGTCCTCCCTGGACCGGAAACAAGCATCCTGGGACCGGTTTCAGGGCATCACCCTTCTTCAGCCAGGCTAGCTTGAATCCAGTGGTGTAGTGAGCACGGGACCCACGTCTGGGCATACCCTTCCCACTTAGGGCAACAAATGCAAAAGAAACAATTGATGGACGGAATGCTGGACAATGCAAACATTCACCCCCAGTCACAAGGATCTGGGTTAAATCCATCATTCTTTTGCTCACCACACTACCCCAGTTTGGACCCAGCCATATGCAAATCAGTCTTGACCCTGTTCCTTGTGGGAACAGTCCAGCCCGAACTGCCAAGCCAGGTCCTCCCTGGACCGGAAACAAGCATCCTGGGACCGGTTTCAGGGCATCACCCTTCTTCAGCTGGGCTAGCTTGAATCCAGTGGTGTAGTGAGCACGGGACCCACTTCTGGGCATACCCTTCCCACTTAGGGAGACAAATGCAAAAGAAACAATTGATGGACGGAATGCTGGACAATGCAAACATTCACCCCCAGTCACAAGGATCTGGGTTAAATCCATCATTCTTTTGCTCACCACACCACCCCAGTTTGGACCCAGCCATATGCAAATCAGTCTTGACCCTGTTCCTTGTGGGAACAGTCCAGCCCAAACTGCCAAGCCAGGTCCTCCCTGGACCGGAAACAAGCATCCTGGGACCGGTTTCAGGGCATCACCCTTCTTCAGCCAGGCTAGCTTGAATCCAGTGCTGTAGTGAGCACGGGACCCACGTCTGGGCATACACTTCCCACTGAGGGCGACAAATGCAAAAGAAACAATTGATGGACGGAATGCTGGACAATGCAAACATTCAACCCCAGTCACAAGGATCTGGGTTAAATCCATCATTTTTTTGCTCACCACACCACCCCAGTTTGGACCCAGACAGATGCAAATCAGTCTTGACCCTGTTCCTTGTGGGAACAGTCCAGCCCGAACTGCCAAGCCAGGTCCTCCCTGGACTGGAAACAAGCATCCTGGGACGAGTTTCAGGGCATCACCCTTCTTCAGCCAGGCTAGCTTGAATCCAGTGGTGTAGTGAGCACGGGACCCATGTCTGGGCATACCCTTCCCACTTAGGGCAACAAATGCAAAAGAAACAATTGATGGACGGAATGCTGGACAATGCAAACATTCACCCCCAGTCACAAGGATCTGGGTTAAATCCATCATTCTTTTGCTCACCACACCACCCCAGTTTGGACCCAGCCATATGCAAATCAGTCTTGACCCTGTTCATTGTGGGAACAGTCCAGCCCGAACTGCCAAGGCAGGTCCTCCCTGGACCGGAAACAAGCATCCTGGGACCGGTTTCAGGGCATCACCCTTCTTCAGCCAGGCTAGCTTGAATCCAGGGGTGTAGTGAGCACGGGTCCCACGTCTGGGCATACCCTTCCCACTTAGGGCGACAAATGCAAAAGAAACAATTGTTGGACGGAATGCTGGACAATGCAAACATTCACCCCCAGTCACAAGGATCTGGGTTAAATCCATCATTCTTTTGCTCACCACACCACCCCATTTTGGACGCAGCCATATGCAAATCAGTCCTGACCCTGTTCCTTGTGGGAACAGTCCAGCCCGAACTGCCAAGCCAGGTCCTCCCTGGACCGGAAACAAGCATCCTGGGACCGGTTTCAGGGCACGCCCTTCTTCAGCCAGGCTAGCTTGAATCCAGTGGTGTAGTGAGCACGGGACCCACGTCTGGGTATACCCTTCCCACTTAGGGCGACAAATGCAAAAGAAACAATTGATGGACGGAATGCTGGACAATGCAAACATTCACCCGCAGTCACAAGGATCTGGGTTAAATCCATCATTCTATTGCTCACCACACCACCCCAGTTTGGACCCAGCCATATGCAAATCAGTCTTGACCCTGTTCCTTGTGGGAACAGTCCAGCCCGAACTGCCAAGCCAGGTCCTCCCTGGACCAGAAACAAGCATCCTGGGACCGGTTTCAGGGCATCACCCTTCTTCAGCCAGGCTAGCTTGAATCCAGTGGTGTAGTGAGCACGGGACCCACGTCTGGGCATACCCTTCCCACTTAGGGCGACAAATGCAAAAGAAACAATTGATGGACGGAATGCTGGACAATGCAAACATTCACCCCCAGTCACAAGGATCTGGGTTAAATCCATCATTCTTTTGCTCACCACACCACCCCAGTTTGGACCCAGCCATATGCAAATCAGTCTTGACCCTGTTCCTTGTGGGAACAGTCCAGCCCGAACTGCCAAGCCAGGTCCTCCCTGGACCGGAAACAAGCATCCTGGGACCGGTTTCAGGGCATCACCCTTCTTCAGCCAGGCTAGCTTGAATCCAGTGCTGTAGTGAGCACGGGACCCACGTCTGGGCATAACCTTCCCACTTAGGGCGACAAATGCAAAAGAAACAATTGATGGACGGAATGCTGGACAATGCAAACATTCACCCCCAGTCACAAGGATCTGGGTTAAATCCATCATTCTATTGCTCACCACACCACCCCAGTTTGGACCCAGCCATATGCAAATCAGTCTTGACCCTGTTCCTTGTGGGCACAGTCCAGCCCGAACTGCCAAGCCAGGTCCTCCTGGACCAGAAACAAGCATCCTGGGACCGGTTTCAGAGCATCACCCTTCTTCAGCCAGGCTAGCTTGAATCCAGTGGTGTAGTGAGCACGGGACCCACGTCTGGGCATACCCTTCCCACTTAGGGCGACAAATGCAAAAGAAACAATTGATGGACGGAATGCTGGACAATGCAAACATTCACCCCCAGTCACAAGGATCTGGGTTAAATCCATCATTCTTTTGCTCACCACACCACCCCAGTTTGGACCCAGCCATATGCAAATCAGTCTTGACCTTGTTCATTGTGGGAACAGTCCAGACCGAACTGCCAAGCCAGGTCCTCCCTGGACCGGAAACAAGCATCCTGGGACCGGTTTCAGGGCATCACCCTTCTTCAGCCAGGCTAGCTTGAATCCAGTGGTGTAGTGAGCACGGGACCCACGTCTGGGCATACCCTTCCCACTTAGGGCGACAAATGCAAAAGAAACAATTGATGGACGGAATGCTGGACAATGCAAACATTCACCCCCAGTCACATGGATCTGGGTTAAATCCATCATTCTTTTGCTCACCACACCACCCCAGTTTGGACCCAGCCATATGCAAATCAGTCTTGACCCTGTTCCTTGTGGGAACAGTCCAGCCTGAACTGCCAAGCAAGGTCCTCCTGGACCAGAAACAAGCATCCTGGGACCGGTTTCATGGCATCACCCTTCTTCAGCCAGGCTAGCTTGAATCCAGTGGTGTAGTGAGCACGGGACCCACGTCTGGGCATACCCTTCCCACTTAGGGCGACAAATGCAAAAGAAACAATTGATGGACGGAATGCTGGACAATGCAAACATTCACCCCCAGTCACAAGGATCTGGGTTAAATCCATCATTCTTTTGCTCACCACACCACCCCAGTTTGGACCCAGCCATATGCAAATCAGTCTTGACCCTGTTCCTTGTGGGAACAGTCCAGCCCGACCTGCCAAGCCAGGTCCTCCCTGGACCGGAAACAAGCATCCTGGGACCGGTTTCAGGGCATCACCCTTCTTCAGCCAGGCTAGCTTGAATCCAGTGGTGTAGTGAGCACGGGACCCACGTCTGGGCATACCCTTCCCACTTAGGGCAACAAATGCAAAAGAAACAATTGATGGACGGAATGCTGGACAATGCAAACATTCACCCCCAGTCACAAGGATCTGGGTTAAATCCATCATTCTTTTGCTCACCACACTACCCCAGTTTGGACCCAGCCATATGCAAATCAGTCTTGACCCTGTTCCTTGTGGGAACAGTCCAGCCCGAACTGCCAAGCCAGGTCCTCCCTGGACCGGAAACAAGCATCCTGGGACCGGTTTCAGGGCATCACCCTTCTTCAGCTGGGCTAGCTTGAATCCAGTGGTGTAGTGAGCACGGGACCCACTTCTGGGCATACCCTTCCCACTTAGGGAGACAAATGCAAAAGAAACAATTGATGGACGGAATGCTGGACAATGCAAACATTCACCCCCAGTCACAAGGATCTGGGTTAAATCCATCATTCTTTGCTCACCACACCACCCCAGTTTGGACCCAGCCATATGCAAATCAGTCTTGACCCTGTTCCTTGTGGGAACAGTCCAGCCCAAACTGCCAAGCCAGGTCCTCCCTGGACCGGAAACAAGCATCCTGGGACCGGTTTCAGGGCATCACCCTTCTTCAGCCAGGCTAGCTTGAATCCAGTGCTGTAGTGAGCACGGGACCCACGTCTGGGCATACACTTCCCACTGAGGGCGACAAATGCAAAAGAAACAATTGATGGACGGAATGCTGGACAATGCAAACATTCAACCCCAGTCACAAGGATCTGGGTTAAATCCATCATTTTTTTGCTCACCACACCACCCCAGTTTGGACCCAGACAGATGCAAATCAGTCTTGACCCTGTTCCTTGTGGGAACAGTCCAGCCCGAACTGCCAAGCCAGGTCCTCCCTGGACTGGAAACAAGCATCCTGGGACGAGTTTCAGGGCATCACCCTTCTTCAGCCAGGCTAGCTTGAATCCAGTGGTGTAGTGAGCACGGGACCCATGTCTGGGCATACCCTTCCCACTTAGGGCAACAAATGCAAAAGAAACAATTGATGGACGGAATGCTGGACAATGCAAACATTCACCCCCAGTCACAAGGATCTGGGTTAAATCCATCATTCTTTTGCTCACCACACCACCCCAGTTTGGACCCAGCCATATGCAAATCAGTCTTGACCCTGTTCATTGTGGGAACAGTCCAGCCCGAACTGCCAAGGCAGGTCCTCCCTGGACCGGAAACAAGCATCCTGGGACCGGTTTCAGGGCATCACCCTTCTTCAGCCAGGCTAGCTTGAATCCAGGGGTGTAGTGAGCACGGGTCCCACGTCTGGGCATACCCTTCCCACTTAGGGCGACAAATGCAAAAGAAACAATTGTTGGACGGAATGCTGGACAATGCAAACATTCACCCCCAGTCACAAGGATCTGGGTTAAATCCATCATTCTTTTGCTCACCACACCACCCCATTTTGGACGCAGCCATATGCAAATCAGTCCTGACCCTGTTCCTTGTGGGAACAGTCCAGCCCGAACTGCCAAGCCAGGTCCTCCCTGGACCGGAAACAAGCATCCTGGGACCGGTTTCAGGGCATCGCCCTTCTTCAGCCAGGCTAGCTTGAATCCAGTGGTGTAGTGAGCACGGGACCCACGTCTGGGTATACCCTTCCCACTTAGGGCGACAAATGCAAAAGAAACAATTGATGGACGGAATGCTGGACAATGCAAACATTCACCCGCAGTCACAAGGATCTGGGTTAAATCCATCATTCTATTGCTCACCACACCACCCCAGTTTGGACCCAGCCATATGCAAATCAGTCTTGACCCTGTTCCTTGTGGGAACAGTCCAGCCCGAACTGCCAAGCCAGGTCCTCCCTGGACCAGAAACAAGCATCCTGGGACCGGTTTCAGGGCATCACCCTTCTTCAGCCAGGCTAGCTTGAATCCAGTGGTGTAGTGAGCACGGGACCCACGTCTGGGCATACCCTTCCCACTTAGGGCGACAAATGCAAAAGAAACAATTGATGGACGGAATGCTGGACAATGCAAACATTCACCCCCAGTCACAAGGATCTGGGTTAAATCCATCATTCTTTTGCTCACCACACCACCCCAGTTTGGACCCAGCCATATGCAAATCAGTCTTGACCCTGTTCCTTGTGGGAACAGTCCAGCCCGAACTGCCAAGCCAGGTCCTCCCTGGACCGGAAACAAGCATCCTGGGACCGGTTTCAGGGCATCACCCTTCTTCAGCCAGGCTAGCTTGAATCCAGTGCTGTAGTGAGCACGGGACCCACGTCTGGGCATAACCTTCCCACTTAGGGCGACAAATGCAAAAGAAACAATTGATGGACGGAATGCTGGACAATGCAAACATTCACCCCCAGTCACAAGGATCTGGGTTAAATCCATCATTCTTTTGCTCACCACACCACCCCAGTTTGGACCCAGCCATATGCAAATCAGTCTTGACCCTGTTCCTTGTGGGAACAGTCTAGCCCGAACTGCCAAGCCAGGTCCTCCCTGGACCGGAAACAAGCATCCTAGGACCGGTTTCAGGGCATCACCCTTCTTCAGCCAGGCTAGCTTGAATCCAGTGGTGTAGTGAGCACGGGACCCACGTCTGGGCATACCCTTCCCACTTAGGGTGATAAATGCAAAAGAAACAATTGATGGACGGAATGCTGGACAATGCAAACATTCACCCCCAGTCACAAGGATCTGGGTTAAATCCATCATTCTTTGCTCACCACACCACCCCAGTTTGGACCCAGCCATATGCAAATCAGTCTTGACCCTGTTCCTTGTGGGAACAGTCCAGCCCGAACTGCCAAGCCAAGTCCTCCCTGGACCGGAAACAAGCATCCTGGGACCGGTTTCAGGGCATCACCCTTCTTCAGCCAGGCTAGCTTGAATCCAGTGCTGTAGTGAGCACGGGACCCACGTCTGGGCATACCCTTCCCACTTAGGGCGACAAATGCAAAAGAAACAATTGATGGACGGAATGCTGGACAATGCAAACATTCACCCCCAGTCACAAGGATCTGGGTTAAATCCATCATTCTATTGCTCACCACACCACCCCAGTTTGGACCCAGCCATATGCAAATCAGTCTTGACCCTGTTCCTTGTGGGAACAGTCCAGCCCGAACTGCCAAGCCAGGTCCTCCCTGGACCGGAAACAAGCATCCTGGGACCGGTTTCAGGGCATCACCCTTCTTCAGCCAGGCTAGCTTGAATCCAGTGCTGTAGTGAGCACAGGACCCACGTCTGGGCATACCCTTCCCACTTAGGGCGACAAATGCAAAAGAAACAATTGATGGACAGAATGCTGGACAATGCAAACATTCACCCCCAGTCACAAGGATCTGGGTTAAATCCATCATTCTATTGCTCACCACACCACCCCAGTTTGGACCCAGCCATATGCAAATCAGTCTTGACCCTGTTCCTTGTGGGCACAGTCCAGCCCGAACTGCCAAGCCAGGTCCTCCCTGGACCAGAAACAAGCATCCTGGGACCGGTTTCAGGGCATCACCCTTCTTCAGCCAGGCTAGCTTGAATCCAGTGGTGTAGTGAGCACGGGACCCACGTCTGGGCATACCCTTCCCACTTAGGGCGACAAATGCAAAAGAAACAATTGATGGACGGAATGCTGGACAATGCAAACATTCACCCCCAGTCACATGGATCTGGGTTAAATCCATCATTCTTTTGCTCACCACACCACCCCAGTTTGGACCCAGCCATATGCAAATCAGTCTTGACCCTGTTCCTTGTGGGAACAGTCCAGCCTGAACTGCCAAGCCAGGTCCTCCCTGGACCAGAAACAAGCATCCTGGGACCGGTTTCATGGCATCACCCTTCTTCAGCCAGGCTAGCTTGAATCCAGTGGAGTAGTGAGCACGGGACCCACGTCTGGGCATACCCTTCCCACTTAGGGCGACAAATGCAAAAGAAACAATTGATGGACGGAATGCTGGACAATGCAAACATTCACCCGCAGTCACAAGGATCTGGGTTAAATCCATCATTCTATTGCTCACCACACCACCCCAGTTTGGACCCAGCCATATGCAAATCAGTCTTGACCCTGTTCCTTGTGGGAACAGTCCAGCCCGAACTGCCAAGCCAGGTCCTCCCTGGACCAGAAACAAGCATCCTGGGACCGGTTTCAGGGCATCACCCTTCTTCAGCCAGGCTAGCTTGAATCCAGTGGTGTAGTGAGCACGGGACCCACGTCTGGGCATACCCTTCCCACTTAGGGCGACAAATGCAAAAGAAACAATTGATGGACGGAATGCTGGACAATGCAAACATTCACCCCCAGTCACAAGGATCTGGGTTAAATCCATCATTCTTTTGCTCACCACACCACCCCAGTTTGGACCCAGCCATATGCAAATCAGTCTTGACCCTGTTCCTTGTGGGAACAGTCCAGCCCGAACTGCCAAGCCAGGTCCTCCCTGGACCGGAAACAAGCATCCTGGGACCGGTTTCAGGGCATCACCCTTCTTCAGCCAGGCTAGCTTGAATCCAGTGCTGTAGTGAGCACGGGACCCACGTCTGGGCATAACCTTCCCACTTAGGGCGACAAATGCAAAAGAAACAATTGATGGACGGAATGCTGGACAATGCAAACATTCACCCCCAGTCACAAGGATCTGGGTTAAATCCATCATTCTTTGCTCACCACACCACCCCAGTTTGGACCCAGCCATATGCAAATCAGTCTTGACCCTGTTCCTTGTGGGAACAGTCTAGCCCGAACTGCCAAGCCAGGTCCTCCCTGACCGGAAACAAGCATCCTAGGACCGGTTTCAGGGCATCACCCTTCTTCAGCCAGGCTAGCTTGAATCCAGTGGTGTAGTGAGCACGGGACCCACGTCTGGGCATACCCTTCCCACTTAGGGTGATAAATGCAAAAGAAACAATTGATGGACGGAATGCTGGACAATGCAAACATTCACCCCCAGTCACAAGGATCTGGGTTAAATCCATCATTCTTTTGCTCACCACACCACCCCAGTTTGGACCCAGCCATATGCAAATCAGTCTTGACCCTGTTCCTTGTGGGAACAGTCCAGCCCGAACTGCTAAGCCAAGTCCTCCCTGGACCGGAAACAAGCATCCTGGGACCGGTTTCAGGGCATCACCCTTCTTCAGCCAGGCTAGCTTGAATCCAGTGCTGTAGTGAGCACGGGACCCACGTCTGGGCATACCCTTCCCACTTAGGGCGACAAATGCAAAAGAAACAATTGATGGACGGAATGCTGGACAATGCAAACATTCACCCCCAGTCACAAGGATCTGGGTTAAATCCATCATTCTATTGCTCACCACACCACCCCAGTTTGGACCCAGCCATATGCAAATCAGTCTTGACCCTGTTCCTTGTGGGAACAGTCCAGCCCGAACTGCCAAGCCAGGTCCTCCCTGGACCGGAAACAAGCATCCTGGGACCGGTTTCAGGGCATCACCCTTCTTCAGCCAGGCTAGCTTGAATCCAGTGCTGTAGTGAGCACAGGACCCACGTCTGGGCATACCCTTCCCACTTAGGGCGACAAATGCAAAAGAAACAATTGATGGACAGAATGCTGGACAATGCAAACATTCACCCCCAGTCACAAGGATCTGGGTTAAATCCATCATTCTATTGCTCACCACACCACCCCAGTTTGGACCCAGCCATATGCAAATCAGTCTTGACCCTGTTCCTTGTGGGCACAGTCCAGCCCGAACTGCCAAGCCAGGTCCTCCCTGGACCAGAAACAAGCATCCTGGGACCGGTTTCAGGGCATCACCCTTCTTCAGCCAGGCTAGCTTGAATCCAGTGGTGTAGTGAGCACGGGACCCACGTCTGGGCATACCTCTTCCCACTTAGGGCGACAAATGCAAAAGAAACAATTGATGGACGGAATGCTGGACAATGCAAACATTCACCCCCAGTCACATGGATCTGGGTTAAATCCATCATTCTTTTGCTCACCACACCACCCCCAGTTTGGACCCAGCCATATGCAAATCAGTCTTGACCCTGTTCCTTGTGGGAACAGTCCAGCCTGAACTGCCAAGCCAGGTCCTCCCTGGACCAGAAACAAGCATCCTGGGACCGGTTTCATGGCATCACCCTTCTTCAGCCAGGCTAGCTTGAATCCAGTGGAGTAGTGAGCACGGGACCCACGTCTGGGCATACCCTTCCCACTTAGGGCGACAAATGCAAAAGAAACAATTGATGGACGGAATGCTGGACAATGCAAACATTCACCCCCAGTCACAAGGATCTGGGTTAAATCCATCATTCTTTTGCTCACCACACCACCCCAGTTTGGACCCAGCCATATGCAAATCAGTCTTGACCCTGTTCCTTGTGGGAACAGTCCAGCCCGAACTGCCAAGCCAGGTCCTCCCTGGACCGGAAACAAGCATCCTGGGACCGGTTTCAGGGCATCACCCTTCTTCAGCCAGGCTAGCTTGAATCCAGTGGTGTAGTGAGCACGGGACCCACGTCTGGGCATACCCTTCCCACTTAGGGCAACAAATGCAAAAGAAACAATTGATGGACGGAATGCTGGACAATGCAAACATTCACCCCCAGTCACAAGGATCTGGGTTAAATCCATCATTCTTTTGCTCACCACACTACCCCAGTTTGGACCCAGCCATATGCAAATCAGTCTTGACCCTGTTCCTTGTGGGAACAGTCCAGCCCGAACTGCCAAGCCAGGTCCTCCCTGGACCGGAAACAAGCATCCTGGGACCGGTTTCAGGGCATCTCCCTTCTTCAGCTGGGCTAGCTTGAATCCAGTGGTGTAGTGAGCACGGGTCCCACTTCTGGGCATACCCTTCCCACTTAGGGAGACAAATGCAAAAGAAACAATTGATGGACGGAATGCTGGACAATGCAAACATTCACCCGCAGTCACAAGGATCTGGGTTAAATCCATCATTCTATTGCTCACCACACCACCCCAGTTTGGACCCAGCCATATGCAAATCAGTCTTGACCCTGTTCCTTGTGGGAACAGTCCAGCCCGAACTGCCAAGCCAGGTCCTCCCTGGACCAGAAACAAGCATCCTGGGACCGGTTTCAGGGCATCACCCTTCTTCAGCCAGGCTAGCTTGAATCCAGTGGTGTAGTGAGCACGGGACCCACGTCTGGGCATACCCTTCCCACTTAGGGCGACAAATGCAAAAGAAACAATTGATGGACGGAATGCTGGACAATGCAAACATTCACCCCCAGTCACAAGGATCTGGGTTAAATCCATCATTCTTTTGCTCACCACACCACCCCAGTTTGGACCCAGCCATATGCAAATCAGTCTTGACCCTGTTCCTTGTGGGAACAGTCCAGCCCGAACTGCCAAGCCAGGTCCTCCCTGGACCGGAAACAAGCATCCTGGGACCGGTTTCAGGGCATCACCCTTCTTCAGCCAGGCTAGCTTGAATCCAGTGCTGTAGTGAGCACGGGACCCACGTCTGGGCATAACCTTCCCACTTAGGGCGACAAATGCAAAAGAAACAATTGATGGACGGAATGCTGGACAATGCAAACATTCACCACCAGTCACAAGGATCTGGGTTAAATCCATCATTCTTTTGCTCACCACACCACCCCAGTTTGGACCCAGCCATATGCAAATCAGTCTTGACCCTGTTCCTTGTGGGAACAGTCTAGCCCGAACTGCCAAGCCAGGTCCTCCCTGGACCGGAAACAAGCATCCTAGGACCGGTTTCAGTGCATCACCCTTCTTCAGCCAGGCTAGCTTGAATCCAGTGGTGTAGTGAGCACGGGACCCACGTCTGGGCATACCCTTCCCACTTAGGGTGATAAATGCAAAAGAAACAATTGATGGACGGAATGCTGGACAATGCAAACATTCACCCCCAGTCACAAGGATCTGGGTTAAATCCATCATTCTTTTGCTCACCACACCACCCCAGTTTGGACCCAGCCATATGCAAATCAGTCTTGACCCTGTTCCTTGTGGGAACAGTCCAGCCCGAACTGCCAAGCCAAGTCCTCCCTGGACCGGAAACAAGCATCCTGGGACCGGTTTCAGGGCATCACCCTTCTTCAGCCAGGCTAGCTTGAATCCAGTGCTGTAGTGAGCACGGGACCCACGTCTGGGCATACCCTTCCCACTTAGGGCGACAAATGCAAAAGAAACAATTGATGGACGGAATGCTGGACAATGCAAACATTCACCCCCAGTCACAAGGATCTGGGTTAAATCCATCATTCTATTGCTCACCACACCACCCCAGTTTGGACCCAGCCATATGCAAATCAGTCTTGACCCTGTTCCTTGTGGGAACAGTCCAGCCCGAACTGCCAAGCCAGGTCCTCCCTGGACCGGAAACAAGCATCCTGGGACCGGTTTCAGGGCATCACCCTTCTTCAGCCAGGCTAGCTTGAATCCAGTGCTGTAGTGAGCACGGGACCCACGTCTGGGCATACCCTTCCCACTTAGGGCGACAAATGCAAAAGAAACAATTGATGGACGGAATGCTGGACAATGCAAACATTCACCCCCAGTCACAAGGATCTGGGTTAAATCCATCATTCTATTGCTCACCACACCACCCCAGTTTGGACCCAGCCATATGCAAATCAGTCTTGACCCTGTTCCTTGTGGGCACAGTCCAGCCCGAACTGCCAAGCCAGGTCCTCCCTGGACCAGAAACAAGCATCCTGGGACCGGTTTCAGGGCATCACCCTTCTTCAGCCAGGCTAGCTTGAATCCAGTGGTGTAGTGAGCACGGGACCCACGCCTGGGCATACCCTTCCCACTTAGGGCGACAAATGCAAAAGAAACAATTGATGGACGGAATGCTGGACAATGCAAACATTCACCCCCAGTCACATGGATCTGGGTTAAATCCATCATTCTTTTGCTCACCACACCACCCCAGTTTGGACCCAGCCATATGCAAATCAGTCTTGACCCTGTTCCTTGTGGGAACAGTCCAGCCTGAACTGCCAAGCCAGGTCCTCCCTGGACCAGAAACAAGCATCCTGGGACCGGTTTCATGGCATCACCCTTCTTCAGCCAGGCTAGCTTGAATCCAGTGGAGTAGTGAGCACGGGACCCACGTCTGGGCATACCCTTCCCACTTAGGGCGACAAATGCAAAAGAAACAATTGATGGACGGAATGCTGGACAATGCAAACATTCACCCCCAGTCACAAGGATCTGGGTTAAATCCATCATTCTTTTGCTCACCACACCACCCCAGTTTGGACCCAGCCATATGCAAATCAGTCTTGACCCTGTTCCTTGTGGGAACAGTCCAGCCCGAACTGCCAAGCCAGGTCCTCCCTGGACCGGAAACAAGCATCCTGGGACCGGTTTCAGGGCATCACCCTTCTTCAGCCAGGCTAGCTTGAATCCAGTGGTGTAGTGAGCACGGGACCCACGTCTGGGCATACCCTTCCCACTTAGGGCAACAAATGCAAAAGAAACAATTGATGGACGGAATGCTGGACAATGCAAACATTCACCCCCAGTCACAAGGATCTGGGTTAAATCCATCATTCTTTTGCTCACCACACTACCCCAGTTTGGACCCAGCCATATGCAAATCAGTCTTGACCCTGTTCCTTGTGGGAACAGTCCAGCCCGAACTGCCAAGCCAGGTCCTCCCTGGACCGGAAACAAGCATCCTGGGACCGGTTTCAGGGCATCTCCCTTCTTCAGCTGGGCTAGCTTGAATCCAGTGGTGTAGTGAGCACGGGTCCCACTTCTGGGCATACCCTTCCCACTTAGGGAGACAAATGCAAAAGAAACAATTGATGGACGGAATGCTGGACAATGCAAACATTCACCCCCAGTCACAAGGATCTGGGTTAAATCCATCATTCTTTTGCTCACCACACCACCCCAGTTTGGACCCAGCCATATGCAAATCAGTCTTGACCCTGTTCCTTGTGGGAACAGTCCAGCCCAAACTGCCAAGCCAGGTCCTCCCTGGACCGGAAACAAGCATCCTGGGACCGGTTTCAGGGCATCACCCTTCTTCAGCCAGGCTAGCTTGAATCCAGTGCTGTAGTGAGCACGGGACCCACGTCTGGGCATACACTTCCCACTGAGGGCGACAAATGCAAAAGAAACAATTGATGGACGGAATGCTGGACAATGCAAACATTCACCCCCAGTCACAAGGATCTGGGTTAAATCCATCATTCTATTGCTCACCACACCACCCCAGTTTGGACCCAGCCATATGCAAATCAGTCTTGACCCTGTTCCTTGTGGGAACAGTCCAGCCCGAACTGCCAAGCCAGGTCCTCCCTGGACCAGAAACAAGCATCCTGGGACCGGTTTCAGGGCATCACCCTTCCTCAGCCAGGCTAGCTTGAATCCAGTGGTGTAGTGAGCATGGGACCCACGTCTGGGCATACCCTTCCCACTTAGGGCGACAAATGCAAAAGAAACAATTGATGGACAGAATGCTGGACAATGCAAACATTCAACCCCAGTCACAAGGATCTGGGTTAAATCCATCATTCTTTTGCTCACCACACCACCCCAGTTTGGACCCTAGCCATATGCAAATCAGTCTTGACCTTGTTCCTTGTGGGAACAGTCCAGACCGAACTGCCAAGCCAGGTCCCTCCTGGACCGGAAACAAGCATCCTGGGACCGGTTTCAGGGCATCACCCTTCTTCAGCCAGGCTAGCTTGAATCCAGTGGTGTAGTGAGCACGGGGCCCACGTCTGGGCATACCCTTCCCACTTAGGGCGACAAATGCAAAAGAAACAATTGATGGACGGAATGCTGGACAATGCAAACATTCACCCCCAGTCACAAGGATCTGGGTTAAATCCATCATTCTTTTGCTCACCACACCACCCCAGTTTGGACCCAGCCATATGCAAATCAGTCTTGACCCTGTTCCTTGTGGGAACAGTCCAGCCCGAACTGCCAAGCCAGGTCCTCCCTGGACCGGAAACAAGCATCCTGGGACCGGTTTCAGGGTATCACCCTTCTTCAGCCAGGCTAGCTTGAATCCAGTGCTGTAGTGAGCACGGGACCCACGTCTGGGCATACCCTTCCCACTTAGGGCGACAAATGCAAAAGAAACAATTGATGGACGGAATGCTGGACAATGCAAACATTCACCCCCAGTCACAAGGATCTGGGTTAAATCCATCATTCTATTGCTCACCACACCACCCCAGTTTGGACCCAGTCATATGCAAATCAGTCTTGACCCTGTTCCTTGTGGGAACAGTCCAGCCCGAACTGCCAAGCCAGGTCCTCCCTGGACCAGAAACAAGCATCCTGGGACCGGTTTCAGGGCATCACCCTTCTTCAGCCAGGCTAGCTTGAATCCAGTGGTGTAGTGAGCACGGGACCCACGTCTGGGCATACCCTTCCCACTTAGGGCGACAAATGCAAAAGAAACAATTGATGGACGGAATGCTGGACAATGCAAACATTCACCCCCAGTCACAAGGATCTGGGTTAAATCCATCATTCTTTTGCTCACCACACCACCCCAGTTTGGACCCAGCCATATGCAAATCAGTCTTGAACTTGTTCCTTGTGGGAACAGTCCAGACCGAACTGCCAAGCCAGGTCCTCCCTGGACCGGAAACAAGCATCCTGGGACCGGTTTCAGGGCATCACCCTTCTTCAGCCAGGCTAGCTTGAATCCAGTGCTGTAGTGAGCACGGGACCCACGTCTGGGCATACCCTTCCCACTTAGGGCGACAAATGCAAAAGAAACAATTGATGGACGGAATGCTGGACAATGCAAACATTCACCCCCAGTCACAAGGATCTGGGTTAAATCCATCATTCTATTGCTCACCACACCACCCCAGTTTGGACCCAGCCATATGCAAATCAGTCTTGACCCTGTTCCTTGTGGGCACAGTCCAGCCCGAACGGCCAAGCCAGGTCCTCCTGGACCAGAAACAAGCATCCTGGGACCGGTTTCAGGGCATCACCCTTCTTCAGCCAGGCTAGCTTGAATCCAGTGGTGTAGTGAGCACGGGACCCACGTCTGGGCATACCCTTCCCACTTAGGGCGACAAATGCAAAAGAAACAATTGATGGACGGAATGCTGGACAATGCAAACATTCACCCCCAGTCACATGGATCTGGGTTAAATCCATCATTCTTTTGCTCACCACACCACCCCAGTTTGGACCCAGCCATATGCAAATCAGTCTTGACCCTGTTCCTTGTGGGAACAGTCCAGCCTGAACTGCCAAGCCAGGTCCTCCCTGGACCAGAAACAAGCATCCTGGGACCGGTTTCATGGCATCACCCTTCTTCAGCCAGGCTAGCTTGAATCCAGTGGTGTAGTGAGCACGGGACCCACGTCTGGGCATACCCTTTCCACTTAGGGCGACAAATGCAAAAGAAACAATTGATGGACGGAATGCTGGACAATGCAAACATTCACCCCCAGTCACAAGGATCTGGGTTAAATCCATCATTCTTTTGCTCACCACACCACCCCAGTTTGGACCCAGCCATATGCAAATCAGTCTTGACCCTGTTCCTTGTGGGAACAGTCCAACCCGAACTGCCAAGCCAGGTCCTCCCTGGACCGGAAACAAGCATCCTGGGACCGGTTTCAGGGCATCACCCTTCTTCAGCCAGGCTAGCTTGAATCCAGTGGTGTAGTGAGCACGGGACCCACGTCTGGGCATACCCTTCCCACTTAGGGCAACAAATGCAAAAGAAACAATTGATGGACGGAATGCTGGACAATGCAAACATTCACCCCCAGTCACAAGGATCTGGGTTAAATCCATCATTCTTTTGCTCACCACACTACCCCAGTTTGGACCCAGCCATATGCAAATCAGTCTTGACCCTGTTCCTTGTGGGAACAGTCCAGCCCGAACTGCCAAGCCAGGTCCTCCCTGGACCGGAAACAAGCATCCTGGGACCGGTTTCAGGGCATCACCCTTCTTCAGCTGGGCTAGCTTGAATCCAGTGGTGTAGTGAGCACGGGACCCACTTCTGGGCATACCCTTCCCACTTAGGGAGACAAATGCAAAAGAAACAATTGATGGACGGAATGCTGGACAATGCAAACATTCACCCCCAGTCACAAGGATCTGGGTTAAATCCATCATTCTTTTGCTCACCACACCACCCCAGTTTGGACCCAGCCATATGCAAATCAGTCTTGACCCTGTTCCTTGTGGGAACAGTCCAGCCCAAACTGCCAAGCCAGGTCCTCCCTCGACCGGAAACAAGCATCCTGGGACCGGTTTCAGGGCATCACCCTTCTTCAGCCAGGCTAGCTTGAATCCAGTGGTGTAGTGAGCATGGGACCCACGTCTGGGCATACCCTTCCCACTTAGGGCGACAAATGCAAAAGAAACAATTGATGGACAGAATGCTGGACAATGCAAACATTCAACCCCAGTCACAAGGATCTGGGTTAAATCCATCATTCTTTTGCTCACCACACCACCCCAGTTTGGACCCTAGCCATATGCAAATCAGTCTTGACCTTGTTCCTTGTGGGGACAGTCCAGACCGAACTGCCAAGCCAGGTCCTCCCTGGACCGGAAACAAGCATCCTGGGACCGGTTTCAGGGCATCACCCTTCTTCAGCCAGGCTAGCTTGAATCCAGTGGTGTAGTGAGCACGGGACCCACGTCTGGGCATACCCTTCCCACTTAGGGCGACAAATGCAAAAGAAACAATTGATGGACGGAATGCTGGACAATGCAAACATTCACCCCCAGTCACATGGATCTGGGTTAAATCCATCATTCTTTTGCTCACCACACCACCCCAGTTTGGACCCAGCCATATGCAAATCAGTCTTGACCCTGTTCCTTGTGGGAACAGTCCAGCCCGAACTGCCAAGCCAGGTCCTCCCTGGTCCGGAAACAAGCATCCTGGGACCGGTTTCAGGGCATCACCCTTCTTCAGCCAGGCTAGCTTGAATCCAGTGGTGTAGTGAGCACGGGACCCACGTCTGGGCATACCCTTCCCACTTAGGGCGACAAATGCAAAAGAAACAATTGATGGACGGAATGCTGGACAATGCAAACATTCACCCCCAGTCACAAGGATCTGGGTTAAATCCATCATTCTATTGCTCACCACACCACCCCAGTTTGCACCCAGCCATATGCAAATCAGTCTTGACCCTGTTCCTTGTGGGAACAGTCCAGCCTGAACTACCAAGCCAGGTCCTCCCTGGACCAGAAACAAGCATCCTGGGACCGGTTTCAGGGCATCACCCTTCTTCAGCCAGGCTAGCTTGAATCCAGTGGTGTAGTGAGCACGGGACCCACGTCTGGGCATACCCTTCCCACTTAGGGCGACAAATGCAAAAGAAACAATTGATGGACGGAATGCTGGACAATGCAAACATTCACCCCCAGTCACAAGGATCTGGGTTAAATCCATCATTTTTTTGCTCACCACACCACCTAAGTTTGGACCCAGCCATATGCAAATCAGTCTTGACCCTGTTCCTTGAGGGAACAGTCCAGCCTGAACTGCCAAGCCAGGTCCTCCCTGGACCGGAAACAAGCATCCTGGGACCGGTTTCAGGGCATCACCCTTCTTCAGCCAGGCTAGCTTGAATCCAGTGGTGTAGTGAGCACGGGACCCACGTCTGGGCATACCCTTCCCACTTAGGGCGACAAATGCAAAAGAAACAATTGATGGACGGAATGCTGGACAATGCAAACATTCACCCCCAGTCACAAGGATCTGGGTTAAATCCATCATTCTTTTGCTCACCACACCACACCACACCACCCCAGTTTGGACCCAGCCATATGCAAATCAGTCTTGACCCTGTTCCTTGTGGGAACAGTCCAGCCCGAACTGCCAAGCCAGGTCCTCCCTGGACCGGAAACAAGCATCCTGGGACCGGTTTCAGGGCATCACCCTTCTTCAGCCAGGCTAGCTTGAATCCAGTGGTGTAGTGAGCACGGGACCCACGTCTGGGCATACCCTTCCCACTTAGGGCGACAAATGCAAAAGAAACAATTGATGGACGGAATGCTGGACAATGCAAACATTCACCCCCAGTCACAAGGATCTGGGTTAAATCCATCATTCTTTTGCTCACCACACTACCCCAGTTTGGACCCAGCCATATGCAAATCAGTCTTGACCCTGTTCCTTGTGGGAATAGTCCAGCCCAAACTGCCAAGCCAGGTCCTCCCTGGACCAGAAACAAGCATCCTGGGACCGGTTTCAGGGCATCACCCTTCTTCAGCCAGGCTAGCTTGAATCAAGTGGTGTAGTGAGCACGGGACCCACGTCTGGGCATACCCTTCCCACTTAGGGCGACAAATGCAAAAGAAACAATTGATGGACGGAATGCTGGACAATGCAAACATTCACCCCCAGTCACAAGGATCTGGGTTAAATCCATCATTCTTTTGCTCACCACACCACCCCAGTTTGGACCCAGCCATATGCAAATCAGTCTTGACCTTGTTCCTTGTGGGAACAGTCCAGACCGAACTGCCAAGCCAGGTCCTCCCTGGACCGGAAACAAGCATCCTGGGACCGGTTTCAGGGCATCACCCTTCTGCAGCCAGGGTAGCTTGAATCCAGTGGTGTAGTGAGCACGGGACCCACGTCTGGGCATACCCTTCCCACTTAGGGCGACAAATGCAAAAGAAACAATTGATGGACGGAATGCTGGACAATGCAAACATTCACCCCCAGTCACAAGGATCTGGGTTAAATCCATCATTCTTTTGCTCACCACACCACCCCAGTTTGGACCCAGCCATATGCAAATCAGTCTTGACCCTGTTCCTTGTGGGAACAGTCCAGCCCGAACTGCCAAGCCAGGTCCTCCCTGGACCGGAAACAAGCATCCTGGGACCGGTTCAGGGCATCACCCTTCTTCAGCCAGGCTAGCTTGAATCCAGTGGTGTAGTGAGCACGGGACCCACGTCTGGGCATACCCTTCCCACTTAGGGCGACAAATGCAAAAGAAACAATTGATGGACGGAATGCTGGACAATGCAAACATTCACCCCCAGTCACAAGGATCTGGGTTAAATCCATCATTCTTTTGCTCACCACACCACCCCAGTTTGGACCCAGCCATATGCAAATCAGTCTTGACCCTGTTCCTTGTGGGAACAGTCCAGCCCGAACTGCCAAGCCTGGTCCTCCCTGGACCGGAAACAAGCATCCTGGGACCGGTTTCAGAGCATCACCCTTCTTCAGCCAGGCTAGCTTGAATCCAGTGGTGTAGTGAGCACGGGACCCACGTCTGGGCATAACCTTCCCACTTAGGGCGACAAATGCAAAAGAAACAATTGATGGACGGATTGCTGGTCAATGCAAACATTCACCCCCAGTCACAAGGATCTGGGTTAAATCCATCATTCTTTTGCTCACCACACCACCCCAGTTTGGACCCAGCCATATGCAAATCAGTCTTGACCCTGTTCCTTGTGGGAACAGTCCAGCCCAAACTGCCAAGCCAGGTTCTCCCTGGACCGGAAACAAGCATCGTGGGACCGGTTTCAGGGCATCACCCTTCTTCAGACAGGCAAGCTTGAATCCAGTGGTGCAGTGAGCACGGGACCCACATCTGGGCATACCCTTCCCACTTAGGGCGACAAATGCAAAAGAAACAATTGATGGACGGAATGCTGGACAATGCAAACATTCACCCCCAGTCACAAGGATCTGGGTTAAATCCATCATTCTTTTGCTCACCACACCACCCCAGTTTGGACCCAGCCATATGCAAATCAGTCTTGACCCTGTTCCTTGTGGGAAAAGTCCAGCCCAAACTGCCAATCCAGGTCCTCCCTGGACCAGAAACAAGCATCCAGGGACCGGTTTCAGGGCATCACCCTTCTTCAGCCAGGCTAGCTTGAATCCAGTGGTGTAGTGAGCACGGGACCCACGTCTGGGCATACCCTTCCCACTTAGGGCGACAAATGCAAATGAAACAATTGATGGACGGAATGCTGGACAATGCAAACATTCACCCCCAGTCACAAGGATCTGGGTTAAATCCATCATTCTTTTGCTCACCACACCACCCTTGTTTCCGGTCCAGGGAGGACCTGGCTTGGCAGTTCGGGCTGGGCTGTTCCCACAAGGAACAGGGTCAAGACTGATTTGCATATGGCTGGATCCAAACTGGGGTGGTGTGTTGAGCAAAAGAATGATGGATTTAACCCAGATCCTTGTGACTGGGGGTGAATGTTTGCATTGTCCAGCATTCCGTCCATCAATTGTTTCTTTTGCATTTGTCACCCTAAGTGGGAAGGGTATGCCCAGACGTGGGTCCCGTGCTCACTACACCACTGGATTTAAGCTAGTCTTGCTGAAGAAGGGTGATGCCCTGAAACCGGTCCAGGGAGGACCTGGCTTGGCAGTTCGGGCTGGACTGTTCCCACAAGGAACAGGGTCAAGACTGATTTGAATATGGCTGGGTCCAAACTGGGTTGGTGTGGTGAGCAAAAGAATGATGGATTTAACCCAGATCCTTGTGACGGGGGTGAATGTTTGCATTGTCCAGCATTCCGTCCATCAATTGTTTCTTTTGCATTTGTCGCCCTAAGTGGGAAGGGTATGCCCAGACGTGGGTCCCGTGCTCACTACACCACTGGATTCAAGCTAGCCTGGCTGAAGAAGGGTGATGCTCTGAAACCGGTCCCAGGATGCTTGTTTCCGGTCCAGGGAGGACCTGGCTTGGCAGGTCGTGCTGGACTGTTCCCACAAGGAACAGGGTCAAGACTGATTTGCTTATGGCTGGGTCCAAACTGGGGTGGTGTGGTGAGCAAAAGAATGATGGATTTAACCCAGATCCTTGTGACTGGGGGTGAATGTTTGCATTGTCCAGCATTCCATCCATCAATTGTTTCTTTTGCATTTAAATAAATAAAGGCAAATGGCAAATTTTGAGGAAACTATGTAGTTTCAGTACATTTGAAGCTACCCCGGCAATAAGATTAGAATTCGGGTTAAACAGTGCTTTTGTACAAGGCCTGTGTCAGTGATATGATGAGGTTATCAGCTTTTGAGAAGTGATGTGAATTCATATAGAAATCTTTGAAGTGAAAAAAGAAAAGTTTTTGTTTTATAGGAATTTTATTTTCGCATTAAGCTAGTTTGAATTAAAGCACAAATGTGTATGTTCTTGATCAGAAACACAGTTAAAACCCTTTTTAAATTTTGTAAATAATTTTTCCATTTGTATTTAATAGACTAAACTTGTAAAAGAATTATTTAATTATGTTATTTAATGACATTTAATTGTATGTAAATTCTTTTTATCTTTTTGAATGTTTTTTATATTGGTATTTTTGTTGCCAATCTTTTATATGTGACGCTTGCATATATTGCCTTTTTCTATGCTATTTCTCATAAGGATCTCGTTCAAGTTCCAAATCCTGAAATAAAAACTTGGAAACTAAAATGTGAGTGGTAGATGGGCATCTGTGATTTTTGGCAAATGCCACACGTTCACAAATCTCTAAAAGACCCCTTCATCGTCAGGGGGTTCCACTTTTGGAAAAAGAATTCCAAACTAAATTTGTTTTTAGACAGACACTCAAGTGCATGATATCTTCAAAAGATGACATCTTTGATCTTGCCTTGCATTTGCATATCACAAACAATTTGACCTGTATCTTAACCTGTGTAGAAAATAGCTTAATAAATTTAATTGGGGACAGAAGGAGAGGAATGGAATCTAAATCAAAGAAAGTAGAAATTGTATATCAGCGGGCTAAATATGAGCATCAAGTAGCAGGGAATCTAGCTGCATTAAGTTTAGAAAGGAGACACAAAGGGAAGTTATGCATAGCTAGAGGAAAGTCCACAGCTGACACAAATTGTGTGGGGAAAAGCAAGTGTGAACACACATTTGAAACTAAAAGACATTGGGAATCATTATTAGAAGGGAAACACCATGCTGTTCCAGGAGTTTATTATGTTTATGGAGCACATGCATATTTTAGATTGCCCAAAGGATGTAATGGTACATGTTATTTAGGCTTAGTTTTTCCAAAGATTTATCATGTGGAACATGTTGATGATCTTGTGTGGGAATAGAAGTCTAGGTGTGCTTTTGAATGACATAAAAATTGAAAAATTGTCCACAATTGTAGATCTGTTGTCTACCAGTACAGCAAGTGCTCTATTAGTTATAGATACTGAAATGGTAGCTTTGAGATCCATGGGTTTACAGAACAGACTTGCTTTAGACATCCTTCTTGCAAAGGAGAGAAGAGTCTGTCGGATGTTAAAAGTTCAACTATGTTGTACTTACATCCCTGACAAAAGTAAGGACTTGAAGAACTTTATCAAAACATCACTGACTTGAATGGAGATTTGAAAGAGTTAAACGCAACAGATGCTTGGGAAGCTGTTGGAAATGGATTTTCTGCTATAGGTAGATGGTTGGGAAACCTAGGGAATGGAATTGTTGGAAGTATCTTGAAGCCCCTTATGATAATTGTTCTCTGTGGATTATTCCTGTTTGCAATCTATAAGGGATATAAACAGGCACAAATGAAGAAGGGAACCAAGAGGAAAAGAGCAGACATAGAACTAGAAGACAGATAGAGCAGATACTATGATGACATGAAACAGCAGGAGGAATCCAGATGAAAATCTTTGAAACCCATGAGGTTTTAAGTGGTTCATCTGATAAGAGATTATTATCTTAATGTGATGGCTTGTTTCGCCATCAGAGGGGATGTTAGAGTAGCGAAATTTTGGCTCCACACTCACACATCACAAATACAGAATATATATGTGCACTTAACACTACATACTTGGTGTGCCCTAAAGTTATTAATGTACAGTGTTGCACTTAAATCCAGTACTGAAGTGCATTCACTGTAGACCTAGAAAATCATATACACTGTGTGCTTTAACGTTATTAAAATGAAAAATAGGCGTTTAGAGATTTGATGAACCATCTACACACTATTAAACATTAGAAATGGGAGAGATTTATGTAGACGTGTGCACTAATGTTTTCGCACTGGTATTCATAATGTAATTCTTAATCAAACTTGTATTTGTGTATTCAAAGTAACTTTACATTTACTTAAAGTGTAGTATGAATCTAAAGCTATATTTATCTACTTACATTTGTCAGAATTTATGTACTTACATGTCATTCATTTGTAGTTGTATGTGCACAAACAACACAAATTAATGTGCACCTTTGAATATCATGCTTAACTTGACTTGAGTAGGCCTATATTTCTTTCTTCATAAAATACTGTTTTTCCATTTCTGCTTTCCTGTCTTTCCCTTGCAGGTATGTTCACATGGTTTGTTAGTTTGAGAATAGATGTAACTCTGTACTAGGGATAGAGAGCCTAAGGAGAAGACCTTGACAAAGAACATGGAGAGCCAGAGTGTTAACTGTGGTAATGTATCGAAGCATCACAGGTGACCAAGGACGATGTCGTTCTCAGGACTGGCCTTGGAGACACTGCTAATGTTGCAGCTCACAACGTGAGAATGAAGAGAACAATGGGGCCCCTGATGGTGTGATCAATGGATGTTACCCAGACGATTCTTGTGGCACTAACTAGGGTTCTCATAGGTTGATGTTGGCCACTATTCCCTTGGACTTTGAGAAGTACAGACCTCTATGCTTACCCCTCTGATTCTTTTGCTGAGTGTGACTTAGGCTAACACCTACTTCTCTATTCCTAGAATACTCTTGATAAAGCTTTTGAAATGCATACTTTTCACATCTTTCTCTTTTTCTCATTTCCTTGACTTTTTGAGACTCTTTTTGAATAATCACCCTTAAAAATTTCAGATTCTAAACTAGGGGACTTTCGATATTACTCATGTTTAGGAGAGAAGATCGAAGACTCTTCTCTAACCATCAGATTCTGCTGTTAATTCTGTGTATTTCTGTGACTGAACTTCATACTGATGCGCCTGAACTTCTTCAGGAGGTTTGGCTATCCAGTTGTTATTCTGTACCTTTATAGCATGGTATTGAGATTGATTTACATTAACTGCTAACTTGTAACAAAATGTCTTGACTTTATTTACTGATTCCTGCTTCTTATTGTGTACCCAAATGGGTTACACTGTTAAGTATATATGTTTGACCAAGTGCTAACTCCCTTCACCTCTCGGTCGCATAAAAAGACCCATCGGATAACCAATGGTAAGAGGTTGACTCAGCACTGGATCACAGACTAATTAATGGTGACCCAGTGCTCTAAATCAGGAGCTGTGCTTATTTTTTGCTCTATAATATCAGTCAATGAGCACTGAAAGCTGACATTATATACCCTTGCAAACAGCCTATTTCATACTTGCCCCATCGTTCATAGTATTAGTGTGATTATAGTGGTGTTGAAGACTACACCTTTGCCCAATTCATTTCTTTGAGATATTGATAAAACCAGATTACTGGAAGAGTAGGGCACTGGAGTGCCAGTTATGCCTAGTGAACCTATTGGGAAATAATCTCCTTTGAAGGGAGGAATTCATTTAAACAGCACTGGTAATGCAGATGATGGCCACCTCCTTCAGGGTTACAATCATAGCAAGATCACCCTACAATCAAGCTCAACTATCTGTTTATGTGATAACACATTTTAAACACAAAGCATACATATATAAAGTGAGGCTGTGATACTGGTAATAAAGTGTGGAAGACCATTTTAAATAAAAATGCAAAGTCATGCACCTGTGCATGCTACTTGATATCTCCTTACTTCTAGTGTGAAGTTGAAACTTTCTAAAACTAATGATCCACCAATTAACACCCTCCAACTGGGATCAGGGGTGTTAACTTTAATACGGCATTCACTAAACATGAGGTGGACTTCAAGAAAAAGGACATGATAAACCTCAGTCTTCTTATCCTGATGGAAAACAAAATGATGTAAGTGTAAGACTTCAGATGCCTAGTTACACCTCCTGGAAAAAAGGACCTTAGCAACCTTGCTTTTGCTATTAAATAACATTCAGCATAACCTCAGGGTGTTTTACATGTTTATAAATGTTGAAGGCTTGTGAAACCTTGCTCATCTTAGAATTATAAAAAATATAACTACATTTTCTACATACCTTTAAGTTGATTGTCATCTATAACACTACTACAGAATAAGGCAAAAGATCTTCCATCAAATGTCATCGCAACATCTCCTGAAAAGTTTCTCCTATCTCGCAGATTTTGATAAGGGTCATAAGCTCCAAACAAGTAATTTTTGGGTTATAGACCTGGAAGGATTAACTCAAAATCAAATACAGTCTTTTTGTTGTGGCACTAAGAAAGTTATGTTCAATGGGTCCCCCACATTCTTTCATGGACCACAAGAATTGTGTCCGTCCTAGATAGAATGAAAGTCACAACCTTCAGATTGGCATTTTAGCAACTTTTTCTTCTCACTACTTTTAGTAAATGATCTTGAAACCTTTACTTAATTTGTAAAAGAATGAGTGACGGTGTCCAAAGCTCTGCTGAGCTCCTGGCTATTAAATGTTGCGTGCTGAATACGAAGGCTTTCTAGTTTGGAAGCCACCTCGGGCCTCTTGAATCCACCGCCAAGTACTCCATCCCCCTTTATTACACTCCTGCAAGTCCCTGCTTTCTCCCTTTGTGAATATTTTTCCGTCTTTCTCTTCCTTCTTCTTTCCTCTTTGAGTGTTTTTACCACTCTTCCTCTCCGGAAAAGTCTGATGGAAAAAATAAGTGCCGGTCCCCAAACATTAATGCAGGTGGCCTCACTGGCAACCACCGGCACAAAATGAAGTTCTGCTCGGAACACATTTCCTCTGCAGATAGAGTAGATTAAGCATCACCTTGCACTCAAGAGGGCCTTTCATGCCTTCTTGTATTGTTCATTTTTTATTAATTTATTAGGACCTTTTTTGACCAGCTCTAAGTTGTGCATCTGCCTCATTTGTGCCAAGAGGCCACTCAGGGCAAACGTTTTACTCTTCAATAAAATGCCCAAGGAATAAACCTTGACCCTACTGTAGATGTTGGAGCATGTCTGTGCATTTAACCTATCATCCCTGGCTCATAACCTTTGCTTGTGAACCCCAATGTTTCACTTATAGCTTTTGTCTCATAGCATATCTTTTCATACTTTTACTATTAAATGTTTGTGTTTTTATTACCAGAAGCTTTATTACAGTGTGCTTTCAATCCATGTGTACATGACAAATGCATGAAAGTATTATTATTACAAATGTATAGCATTGCTTCTTCACTTATAAGATGTAGAATGTGCATGTACTAGGCCAAAAGCCTTTTGTAAGGTGGTTTGTTAGCACAAGTTCTTGTGCAATTATTCCCAAGGCAGAGCAATAACAACAGGACACCTTCTCAGGCTCCACTTGCAAAAAGACTGCACATAGGACACTCAATGCTCTTAACTATTATGGCTATCATTGTGATTTGTGCTACCATTCTGTACTGGGTTGACTTATTGCATAAGCATCGAATAGCTCCTAGTCTGAATGTCTTGTGTGCGTGCTGACTCGGAGTAAGGGCAATGAGAACTCATCAATGACTCGTTTGTCTCTGGCAGGACTGATTGGAGGCACAATATGGATCCTTCTTCCAGTGAGGCAAGAGGGGGTGTTTATGACACGCCTGTCCATGCTGTCTGCTCTGCAAGATGGCACGAATACCTTTGCTACCTCAGGACAATGGAAATAGCTAGGTCTGCGAAAAGTGCATGCCATGCATCACCGTACCAAAACCCAAAAAACTCAACAGGTCTTTAAGAACACACTCAATGGTTAGATGGGGACTTGACAAGTGTAACAGAGCCAGTTATTTTGGGGCCATTAAGTCTATGGGGGCGATGAGCTAGTCTTATTTGGATAAATATCGTACCCATTACTACTGAACGGTGCAACAAGTAACAGCAATTTTAAATTAATTAAGAGCTTAGACAACACATGTTAGAGACGATGGGCAGTAATGCTGAGATGCTGGAGCAAGTTCTTTGTAGGATGAATAGTTTGTACATGTCGGGTAGATGGAGAGAGGAATGGAGGGGTTTAGTTGTTTGGGATTTTAGATTACTGTATCAAACTACAATAACAAAAAGCTTACAACAATCCAAAACTATAAACTTGCACACAATGTTTAATGTATTCGAGAATGTTTACTAGAAACCATATTTGCTTGTACTTTTTCTAAAACAGTTGTAGGATTTAGGGATTGGAGAAACAGTTGTTAATGGGAAGGACTTACATTTGTATGGCAGAAATACTGGGATGGCAACATCATTCATATGCAGAAGTTGAAAGTCATTCTTTGAAAGTCGTACATATTCTAACGTGGAAATTACACGCGCATGACTCAAGAGCATATGGGAAAAGGTTCAAATATTGACATTGAGAAAATGCAGGTGCATGAGCTAATTTCACAGAGCAAGGGTGGAAATGTAGTTAAGCACTCATTTTATGAAAGACATTAAAAAAAACGCCAGCACAAAAAAAACAATTTCACAGAATAATTATGGAATAGATGTTTGGTGTCGATTTTATGTATCATCTGTTAAATACCATCCAAAAAATAAACGAACTTAAAAAAGCCACAAGACCTCATACAGAAAATCTGACCCTTGCTCCGTGAAAGGGCAAATATTTTCAATTGAGATAAAAAACAGCAATAGAATTCATTGCAACATGTAGAAAAGAAGGATGATCTGTTCTCCTTTCCAAGTCTTTTTAATTTGATTCAGAAAAAACAGCTGTCAAGGTCCAAGGCACGTGGAAGCTAATGGATCATCCAATGAACCAGAGACCAAGCTGGGTAGTGTTCATGTAAAAACGTGACTAGTCAGACAATCACTCAGGGGCAGATTTACAAGGAACTGACGCATCTGCATAGATGCGTCAGTTTCCTTGCGTCAGAGTCAAATGTCCTTGCGCCGCCATGGATGCGCTATATTTACAATACAGTGCTCCATGGCGCAAGGATTAACAGATGCGTCAGAAATTCTGATGCATCTGTTGGCCCAAAAGTCACGATTTGCTGGAGTTGTGTCGCAAGCACGATGCAACTCCAGCAATGTATTTTGAGGCCTATACCTACTGTACTGCGTCACTCCTTACGCCTGCTTCAAGCAGGCGTAAGGTTTTGACGCAGTGGCGTCCTAAAAGTGGCGCAGTGAAATCTTGTAGATTTCACTGCGTCACTTTTACGAGGCCTTCCTGCGTGGAAACGCCCACCCTGCATACATTATACCTGACGCAGGTATAATGTAATGCAGGGCTTTACAACGTGACGCATCTCCCTAGATGCGTCACGTTATAATAAGGCTGCATAGTTTGCGCCGCCGTTGCGTCAAAAAAAGTGACGCAATGGCGGCGCAAGGGGCTTGTAAATCTGCCCCTCAGTGAGCACCTGGTGGTACGACCTCCCATGGGTTGTCAGGCCCAGAACCTTTCAAGGGAACGTCCCTCAAGAGACAAACACGCGGTTAGTATCTTGTTACAAGTACACGCACAAGGGATGTCACACTATGCTGCTCTAGTCATCTATCACTAGTGTTCTGGTAATTTACCCAAATATGAAAGCGAGACTGACTTTTAAATAAGCCTTGCCAGATTAGAATATCATGTTTTCATAATTTAACTTTGTCCTGTAAAGTTTGTTGATCTGATAAATGCACTTGTTTTCAAATTTTACTGTGTAAAGATGTGCAAAATAAGCATGTGACAGCATCATTTACCTCCAGCTAGAACTCTTAATAAGGCACCTTTAAGTACAACATTCACAGAATTTGCCTGTTCCTCTGTTAGAAATCGGGTTTCTAGTTGTCAGAGTATTCACCCTGTACAAGCAGTAACCACCACTCTAGTCAGTGTAAGTTAGATACACACTATAAGATAACCTGTGCTCACCCTCTGGTAGCTTAGTTAGCACAGAGCAGTCAGGCTTATCTAAAGTGGCAATGTGTAAAGTATTTGTACAACACACACACACACAGTAACACAATAAAAACATCACAACAAGACTCCACACAGGGTTAGAAAAAATAGATTATATTTTTATGAGTAAAACTAGACCAAATGACAGAAATCCAATACGTAGAACTGGAGTTATGAATTTCTAAAGAATAAATCAGAAAGTAGTGCTTAGAAGCAAATAGCCCTTAGAGGTTACTTGAGGTCGTGCTGGACAGGGGTAAATCCAAAGTTCAGGCCCACCACAATGGAGGGCAGGCTGGCTACACGACCAATGCAGGTCCCGCTGAAAAAGTAACTTGGATGGAGAAAGCGTCAACGCCGAAGACTCACTGCGTTGGTTGCAATCCGCGCAGGCTTCATCGACGAACCCCTTAAAGATGCAGGCACTGCGTCATCATCAAGCCGCGCTGTCTGTCATTGTCAAGCCGTGCAGTCCACCGAAGCTATGTTGTTGGTCCACTCCTGCGTCAGTGTTGAAGTGCAATGCGTCAGTTCCGATTGACGCAAAGTCGTCACTGCGTCGATCTTGATGGTTCTGAACAGCAGAAGTCACCTTTCAAGAGCCCAGGACTGGATGGGCACCGTTTGGCAGGGTAGTACTCACAGATGGCAGAGTCCAGGTGCTGTTGCAGGGTTAAAGGAGACGTTTGATGGCCTGAGACTTCAGAACAGGGGGAAAGACAGCAAGCCCAGGGAGTCACTCGGGGTTCAATTGTGATGGGTCCAGTCCTTGTCCTCAGCAGGACAGACATAAGCATGCAGCCGAACAGCACAGCAAAGCGGAAAAACAGTTCTTCCAGAGCAGCAGTCAAGCAGAGTGGCAATCCTTGTATCACAACAGTCTTTACTCCTGACAGAGTAATTCACAAGTCCAGTAGTGACTGTCAGAGCCCTAGAATGTATGCCCAGTTGTGCCTTTGAAGTAGGGGTGACTTCAAAGAAGGGTCTTTGAAGTGCACACAGGTCCTTTCTTCTCAGCCCTGGCTCCAAATTATTAGTAGGGGTTATCAGCCATTTGTGTGGGAAACAGGACACTATCTATTCAGGTGTAAGTGTCAGCTCCCCCTCTCTCTTCCTGCCCAGGAAGAGCAATCCGAATGCAGATGAGTTCTCTGTCACATCCACCCTTCCTGTGTTAGTGGCTATCTAGAGGGAATGCACAAAGTGTAGCTGACACCAACCCCAGACGTGTATTGAAGACAGGCTGCAGGCACACAGAGCAGTAAGAGCAGAGAAATGCCCACTTTCTAAAAGTGGCATTCTAAAATAGTAATGTTAAATCCAACTTTACCATTAAAGAGGATTTATAATGGCCATTCGAAAGACATAAAACACGATACAGCTACTCCTTTCAGATCAGGAATTATTGCTTTAAAGTACTTTAGGGGTGACTTATGTGTAATAAAAGGGAAGTTTACCCTTGGTAAGTAGTTTTAAATGCCAAGTCCAAGTGACTGTGAACTGCACACACACGCCTTGCAATGGCAGGCCTGAGCCAGTTTTGCATTCCCTTCACAAGGGACTTACAAGCAAACTAAATATGTCAATTGGGTATACAACAATGTTACCATGTTTAGGGGAGAAGCATGTGCATTTTAGCACTGGTCAGCAGTGGTAAAGTATTCAGAGTCCTAAGGCCAACAAAAAGATACAGCAAAAAGGGGAGGTAAGCAGGCAAAATGTTTGGGGTAAGACCACCCTAACGATGACAGGTCTAACAATCTCCTTTCACACTACCAAGATACCTCTCATCATTCTTATTTTTTGCTTTGAACTGTTACTTTTTTCATATGCATTCATGGTTTTATTCATTCCTATCTCTTCCTAATTTTGTATTCATTCACCCATTATGATATGCTAAGATAAGCCTCACTACTCTCCTGGTTTTCTCTCATTTCTAGTAGGCTTGGGGGCTTTGTGTTTTTCTTTCTCAGAATTCACCCACTAATTATTGTAGATTCTGCACAGCATGCAGAATCTACTGTCAATCAATCAATGTTTATATAGCGTGACTACTCACCCCTGAGGGTCTCAAGGCGCTGTCTGAACAGTGAATTCCCCACTAGTTCTATTAGTGGTCTACTACTTGGACCTTTGCCTGAGAAGGATCTATTATGGCTGGCCAGATGTATTTTCGATTTTTCACGCATCATGTTCACATATATGCACACATGGAATACCAATTTGTCAAAATACATCTTTCTTTTCTTGCTAATGCGGTTCAGTCAATTAGTCTTTAGGGTTGTCTATGCGTTGGGGCTACATTCCCTGATGTCCATCTTGTATGCGGAGCTGGCAGAAAGTATATTTTTCTTTCATAAATAAAAAAGATCGGTTTTCCAAAACATGTCTCACATACACGGTCTGACTTTTTGGTAACAAATGCTTTAGCTTGGAATTTTATTTCAGGCACAGCTTCCAAGAGTTTGCTCTAATGTGTTGCAATGCTTTCAACAACCCTTGCCCAATTCCCTGGCATAATGTACTGCTTCTGAAAATTCAACAGTCAGTGTCCCTAAAAATGTCTCTTCCTCTCTTGTGGTGTGTTCCCTCACACACCACTGCCGTGCTCTCTGTTCAAAATATTTTTCTCTCCTGCATATTGAGTTTAATCAGTGTTCCTAGACTGTCCTAATGGCGCAGCCAGAAAGGCCTGGCTTGGGCAAAGGCATAGCATACATGAGCCCGGTCCAATCAAGCAGGCCGTCCTCTGAGCAAGAAGAGAGGGTGCCTGCAGTGGCAGCAGACGGCATAACTAGCACAGGTCGAGCCTCTGTTGCCTGCCTGGCGTGCATACCCTGCAGGTTGTGTGCCATATGGCTTGAGCCGGAAATCACCAGAGCCTTCCCCTGGGTAGGCATGTGTGGACACTTTGGGGCATATGTACAAGGAAGTGGCGGAGTGAAGCGCTAGCCGGCATGGCTTAACAGCTCAATCTGCCACTTCTGAAACGCAAGGCTGCATCATATTTATAAGGATATGATGCAGCCTCGCGTTTCCCTCTGCGCTGGCGCTACGCTCAGCAGTGTAGCGCCAATGCAGGCACCCTTGCACCATAGTGCAAGGATGTCTGCGTGCAGGGTAGGATTGTTTATGTGAAGGAAGGTGTCCCTTCCTGCACAAAAACAATCCTTAAATGCCATTTTGTCACTTTTATGTGTGCTGCCTCATGCAGCACACATGAAAGTCACAAAATGGCATTTTGTTTTACAGATTGTTTATGTACAGGCAGGGGGACCTTCCTGTACATAAACAATCCATGGCAGTTTGCTTTTTCCATCTAAGCTGCACAAGGCAGCACACATGGAAAAAGCAAAAACGAGGAGAAATAATGCATTTCTTCTCGTTTCGCCAAGTTAAGACCAGGTTTTCCCTGGTCTTAATTTTGGCGCTGCCTCCTATGTAAGCAGCCTTTGTACATAGGGGGCAACGTCAAAATCAATGGGTGTTGCAGTGGAACGCCCACTGCAACACCCACTGCCCACCCCTTTCACGCTAACCATAGCGTGAAAGGGGGCCTTATTTACAAGGCAGCGTTAAGCCGCGTTAAGTGGCTTAATACTGCCTTGTAAATAAGGCAAATCCCCTATTGCCACCACAACGTCGGAAAAAGTGATGTTGTAGTGGCGATAGGGGCTTGTACATATGCCCCCTTGACTCTTTTTCATGAGCAGAGCATCTCAGTAAGATCTCTGCAATAATTCACATTTTAGAAATTACCCCTTTGTACAATGTGAGGGGCTCGGAACAGCCTTAAAATAGCTGCAGCTGTAGTTGTGACATTTCCATGTTAAAATGAATCCATGTCCTGACATATAAAAAACGCCATACAATGGCTACATCCGTGCTGATACATGAAAAGTACATAGTTGACGACTCTCAGCTGGAGCAGAGCATGCAGTTGCTCTACCCAGCCTGTGCTGTTAGATAGAAGTGATGAGCACATGCGTTTATCAGAGCTACATGGCACAACAACCTGGATCCTGTGGACCACTTACACGTAGAATATGGGTAAGCTGATATGGAGAACCAATTGCCACTACTTCAGCTACCCCTGTGCTCTTCCCGCCTGTGGTCGTGTTTGATGGACCAGAGTCAAACAAAGTGGAGGTTCACAGGGACAGCTCAGTTTAGCAGAGCTCAACAGCATCGGGTCCTGGTGCCATGGAAGGCAGTGAATAACCTACCAGAATGATAATGGGATAATCCGTTCATGCAGCTGTCCTTGCGCTTCTCCATTCTGTGTCTTCAACAGATGTACACACAGGGGAGGGAGCACAGGAGTACCCTCAATGTTCAGTCAGGCTCCCTGGCCGTAGTCACACCGCCCTCTACAATCTGGCTCCCAAGTGAGCTAACAAGGATCAGCAAAACACTCACTCCCCCTTGCAGGCATTATTTGGAGGTATCTGAGAGAGTTTTTGCTATGCATTCTGGCACTTATAATCATGCTTTTTTTATAAAGAGAAAAGCAAAACTACTAGTTCTGGAATGCAGAGTTAAAAAGGTAAGGTCTAGATCTGTTACCCACCAAGGATCTGTGAGAAGTTGACATGCCACAACTAATTATTTTTAACAGCTGCATCATAGGCAGCTTGGGGTTAATACTTTGTTTTCACTGAGTTTTCACTTTCTCTGCTATACATCAAGGACAGACAACTACTCAACTTGTGTTAAGCTTCCCCATAGTAAAGATTCTCCAGCTTTGTGTTAAGTATCTGATAAGCATTTTCAACCAAACCCTTAAACATTCGGAAAACTGAACAAATGCAATTTCGCCCAAAAAATCGTTGTGCCCTGACCTGTTTGCCCAGGTCTTGTTAAGAGCTCTTAAAGAACACCTGTTCTGCCTTTCTTTAGGCTACTGTTTTCTACCCCTGGTGGCCAGTAGTGGAAATGGAAAAAATACTCATAGAATCCATGAATTGTGGTGAAATGTGTCAGAAAGGAGGCATAGACAGGAATGACCAAGTCATGAGAAGTGGGATATGTGGGTCAGCCTATGGGCCCCTGGAATATATATGGATTATTTTCATGAACTCTGCACTCAAAGCAATGGACAACAAAGAGAAATGCTGTTATAATTATTTTACAATCCAACAATTTAAGACAAATTACTGGCTGCAGAAATATATGTGTACGCAGCAAATGTATGGGTATAGTGATGGTAAGATAGCACAGAGAGTTGATGTGCTTGTAGCAGAGGTCTGAGTGCAATGTGCAGGTCACAAGTACTTACTGTAGTAAGATTTACTATGGGTAAAGCATTTGTGGAATGTATCCAAGTGCAAATTAGAGACCATAGATTGCAATCCTGGTAAAATAGCTTAGGGCCAGATGTACTATTAATTGATTAGCAGAAAGCGGTTTTAAAAATTGCACTTTGACACTTTGCAAATCTATTCTAATTTTGTAAACTAGCCTATATGCTAATAGATCAGTACACAAAATTCCCATTTGGAGTGGGTTGCAATCTTAACTACCTTGTGAATACCTCATGAATACTAATCAGGTAGGTAGGAAAATTACAATTCACTGCATTTGGTGGCCATTTGACACGCCATTCTGTGCCTGGACTGTGCCCAGTGGGAGGAACCCTGGCCCTCTGGATGCCCACAGGTACTCCACCGCAGACCTCCGAGCCCTGGACCTCCTGAGCCCTGGACCCTGGACAACATAACAACTGTTGCTACCACTGTCTCTTCACCTGCAACCTAGGACCTCTCGCCCCATAGAAACCCGCACCACTCCCACTCCACCAACCCAGACCATCCCGGAACCACTCCGATGCCTCCTGATCAATGCCAGATCTATCTACAAACATGCCACCGAAGTCTGGGACACCATCTTAAACCTCACCCCCAATGTGATCTTCATCTCAGAGACCTGGCTCAACTCCACCCATGACATCGCCACCACGGCTACAAGATGACAAACCAGGACCGCACCAACAAATACAGAGAAGGCATCACCATCATCCACAAAGAAACAATCCGCTGCTCCACCACCGAAGACGACACCACACCGATCATGGAACACCTCAATTTCCAACTCCACCCTGACGACAAAACAACCATCAAAGGCAAGCTCATCCACAGACCACCAGGACCACGCACCGGCCTCTGCAACACCATCACAGACTTCATCACCCCACTTGCCATCGAGAAAAAGCACTACATCTTCCTCGGAGACCTGAGCTTCCACCTGGACGACTCCACAAACACTAATTCCGCCAACCTCCTGGAATATATGGACAACATCAGCCTCACCCAGCTAGTAACAGACCCCACACATACAGCAGGGGACACACTGGACCCTATCATCACTTCCAGCGACAGAGTCAAATACAGTTATGTCGCAGAACTCAGCTGGACCGACCACTCCATCATCCACATCACCATTGCAGGATCACCACGTACCACCACCAACACCCCTAACACCTCCTTCAGCAGCTGGAGCAAAGTGACACAGACCCAATGGATGGACGCCCTCAACACTACTCAGCCAGGCTCTGCAACCAACCTGGAACAAGCAGTTCAGAACCTCAAAACCTAGATCTCCAACACCGCCCACCTAGTCGCCCCCATCAACCGAGACAAAACCAGCAGATCCACCAAACAAGTCAGCTGGTACACTCCAGAACTCAGTACAATGTAGCGCAGTTGCAAACAACTGGGGAGAAGATAGCACACCAGCAGAGCCACCACAGACTGTGCCACTTTCAAAACAGCCCTCAACAAATACCACCAACAACTCATAGACGCAACAAAAAGGACACCCTTGCAGACCGCATCGAGGTAAGCGCAAACCAAACCAAGGAACTCTTCGCCACCATCAGAGAGATCTCCTGTCCCACAGCCTCCGAGAACGTAATTCCTCCATTTCAGGAACTCTGCGACGCTCTAGCAAATCACTTCTACAACAAGATATCCACCATCTACAGGAACTTAGAGCACCTACCCACTGACCTCCACAGCCACCTAACTCCAATGGAAGCCTTCCCCGACCATCATCTCAGTGCATGTGAAAAACTCACCACAACGAACACCACAGCCATCATGAACTCCATCCACTCAGGAGCACCCAGGGACACCTGCCCCCACCGTTCTTCAACCTAGGAAGCAAGGAGCTCAACCACCATCCTCAACGCATCCATCTCCACAGCCACCTTTCCTGATGCATGGAAACACGCAGAAGTCAGACCTCTCCTCAAGATACCCTCCGCTTACCCGAACAAACTCCAAAACTACTTCCCCATCTCGCTGCTCCCTTTCCTCGCCTAAGTCCTGGAGAAGGCCATCAACCTGCAGCTCACAGAGCACCTGGAGAGGAACAACCTACTAGATGCCTCCCAAACTGGTTCCCATGCCAACCACAGCACTGAGACCGTACTGATCGCCGCCACAGACGACATTCACAACCCACTCGGCAGGGGAGAATCTGCAGCCCTGTTCCTCCTCGACCTCTCAACAGCATTTGGCACCATATCATACCACACACTGATCAAGAGATTGCACTAGATCGGGATCAAGGGAGACACACTCAGATTGATTACATCATTCCTCACGGGGTGAACACAGAGAATCTGACTACATTCCTTCATCTCAGAACCCAAGAGCACCATCTGCGGCATCCCTCAAGGTTCATACTACAGCCCCACCCTTTTCAACACCTACATGACTCCTCTAGCCGACATCATCAAAACCCATCATCTGAACATCATATCCTACGCCGACGATACCCAGCTTATCCTCTTGCTTTCAGCAGACCCCACCACCACTAAAACCAACTTTCACAACTGCATAAAGAATGCCACAGACTAAATGAAGGTCAACTGTCTAAAGCTCAACTCCGAGAAGACCAAAGTGCTGATCTTTGGCAACCACACTTCCCCGTGAAACGACCCTTGGTAGCCTGCTGAATTCGGACCCACCCCACAATGAAAGACCACACCACAACCTCGGCATCATCCTTGACAGCAAACTCACCATGAAACGACAGATCAATGCAGTCTCTTCCACCTGCTTTCACACTCTCTGCATGCTCCGAAGAATCTTCAAATGGCTCCCATTCAGCACAAGAAAAACAGTCATGCAAGCCTTAATCACCAGTGAACTGGACTACAGCAATGCACTGTACGCAGGAACCACCACTGAACACATGAGAAGGCTCCAGGCGACACAGAACTCAGCGGCCATACAGATCCTCAACCTACCCAATCAGACCCACATCACCCCACACCTGAGGAACTTCCACTGGCTTGCCGTCATGACAAGATGCCAATTCAAGATACTGACACGTCTACAAAGCCCTCTACAACCAAGGACCACCATACATGAACTACTGCCTGGACTTCCACCAACCAGCCAGAAACCTTCGCTCTGCCTCCTTGATCCTCGCATAAACACCATACATCTGCCGTAGCAACAGCAGCGCCACTCATTCTCCCACCTCGCCGCCAAGTCCTGAAACACCCTCTAACTCCAAATGTCCCCTTCGCTGATGGATTTCAGGAAGATACTCAAGACCTTGCTTTTTAACTAAGCCCAGAAACCCAGCGCCTGAGTACCCTCATGCACTGTGCTTTACAAGTACTGATTGATTGATTTATCGATTGATTGATTGATCACAGGGTTGGTTGCCTGCTAGGGTCAGCAGGCCACTATATCCGTGATCACTATAGAGTGCCACCCGGTCTCTACAATATAATGTATCAAGCATGCAGCCAGGCTGGGCGCGGCCTGATGGAATAAATAAAGTCTGGGTGATTGCTCATGGTCACTCGTCACTCGACAATACCCAATATTCAGTGTGTCTGTGTCCCTGTTTTATGACCCAGTTTGAGGCCTGTGAACAGCTAGTCATCCTTGTGCGCCATTCTTACATTGGCAACAAGGCCGGTTCTTAATGGGCGTGCACGGAGTGCCTACCTCTCTGCAGGGCGTACGGAGAGCCGTGTTGCGCTGTGCCATCAAGGTTCCATTCAGGCAGTGGGGGCTGTGCCGTGCAGTGTGACAGTCTGCCGAAGTTCATGCTGGTCGGCTGGAGGCAGGAGGTGCGTGGCCCTGTCCCATCTCTGCAGCGTCATTGAGGGGCCCTCCTCGCATCAGCCACCCCAGTGCTGAGGAGAAGGGTGAAACCCCGAAACCGGTCCTAGGATGCTTGTTTCCGGTCCAGGGAGGACCTGGCTTGGCTGTTCGGGCTGGACTGTTCCCATGAGGCACAGGGTCAAGACTGATTTGCATATGGCCAGGTCTAAACTGGGGTGGCATGGGGAGCAAAAGAATGATGGATTCAACCAAGATCTCTTGACTGGGGGTGAATGTTTTGATTTGTTCTGCATTCCGTCCATCAAATGTGTGTCTTTTGAGGAGAAGGGTGAGGCGCGACGCCTCTCATCGGCTGCAGTAGTCCTCGTGTGTGTGCTGGCTGCACCACCTAGCTGCAGCCCACAGACTGCATAGCTGAATTCCTGGCAGCTGTTGGCGCACGTGGCCGAGAAGAGGTGAGCTTAAGATACCAGTTCTGTTGATGGTTGCCCGGGGGCAGAAGTGTGGTGCGAGCTGTGTGGTCCCTCTGTTGTGCATTTGCTTACAGTGCCTGCAAGCCATCTTCTGGGAGAAATCTGGGAAAAGAATATTGTCATTCAAGGAAAATGAAAAGAAATGAAAAATGTAATGCATGGGAGAGCAAGTACACCCTCTGGTGAGGGTAGCAGACACTTAATTGGGTGTACGTTGTTGGGGGTGAGAGTCACCAGAGACATAACCATCTGCAGACACCAGGGCAAGGAGGTAGTTACAGAAAAAGACACACATGAGTGAAGTGCCCCCGTGTTTCTCCCTCCCCACACCATGAACAGTCCCCAGTGCCACGAGGGCTGATGTCAAGCAAGCATTAAGAGGGTGCACACTGACCCAGGGTAACAGCAATGCCCCAGGTGGGACTTTAGAGGTGGAAAACACCAGAAGCACATTCCGAGTGGCAACATGTTACAAGAAGCAGCAGCCCCAGAGCCACCACGGTATGCACTTGCACTAATAGCGGTGCTACCACTATTCAGTCAGCTGGTGGCTCTTGCGACAGCTGCCCCGTGCTGGCACCAATGGATAGAGTGCCTTTAACACTACTTTTGTGCCTTGTACGAGACAGACGGAGGTGTCAAAAGGTCCATGATGCTTCATGTGGATGACGTAGAACTGTATGATCTATTCGAACATCTCCCCAACACAGGGGAAGAGGACGACTTGATGCAGCTGTGGCTGCTCTAAACTGACACTTTGACCCCCATCTGAACCCCGATTACAAAAGATTCAAAGTGCTGCAGGCGCGGTAGACTGAAGCTGAGTCGGTAGATGTGTTCTATGCACACCTGCGCAAACTGGCCAGCTCCTGCACGAACATCAAACGGCCAAATGAAATCAGAGCTCTACTAATCCAAGGTTGCCGTTCATACGCCCTACAGAAACTCATCCTCTGCCTACCAGGTATAGCATTGGACAATATACTGATTCTGGCCAGGTCACACGAACTAGCAGACAGCAGTCGTAAAGACCTCATCGCCGTCATCATCTAAGGGGTGGTTCGCAGCTTCCTCACGCTGTCAGGTGGGTAGAGGAGAAAGTGCAAGACTGCCATTCATGAGCCATCACTAGTGGAGACCCGTCACCGCACCAGTGATCACAGAAGAAGCGAGCCTCAATCCATGGTCGCCTGTCAGCATGGACTTTGGCTGTTTCCCCAATGGCCGACTCATCACAGTCATTATAGACAGCCACACCAAGTACCCTGCTGCAGAGTTAGTGAGGTCGACGGCATTTGGAAATGTCAAACCTGTACTGGAGAAAATATTAGCACTATTAAGCATTCCAGATGAAATCATGACTGACTGTGGCCCGCCATTCCAGGGGCAAGAATTCCAAGCATATATCCACAACCTCAATGTAAGACACCAGAAAGTGACCCCACAGTGGCCCCAGGCCAATGGAGAAGTCGAGCGCTTCATGTGCACTTTAAACAGAGCTCTAAGAATTGAGTAGAGAGTGGAGAAGTCGTAGAGTGCTGCCTGCTCCAATTTTTGAGATCCTATCGTCAGATACCCCACAGCAGCACGGGGTGCACTCCGAGCGACCTATTGATGAGGAGGTGTGCTCAAGACATCATTCTGGCATGGCCTAGCAGGAAACCGGCAGTCATCGATGTGCAGGGTATGCAGGAGAAGTGCTAGGTCACCAACAATTGAGTCAGCAAAGACCGCTAGGCAGTGGTACCTGACATAGTTGTTGGTAATGAAGTGATAATGGGAGATCGCCATCCAGGATGGAAATGCCGCACCCTGTTTGAGAAGAAATGTGGGAAGTCACACGAGTCAACGGAACAATGGTCACAGTTCAGAGAGGGCTGTTCGTAGTTAAATGTTAAATAGTTTTATTAAGCACTCGAATACCCGAGGGTGTCTTGGATCTAGCGACATTGTGGCAAGAAAATCAAGACTGAGACTCTTATCAGGAATTAAATAACCAGGTCTTCAGGGTCGTTCTGAAAAGCAGAAGATTTGGGGAGGTTTTGATATGTAAACAAAGCTTATTCCAGGCTTTTGAGGCTCCCAGCACAAACTTGTGGCCACCCCAGGTCGCGCGTTTGAATCTGGGCAGGATCACAGTTTTGGCCAAGGAGGATCTTAATGGCCTATTGGAAATATACCACTTAAAGCTATTTTTGAGAAAGAAGGGTCCTTGGTCGTGTAGAGCTTTATAAACAATGCAAAGAGCCTTGAAAGTAACTCTCTGACTGATGGGCAACCAGTACAGCTTCGTCATAGGTTTAGACACCAATTGGTGTTTAGGGATTTTCAAAAGAAGATGGGCAGCTGCATTCTGCAGGGTCTGTAGTTTATTAAACACATGTTGATGTGCAGTTAGGTACAGACCATTACAATAGTAGGATGCATGGGTGAATGAAGGTAAAAGGATGCATAGGTGGGTGATAAGATGCATGGGTGGGTGAAGGATGGGTATATGGGTGAAAGGATGCCTGCCTGGGTGGGTGAAATGGATGATGGATAAAAGGAATTCTTCTCAAGTGGGTTAAAGCAGAATCGGTTAAAGGGTGAATGGGTGAAAGGATGCGTGGGTGGGTAAATGGATGTATTGGTGAAAGGATAGATGAGGTCAGTGGATAGGTGAATGGATGGATGGATGGATATATATGGATGGATGGTTTTCAATAGTGAAAAACTGGATGAGAGAATGTGAAGCTTAATAGTGGGTATCAAAGGGTGAAGAATACTAGAACAATGAAACGATGAATGGATGATTCCTTGGATGAAGAAACAAGGGAATTCTTCTGGAGAGGTGTGTGGACATCTACTTTGCTTGTGTGCAATGGTTTTTATCAAAGCTTTGGTTCAAAGTGGGGATGGTATTTCTGTCTACTCCCTTGACTCACTGTTTTTGTTAAGTGAGGCATTTATATATCCCATCCATCACATCCCTTCACATGGCATTTCGCCAGCGCCACCTGTGACCTAACTGCTGCATAGTTCAATTCAGCACTGCAATGTTGGCTGTGCAATATGCGTCTGCTTCAGTTAATATTGCATTTGCAAAGTTTTCAATGCATGTCAAAGCGAAAACAAAGTGTGTTTCCCTTGTCTCCCAGTGCCCCCTGACTCACTTTTTAGTACTTCACCCCTTTATCCAATTTCTTTCCTAAGTTCTGTCCCAGCCTGGCCACAAAATTGTAAAATCCATTCTTGGGATGCTCCATATTTTTTTGTCCAAGTTATTTATATATTTCATAGCTTCCATAACAGATGTACGCCTGTTCAAATGTTTCCCTTTTAACATTTGTCAATTACAGTGACTGATTAAGCCAAAACTTAGGCACATGATGATGATCAGTGACACCCTACTAGTATTCTGTAGTAAAACATCTACTTACTTCCTCTAATCCCTCTAACTTACCCTGCAGTTGAGTATGTTAATATTCTTTTCCATACTGCAAAGCAAATGTATTTGTTGGAAATAAGTATAAATTGTGGTAGAGGGGGAGGCCAGTGAGTAAAGTGGGACGAGGTGCCTTGAGTTTTTGCAGTTGGAATAGTCTGTGACAAATGTGACAAATACAATCTATATATCCCATTCCTTAATCCTTTCCCTGAACCGCAGTGCATCGTTTTCCCCCCTGTCTATTTGCGGCACAGGATATCCACATTTAAATTTATACCTGACATGTGCGACGCTGTATCATTATTATTAATCTGCCTTGGAGTCACAGTAAAATTGAAAGGCATTTTGGAGAAGGGCAGGGCCATTTGCATAAGATAATTGCCCATTACAGCTGCCCCAGCTGCAGACTGCAGAGAAGCAAAGTAGCGACTACTGACACACTAGCTAGCATGCCTCCATTAATTTAGCACAACAAGAATACTTGTACTCCACAGTGCATAATGCCTCACTCATTAATAAGAGGTAATGTATTTTTATTTTTCCACAGAAAGTGTCTGTTTATTTGTTTACTAGGAAATCCTTTAAAAGAAAAAAAAATGTTTTTTTTTTAATCAGGTGTGCTGTTATTCTGCCTTAATTCTTTTCAGCCACTTTCAGCCTTATGTGATGAATGTGTGGGTAAAAAATGGCTGTGACTCTAATCACATCAAATTCGGATGGTCCTAGGGGATCAGCAATGTACGTGCTACTGTGCTACTATATACTTTTAAAAAGTGATTTGCACAGAGCATTTGTTTTACAATTAGTCCTTTTTATTTCTTGATATAGCTACGCCTGCTGGTCGACAACCTACTAGGCAGGAGATAGCAGCCCAGCTGTGGCAGCAGAGGCTAGAGGCCATACGGACCGCATTTCAGCGCCTGGTGGCCCTTGAGTAGGAAGAGGAGAAGGCAGCTGCTGCTGACCAGGGCCCAGCCAGCCGCCAGCTCCACCAGCCTCCTGGCAAGAACAACACCATTGCTGCCGGCAGCTGGCAGACACCCATCACATCACCACTGCTTCCCCCTCTGCACTGAGACCACATTTTCCAGCGCAGCGTCATGCTTAGGCTGGCACATATTGACAGCAGACAGGCACACATGGAGGCATCACTCAAACAGCTTCTGGACATGTGTAGTGTAGTGTCCTCTTCTTTAGCCCCTTTTTAAATATTTGTTTGGGTGGGAGGGACTTGTTGTGGGTGGAGAGGGTGGGAATGATGGGAGTTGGGACCGGGACTGTTTCTTGGACATTTTTTGTTGCACATTTTCTGGACATTTCTTGGAGTCGGGAGATTTGTTTATGGAGAGGGGTGGGCCTGTTGTGGGTGGGAGGGGTGGGTTGTATTGTTGATAAAGGGAAATAGATATTTATTTTACTTTAGTTATGACTCCAATCTTTTTGTGTGTTTTACTTTGCACTGCTGCCTTTTAGCACAGCCTGTTTTTACACCATTTCAAAAAGTGTATACCATACAATTCCCCAGTCCTACTACCCTCTGTAACAATATTGACCACTAGAGGGGCACTGCCTATATTACAAAAACGCGCCATAGTTCTCGTACCTCAATAGATGAAGCGAGGGCTGCTACCTCTCTCAGTGTGCTTACTGCAGGGTTTCCCAAGGTGCCATCTTATGATGGTGGTAGTAGTAGCAGGCTAGCATGCTAACATGGAAGGAATCACAAGCGAGGTCCTGTTACCACCTTGGTGAACTCAAATAGTACGATTAATCAAAGTATTATCCTTCACAGGCAACTAGATTGAAAGGAAACAAAGAGTTAGTGTGTTTTTATATTATTATATCATCATCATAACTTTAGAAAGACTGAGACCAGACTACCACCATGACACAACAAAGAAGTCCTGATATAACAAAAACCAGCAATAGTAACTTCTTTTGAGCAATGGGGAGCTCATTTTTAAAACTAAAGTACTAAACTTACAAAAGCTTCGAATCAGGAGGAGTTGAGTCAGAGTCAGGAGTGGACAAGGCTGAGCATTTAAGCAACACAAGGCTTGCATGATGATGTTGACGAATGATGTTCTTCTATATCTCTTATATGGATCACTTTTATACATGGGTGGGTAAAATATTATGGGACAAGTGTTGGCTATTGCCCAGGTAATAGAAGATCCTCAGTGAGTTGGTATTGCTTCCACCACATCCACCCCACCAAGTGTGTGATCTGTTTATTATGTAAATTACGTCATGCCTCAATAAATCACACAGCTCGGGGGAAGAGGATTAGGGGTTTAGTGAATGGATGGGAAAGGGGATCTAGGGAAAGGTGTGACAAAGAGAAACAGTGCAGAATGACACAAAATTCATTGGGGCGATGAGCAGCACATCGCCAGTCTGTTGTCGAAGGAAATGAAGGAATGAGTATGACACAGTTCAGTTAAATGCATTGCAAACCGAAACAGCCCTTTAGTCCCAGAGACCAAAGTTATTTAGATATCTAAATGTTCTGCCATCTAGGTTTGAAACATAATATACAAATTATGGAGGAGGGAGGTGAACCGACACATATCTAAAAAAATATTTTTAAAAGAAAAGTGATACTATATTGCCAAATTGGGTGGTGCATATGCATTCTTCTCAGATTGTCCATCAATCTTGGGTGCCTGGATGAAGTGGTCAGGTAAGGTAAGCAGGAGTGTTATGGAGCTTTTGCCTTCTGTGCAGGAGAAGAGAAGGTCTGTGGATTGTAAAACAGAAACAATATTGTAGAGTCAAGGAGAAGGACAGAACAGAAGGTAAGTGTACCAAGAAGACTCAGAGAGGCAGAGCAAGAGCATAGCCTGCTGTAAACAATCATTTTATAACTCAAGTGTGATCGATTAACTGAGAAGTGAGAGCAAATTAGAACCATTAACAGAAAAGTGGCTGCATGCACCGGGCTGATCAATCTCACAACTATCGTCATAACGTTTAGCCAAGTGTGTGTATAAGATGATGACATCACATGTCTGTCTCCAGTGACTTACAACAACAGGCCCCCTACCCGACCCTACCACATAATAGAAGAGTTTCAAATTTGAGGTAGCACACACCATCAGCAGCATTGCATTTCCCAAATCAGCGCATCTCTCACCAGTGCACAGAACTGAGTAGGCCTCTCGGAGTCATCATCATGTTGGTTTCTCTGAATTTAATAACTTCCTTCTTCTGGGTGCTGTTGAGGTAATCCCGCCTTGAGTCTTTCCATTATCCTCCTGACTCTGTGTAACAAATCTGTCCAACTCCATTCCGACTCCCGAACCAAATGAGAGAGATTGACCTGTAGTGCAATGCTGTTGATGAACAAGAAGAAACACTGAGTAATTTTTTATGTAGATTTGTGTTTGTTATTAAACTATTTAGAAAGGTCTTTGAATGTTAATTTGTGAACCAGTGACCAGAATTTTTACAAAAACAGAGTTGACTCGGCAAGCAAATCTCGCTAAGTGTGAAAGGGAAAGGGCCAATCACCTTCAGGAAAAATGTTCACCCATCATGCCACAAACATTGCAAATCACCACAATGAAGCTTACAAATGATAGTTGGACACCTTCCCTTCCTGTTTGCCACCACATGAATCATCACTCACAATCACTCATTGGTGCAATATATTATTTACCTGTTCAAATCCAAGCATAGTGGTACACAATTGTCAATCCTCTTTGAAACATGCAACACACATTGGGCAGTCTTTGTGAATCAAATGTTCTGGGACAGTCCTCCTAGGGCATGAAAAAAGGATAGGCACGGGATAGAGGCAGGCATTGTCTCTCCAATATCCTTCAAGGGAATGGGGGGAGGCTTCTTCACTGCACACTGGTCCAACTCCAATCTGACCATAAAAACGGTGCGGCTGCATAAGTCGGTCACATACAAACAAACAAAATAAATATTATAATGTTCCCCTAGCTATATCAATGTCTTTTGTTTTTTGCAACGCAATTCAACAATAAAAATTCTATGGTGGCCTACTCAGTCATGGAAGTAGAGGTCATCCTCAAACTCAGGTGGTTCACCCAGTAGTTGGTCAACTAACACACTTTGATCTGAGTCTGACCAATCACCCTCATCCTCCTGTGATGTTTCAGGAACAGTGCAATTCAGTGGTATAAAATGTTGGTTCTTTATAATCATGGTAAATCGCTCCACGTTTTGAGGCAAGAGGCTGGTCCTTCTCACCTTGACGACTGCACCAGCTGCACTGAACACACGCTCAGCAGACAAGCTGGTAATGGACAGGCCAGACACTTTATTGCCAGCCTGCTGAGCTGTGGCCATTGGTTAATCTTCGCATACCAATACACCAATGGGTTTTGATCCACATAGACTTCTCTTGGGTCATCCAGATACTCATTGAAAAACCTCTCAATTGTCATTGGTGCTGCCACTTGCTCGACCTGTTTTGCCTTCACCTCTGCACTGGATTTAAACCCTGCCATTTGATACCAAGTCAATGCAGAGGTTGTGGATGTTTCTTGTGTTCCTGTTGGTTTTGTTGCTGCTGTTGTTCTTGTTGCTGCCGGCGTTGGCTGCTTTGAGACAACAGGACTGCCCGGTCTGGAAGTTGAAGGCAGCACCCCAGAACTTCTTTCTGTGAGAGAGACTCTATGTTCCAGCCGTTCATCTTCCAGGACTCTGGATCGCTCAACAATCCACTCCTTGTATTTTGAAACATCTCCTTCTGAAAAAGGAATGAAAGTGGCCAGTATATTTTTGTAATTTGGATCCAGTGTTGTGGCACAGATGTACTCTTTGGATGACACGATGACTCTTTGCAGCCTTGTCTTCTCAGTCAAGCATAGGATTAAGCTCTGAACCAAGGTATACGCATCTCCATATTCATCTCTCACAGCTGTGAAACTGTCAAACATGTTTTTCAATGGCCCCTTTAGCAGATACAACAATGGGATAGCTTGGCCCATCGTACTGTTCTCCTTGCTGACTTCCCGTGTGAAAACCTCGAAAGGAAGTAGCACCTCTGACAGGCATTTGACTAGTTTCCAGTTGTCCATCCCAGTGGTCATACTTTTAGTTACACCCCTTCTCTTTGCATGACATACTAATTGATTGGTTTGTACTGCTGAAACAGATGTTGTAACATGTAATAGGTTGAGTTCCAATGTGTTGGCACCTCCTGTATGAGAGCTTTGACTGGTACTCTATTAGCACGCTGAATGATCCTTAACTACTTCCAGGCTTTAAAAGAATGCCTGAAATGAGTGCAGATTCTTCGGCAGATGGTCAATAATTTGCTTACTAGGTCTTCTTTTTTAGAAAGTCCTGCACAATGATGTTGATGTAATGCGCCAAACACAGGACCCGGAAATAGCCACCATGTGCCATGGCCTTAACTATATTACTGCCATTATCCGTGGCAACATGTCCCATTCTAAGACCTCCGGGTTGTAGACATTCAAACACCTTGCTGTTAAAGTCTTCCAAGATGTTTGCAGCTGTATGGGATTTCTCCATGATGAATATGGCTACTGTTGCCTGCCGCTGAACGCCCTTAAAAATGTCTTCAGTGCTGAGACCTGTAGATAGCTGTTGCTTAACCCCCACAAAAGAGACCCAGTGTGCAGTGATAAATATGTAATCAGTGGCTTGACAACTGGCCCGCATGTCTGTCGTCAGGTGGATAGTCTGAACAGCACTCTGCTGCAAAGCTTTTCCAACCAATTCCAGCACATTGTGATGGAGCATTGAAACAGCCACTCTGGCAACGTAGATCCTGCTGGGAACCTTCCATTTTGGGCAAATGGCTGCTACAAACTCTAAAACACCCACTCCTTCTACAACAGAAAAATGGAGGAAGTCCAGTGCTAACATTTTAGCCAGCTTGAAATTGTACAAACATGCCCTTGGGTGGTTGCAGTCGTAGGGCCTCTCCTGCCTAAACATGCTCGTAATAGTAGCCTGGATTTTTTTAGTTGGTGGTGCCACTGATGGAGGCAACTTCTGGAGAGGAAGCACAAAGAGATGATGGACGGAGCTCTGAAACTTTTCAGACACTCACCTCCAGTCACTATTTGCGAAGTGAGCAAAAGAACGATGATGAATTCAACCCAGATCTAATAGTGACTGGGGGTGAGTGTCTGAAAAGTTTCAGCGCTCCGTCCATCATCTTATTGTGTTTGCTTTGTTCGCTCTAAGTTGGCAGGGTATGCCCAGACGTGGGTCCCTTTCTCACTTTGCCACTGGATTCAAGATAGCCTGACTGATGAGGGGTCTCACCCTGAAACTGGTCCCAGGATGCTTGTTTCTGGTCCAGGGAAGATCCTGCTTGGCAGTTCTGGCTAGACTGTTCCCATGAGGAACAGGGTCAGGACTGATTTGCATATGGCTGGGTCTGAATTCAATCAATCAATCACAGAATTTGTAAAGCGCACCACTTACCCGCGAGGGTCTCAAGGCGCTGGGGAAAAAAAGGGGGGGGGGTGCTGCTACTGGTCGAACAGCCAGGTCTTGAGTAGCCTCCTGAAGGTCAGCAGGTCTTGGGTCTGTCGTAGGCTTAGTGGAAGGGTGTTCCATGTCTTGGCGGCGAGGTGGGAGAAGGATCTGCCGCCAGTGGTAGTTCTTCGAATGCGAGGGACGGTGGCGAGGGAGAGGTCGGCGGAGCGGAGTTGGCGGTTGGGGACGTAGAAGAGGAGTCATCTGTTGAGGTAGGCTGGGCCAGTCTTGTGGAGTGCCTTGTGTGCATGGATGAGGAGTTTGAAGGAGATTCTCCTGTCGACGGGGAGCCAGTGCAGGTTCTTCAGGTGGGGGGTGATGTGGCTGTGGCGTGGTAGATCGAGGATCAGGCATGCGGAGGCGTTTTGTATGCGTTGCAGTCGCTTGATGAGCTTGGCCGGGCTCCCGCGCAGAGGGCGTTCCCATAGTCAAGTCTGCTACTGACGAGGGCCTGGGTGACTGTTCTTCTCGTGTCTGTCGGGATCCACCTGTAGATCTTGCGAAGCATGCGGAGGGTGTTGAAGCAGGAGGATGAGACTGCGTTGACTTGCTTGGCCATGGAGAGCGTTGAGTCGAGGATGACTCCCAGGTTGCGTGCGTGGTCGGTGGGTGTCGGGGCTGCTCCCAGCGTCGTTGGCCACCAGGAGTCGTCCCAGGCTGAGGGGTTGGAGCCGAGGATGAGGACCTCTGTTTTCTCTGTGTTCAGTTTTAGTCGGCTGATCTTCATCCAATCGGCGACGGCCTTCATTCCTTCATGGAGGTTGGATTTGGCGGCGTGGGGGTCCTTGGTGAGGGAGAGGATCAGTTGAGTGTCGTCGGCGTAGGAGATTATGTTGAGGTCGTGCTGTCTGGCGATGCATGCGAGCGGGGCCATGTAGATGTTGAACAGTGTTGGGCTGAGGGACGATCCCTGGGGTACGCCGCAGATGATCTCGGAGGCTTCAGATCGGAATGGTGGGAGGCGGACTCTCTGGGTTCTGCCGGCGAGGAAGGAGGTGGCCCATTCCAGGGCCTTGTCTCGGATCCCTGCGTCGTGGAGGCGTGCGCGCAGAGTGCGGTGGCAGACAGTGTCGAAGGCGGCGGAGAGGTCCAGCAGGATGAGGGCTGCGGTCTCACCGTTGTCCAGCAGGATCCTGATGTCGTCGGTGGCGGCGATGAGGGCAGTCTCAGTGCTGTGGTTGCTGCGGAACCCCGATTGGGATGGGTCCAGGATGCTGTTTTCTTCGAGGTATCGGGTTAGCTGTTTGTTGACGATCTTCTCGATGACCTTGGCTGGGAACGGAAGCAGGGAGATGGGCCGGAAGTTCTTGAGGTCTCTCGGGTCCGCCTTGGGTTTTTGAGTAGGGCGTTGATCTCTGCGTGTTTCCAGCTCTCTGGGAAGGTCGCGGTCTCGAAGGAGAGATTGATGATGTTGCACAGGTGGGGTGCGATGGAGCTGCTGGCTTTGTTGAAGATGTGGTGCGGGAAAGGGCCTGACGGGGAGCCGGAGTGTATTGTGCTCATGGTCTTGATGGTGTCCTCGATGTTCACGCTGGCCCAGGCTGGCAGGGGTCGTGGTCGATGGTGTGCGGTGGGTCTGGTGTATCGATCTTAGCTGGGGCTGTCTGGGTGTTGAAGCTGTCGTGGATGTCGGCGATCTTGCGGTGGAAGAAGGTGGCGAGGGAATCGCACAGGGGTTGCGACAGCGGGATGTCGTTGGTGTTGGAGCTGGGGTTGGAGAGTTCCTTCACGATGATGAAAAGCTCCTTGCTGTTGTGTGCGTTGTTGTCGAGGCGGTCTTTGAAGGAGATTCTCTTGGCGGACTTGATCAGGTGGTGGTGGTTACGGATGGCGTCTTTGTGGGCTGCGTGGCTGTCCGGTGTCTTATCACTGTGCCATTTCTTCTCTAGTTTCTGGCAGGTACGCTTGAAAGCTAGGAGTTCCGAGGTGAACCATCTGGCTCTTTTGGCGGTGTCACTGTAGGTGAGTTTTCTCAGCGGGGCGAGGGTGTTGGCACAGTTGTCCATCCATTGTCTGAGGTTGCAGGCAGCGTCGTCGGTGTTGGATGGGTCGGAGGGAGGGCTGAGAGCGAGGGTTGCCCGTAGTTGGTCTTCGGTGACTTTGCTCCAGCAGCGGCGTGGGATCTGTTGGGTGCGGTGGTGTGTGGTGGGTTTCTGGAAGGTGAAATGGATGCAGCGGTGGTCGGTCCAGAGGAGTTCCGTGGTGTGGCTGAAGGAGACGTGGGAGCTTGAGGAGAAGATGGGGTCAAGCGTGTGGCCAGCGGAATGGGTCGGTGTTGTGACGAGCTGGCTCAGACCGAGGTTGGCGAGGTTGTCGATCAGGGTGGTGGAGTTGCTGTCGTTGTTGTTCTCCAGGTGAAAGTTCAGGTCTCCGAGGAGGATGTAGTCGGTAGAGGTCAGGGCGTGCGTGCTTATGAAGTCGGCGATGGAGTCGCTGAACTGGGGTCGGGCCCAGGGGGTCTGTAGACAAGGGTGCCTCTAAGGGTGGTGTTGGGGTCCGTGTGGATCTGGAAGTGCATGTGTTTGGCGGTGCTGAGAGTGTCGTCGGTGCTGGTCGAGACCCTGATGGTGTTCTTGTGAACGATGGCGATTCCTCCTCCTACTGCGTTGACGCGGTCTCTGCGGGTGATCTTATAGCCGTCTGGGATGGCTATGGCGATGTCGGGGGCGGAGGAGTCGTTCATCCAGGTCTCTGTCAGGAAGGCGACGTCTGGTGATGATGTGTCGAGCAGGTCCCAGAGCTCGACGGCGTGTTTGCGTGCGGAGCGGGTGTTCAGTAGGATGCATCGGAGGTGGTTGAGGTCCTTCTTGGCGGGCGCCTCGGTGGCTCTGAGGCTGGTGTAGCTGCAGTTCCGGCAGGTGAAGGGACCATGGGTGCGCTTCGGGCGGCCTTGAAGCAGTTGTGCGTCCGTCCGGGGTTGAGAGCGTGGAGTGTGGTGGCATCGTATCGGGCGTCGGTCCTCGAGGCTGGTACGGGGGGCGCACGGCCCGGGGGTTCTGGCGCTGGGCACGGTCCAGGCTCGGACGGGCGCAGACGGGCTTGCCTTAGGCGCGGCCGCACAGCGGCCGCCATATATGGGGAGGTGGGAGAGAGGAGCAGCTGGGAGGCGGGAGGCAGGGGCAGCGAATGGGCAGCCAAGGGGGCGGGGCCGCAGGAGAGGCAGCGGCTGGAGCGGGATCGGAGAGGGCAACGAGGGGTACAGAGGCAAAAATGGACACAGAAAACAGGGGCAGCGAGGGGTACAAAAGGCAAAACGGGGCACAGAAGAAAACAGGGGCAGCGAGGGGTACAAAAGGCAAAACGGGGCACAGAAGGAAAACAGGGGCAGCGAGGGGTACAAAAGGCAAAACGGGGCACAGAGGAAAACAGGGGCAGCGAGGGGTACAAAAGGCAAAACGGGGCACAGAAGAAAACAGGGGCAGCGAGGGGTACAAAAGGCAAAACGGGGCACAGAGGAAAACAGGGGCAGCGAGGGGTACAAAAGGCAAAACGGTGCACAGAGGAAAACAGGGGCAGCGAGGGGTACAAAAGGCAAAACGGGGCACAGAAGAAAACAGGGGCAGCGAGGGGTACAAAAGGCAAAACGGGGCACAGAAGAAAACAGGGGCAGCGAGGGGTACAAAAGGCAAAACGGGGCACAGAGGAAAACAGGGGCAGCGAGGGGTACAAAAGGCAAAACGGGGCACAGAAGAAAACAGGGGCAGCGAGGGGTACAAAAGGCAAAAACGGGGCACAGAGGCAACAAGCAGAGGGGCGAGCTTACCAGCAGCAGCAGCGGGCAGTACCAACACAGGCGGAGCTGTGTGGTGGGGGAGCGACCTACCTGGCAAGTGGGGTGGCGAAGTGAGCAAAAGAACAATGATGGGCTCAACCCAGATCTAATAGTGACTGGGGGTGAGTGTCTGAAAAGTTTCAGCGCTCCATCCACCATCTTATTGTATTTGCTTTGTTTACCCTAAGTTGGCAGGGTATGCCCACACGTGGGTCCCTTGCTCACTTTGCCACTGGATTCAAGCTAGCCTGGCTGATGAGAGGTGTTACCCCGAAACCGGTCCCAGGATGCTTGTTTCTGGTCCAGGGAAGACCTGGCTTGGCAGTTCAGGCTGAACTGTTCCCATGAGGAACAGGGACAAGACTGATTTGCATATGACTGGGTGTGAACTGGGGTGGCGAAGTGAGCAAAAGAACAATGATGGATTCAACCCAGATCTAATAGTGACTGGGGGTGAGTGTGTGAAATGTTTCAGCGCTTTGTCCATCATCTTATTGTGTTTAACTTCTGGAGAGGACCAGGAGGTGGCAGACTCAATGCGCATCTTGGGTCAGTCACTACTGTGTGCCGTGTTGTCTCCATCTGACTCTTGTGCCATTGCAAGGTTGCTGACGATGAGGTGGGTGATACTGGTTCGCTGATGGGGACAAGGCTGCTTTGCATAAAGATGTCACTCTGTTCTTCCTCATCACCACTCTGATGGGAGGCTCTGGAGCCGATAACCCTCCCACATCACCTTGACCACCACCACATGCAGAAAGTTTATTAAGTTGTGCCTCCCAGCAGAGTGTGTGATACTTTTTCTAATGGCTCGCTTGGCCTCCGGTACCATAGTTTGTACCAAGCTTACCTCGATTAACACTAGCATTGTAAATGGAGCATATTGCAATGTTGTCCTCCTGCTTGCTGGCCGTAAAGAAGTCCCACACAAGGGAAGAGTACCTTTTCTGTGAGTCACTGGTGCCACTGCCAATGTCTGAAGAACTGGAGGTAGGCAGATGTGTCGATGATTGGCTCTCTGCAGTGCACACTTCTACAGAGTTAGTGGTGAATGCAGGTTTTGGCTCTCTGCAGTGCACACTTCTACAGAGTTAGTGGTGAATGCAGGTATTGGCGTGGGCCTTGCAAATATGGGAGCTGTTGCAGGCGGGGGAGGTGGTTCCACATCCCTTGGAGCAGGTTGAATAGGGCGGGTAATGTCAGTATGCTCTGTGCGAGCTTCCACAATGAGTGGCTCATCATCATCCTCACTCTCTTCCGTAATTGTAAGGCTTTCAGGAACTTTCTTTTTCCTGAGCCTCCCCTGGCATGTCTCAGACTCAACCGGGGTCCAATCCGTGTCCATATCATCAGAAGGGGGGCTTGGAGAAGATGGTGGAGAACCCTTCCATTTTCTTGCTGGAGATTTGGAAGCCAATGGTTATAAATGAGGAGGTTCTTGCTCAGCAGGAAGCGCAACCTCCTGTTCTGCTCCTATTTCAGTAAGATCCATTGCTGGCTGTAGCTGTTTTCCACTGTCCGGAAATGATTGGGTACTACTTTGGGAAAGAGACAAATCCAATTCAATGTCATTGCTCGTCGATGTCAACATGATTGCAGCGGCTGCCTCACTGAGAGATATGGGCTTGGGCCTAGGTTGGGGTGGTGCCGTTGATGGTGGAGAGCTGCTCTCAGGTTCCCCCCGGAGGCCGGTCTGGCAGGCACACGTCTCCCGAGAAAGGTTGTGGTCAGCACGCCACTGGTGGAAAGTTGCTTCTTCTCCTCCCCACTGGCCACTTTCTTGGCAGCACCTTTCTTTGGGACCATCTTGAAGCTGTTAGTTGGCAATGGCACTTAGCTGCATAAGCGGAAGAGACTGAAAGACTCACGTGACTGTCTGGCAGTACTGTGGGTGATGCCTCTTACGCACCTAAAAGCAAACAAGCAAGAAAAATATTTAGTGAAACATGGCATTGTTGCAGTTTGAATTAGTACTGACAATATAATTTAGTGTGGTTACTTAAGTTATCATTATTATCCTAAATATTTAACAACAACAGTGCATTTCAAAGTCAAACCACACCACCAGAACATAATATTTAATTTCCAATCAGGATAACAATGTAACTCTTTGCTTTGTGTGCAATGCATGCATCTAAGGGAGAAACCTGTGGCAGTCAGGGAGGTGCAGGGGAAAATGGAATAATCCTTAAAAAATGAATGCTGGTGTGTGTTGTGTACCTATGGCTGGAAGTGTGTCCAGGGGAAAATTGAATAATCCTTAAAAATGTATGCTGGTGTGTGCTGTATACCTATGTCAGGCAGAAGGTCCAGGGGAAAAAGGAATAACCATTAAAAAAATGAATTATGTTGTGTGGCTGTGTGCCTATGGCGGGTAGGTGGTGGATGGATGGTGGAAAAACCTAAAAAAAAAATAATTGCTGGTGTATTAGGAGACAATGAGAAACCCATTGGGAGGCAAAGGGGTGCAGGTGAAAAGTGCAAAAAGCATGTACTAAAAATCTGTTAATAAATATACAAATAAACAATTTTACAAAAGCAAAATATTAAGCTGATATCAGGGAAAAGTAAAAGAAATAACAAATATAAAAAGACACAGCCCTCTCCTATCAATCTCTCTTTGAAAACTAGACAAAATGGGTGGCTGCACAAAATAGCCGCCAACCACATGGTCAAACAACAACAACCAGCAAGGAGGCATGGTCACAGCAAAGAACACATGCAGGCCTATGGCAAAAGCACACTGGCTGGCTACACACAATGTCTGCCAGCCACGTAGTCAAACAACAACATCCAGCAAGGAGGCATGCCACAACAAAGAACACCAGCAGGCCTATGGGAAAAGCACACTGGATGGCTATACAAAATGGCTGCCGGTCATATGGTCAAACAACAAGCAAGGAGGCATGGAAAACAAAGAACACATGCAGGATTATGGACACTGACTATACAAATGGCCCCTGGCCATATGGCATGGGTAATAAAGACAAATGGTGGCCTATGGCAAGCATACTCACACACTGGTCAGATATAGGAGGCAAGGTAACGCATGAGAAAACAGCATTAATTCAGCAATGCCAAAAACAAAAAACTAACACAGCTGTAAAGTTTTACAGCAACACACATCCTCCAAAGGCATCAAATATGTATATTACCGTTTTGCATGGAAAAAAAGTGAAATATTCCCCCCAATTTTTTTTTAATTTAATCTAGTGCCATTGCTGGCCTAAATAATGGTTTGATTGAACAGACACCACAGAAACAGTTGATTCATGCACTCATGACTAGTTCTGGGTCTACTGACTAGGTGGCCCTTTGGCAGACTAGGCCACATAGTAAAAGACATGAATATTGCAATTGAATTAAAAAACATGAAGAAAGTGTACCGAACTGTCGAACATTATTCCTTTACAAAAGAGGAAAAATGAAAAGCAAAACATTAACTAGGCCCTACTAAAACTGCATTCCACCCACCATAATAAATTTTAAAAATCGAATAAAGTACAAATAAATCCTGGGGCATGTCCTCTATCAAACAAACAACACCCTTAGACAACACTTTTTGAACTAACTTGTGCAATCATAAAAACAATGTCCTTAAATCCAATGGTATACATGCAGCAGACAAAGAGAGTGATCCTTCCAGCTCCAAATCCAAAGGAAAAGTAACCAGGAAATTGATAAAGCACTGGGAAGAGCCTGCTGGACAGGAACAGGAAGTTGGAGTCTCTGAGGCATTTCCTCCTTGCTGGAAAAAGAAAGTAAAATTTAAAAAAGGCTCCTTGCGCTAAAAAATAACTTGAACGGTCCATTGGAGAACAATATTGTTAGACCTGGCATCCTTGGCGTGGGTCTCCCTTCCATTTTTTCATAATGCCTCCACTGTTGCCGATATGTTTTTGCTGGACTAGATGTTATGGGCACTTTGCCGCTGCTAATCAGTGCCAAAGTGCAAGTGCTCCCTATCGTTAATTGATACATGTATTAGTGACTCCATGATTGGATGATTGGTTTACTTGTCAGTCCCTAGTACAGTGCACTCAGTGTGCCCAGGGCTTGTAAATCCAATGCCGCTGGTGGGCTTGCAGCACTGGTTGTGCCACCCACAGAAGCGGCTGGTAAATGTGTCTCAGGCCTGCCATCGCAGAGCCTGTGTGCAGCCTAGGGCTGCCATGTCGACTTGGTGAGTACACCCACTTACCAGTCCCTAAACCTTCCCTTTACTGCATGTTGGTCACCCCTAAAGTAGGCCCTAGGGCAGGGTGCATTGTAAGTATAAGGTAGGACATGCCCTGGTGTGTGTGGCATGTCCTAATAGTGAATTACAGCCATTTTCGTTTTTCACTATTGCAAGGCTACCTGCTCCCCATAGGCCAGAATGGGCAGACTGACTATTACACCTTATAGTCAGAACTGACCCAGGGAACATGGTAGAAAAACGAATTTAGTATGCCTGAACTCAGGATGATAAAATACATCTTTTAGTGAAGTTGGTTTTAACATTCTGTGTTCGAAAATACCACTTTTAGAAAGTGGGTATTTTCTTGCCTAACTATCCAAGCCTGCCTCTGCTAGGTTGTGTATTCCTTGTCTGGAGATTGAGTGACAGGGGCTGGGGGTGGCTACCGGAGACAGGGTGAGTCAGCGCAGGGCTGAATAGAAAGATCTGCAGCCAGAGTGGAGGGAGGAGTTGCACCTGGGTCTGAATAGGGCTGTGCCTGCCTTCCACAATGCTGGCTCCACCTCCTGCCGGGCGGCTGAGCACTCTGCCCCACATTCTGAAAGGAAAGAAGGAGTCAGAAAAACAAAGTGCTCCAGGACTGACCAGAACTGGTTTTGGACTAGGCAGAGGCCTCTCTGCCTCCAGAGAACAAAGAGAATCAGGGTATAAGAGGGGCACCCAGACCCCAGGAAAATTAGATCACTTTTGGGAACAAGAAGAAACCTTTACTGAGGAGCGGAACCAAGAAGAAACTGAGGAGAAACTATCCCTAAGCCTGAAGTGCTGCTTGGGGGATTGGCCTGCAGTGGTTTGCCTGACTGCCAAAGAGAGGAGAAAGGAACTTTTGCTTTGCTGTGACTTTCATCAACTTGTGAAGGATCTCCAAGGGCTTGGAAGAGAGCTTGCCCCCTGACCGAAGTCCCAGGACCATTGGACTTCACCCCCTTTGTGAATTGCTGCTGGAAACTCTGTTTCAGTGGCTACAGAGGTAGGGAGCTGTGACCGACTCTCACGACCGACTCGGTGTCCTGCAAGCACCGCATCGAAGCACCGTCTCGCCCTGCAACGCACGGCCCTGGTCTCACCGACTCCGTCAACGAGCCGCTGCCTGCACCGCATCGAGGGACAACGCGTCCTGCAACGCTCGCTACGCCGAATCGAACTGGTCCGACCGACACGGTCACTGCTGCTGAGTTCGAGTCCTGTGACCGCACCGGAGTTGGGCACCGCCGCACGCTTTGCGACGCACCGCCCGACTCGCACCGCTGTCCGGACTGATCGACGCCAGCTCCTGAATCCGGCTCCGTCGCCGCACCGCAACCTGCCAGCACCGCATCGAAGCACCGTCTCGCCCTGCAACGCACGGCCCTGGTCTCACCGACTCCGTCTCGACGACGTCAACGAGCCGCTGCCTGCACCGCATCGAGGGACAACGCGTCCTGCAACGCTTCCATTTTTGCATCGCGACCGCGACGAACAGCCATCCGGCTCGCACGCCCGTGCCTGCCGCTTCAAGTAAAAGGTACTGTGACCGAGTCTGTCTACGCTGTGTTGGCCCGTCTCGACGCGGTCAGCTGGATTTGTTAGACTCTGTTTGTTCTCGACATCGCCGTAGCCGGAGGAGGCTACCGACTCGCACAGAACCTTGAATTAAGCCTTTTGATCAGAACTAAGTATTCTTAACAGTATTGTGGATTATTTTTGTCGTTTATGGTCTTGTGATAAATCTATATAAAGTATACCTATTTTTATAAATATATAACCTGTGTGGTGTCCATTTGTAGTGTTGTCACTTGATTACTGTATGTGTTCACAAATGCTTTACACACTGCCTCTGAACTAAGCCTGTCTGCTCGTGCCAAGCTACCAAGAGGGTGAGCAGGGGTTATTTCGGGAGTGTACCTACTTTCCCTGACTAGACGCAAGGGTCCCTATTTGGACAAAGGTACATACCTCTGCCAACTAGAGACCCCCAAATCTAACATTGGTGGTCAGCGGTGAGGATTCTGGACTTGCATTTGTGACTCATGTACAGTGATTGGTGAACACTACTTAGTGAGTGCAGACCAAAACGCAACCACATACTTTAATAGCAGTTTTTCTGGGATTTCCTATTTTTGCAAATGCCAAGTTCAGTCACTATGGAGAAACCAGCATCAGTAGCCTCTGTTGAATGTGATTGGGAAGAAGAGAGGCTAGAATGCTACACCCTTAAGCAGCTCAAGCAATTCTGCAAAAAGTTTAAAGTGTCCATGACCGGGATCTCCAGGAAGGAGGACCTCCAAAAGGCGCTGAGGGCCTGGGTCGACCAAGGAGTGCCCCTGTGGAGGGGGCTGAGAATGCAGAAGGGCAGCTGGAGGGGCTATTGGGTCTAGGGGCTAGAAGACCACCTTCCCCAGTAGGTAGCAGTGTTTCTGCCAGAGGACTGTCTCCAGAGGAGTTGGAGGACAGGAAAGAGAGTAGGGTGCACGAAATGGAGCTGACCAAACTCAAGCTGAATAAGCAGTTAGAATTCGAAATGCAAACAAGGAAATTAGCCCTAGAGGAAAAGAAAATGCAGTTTGAACATGAGAAAGTTTTGAGGGAGTTGGAATTGAAGGCCAAGAGCTTAGAGATTACTCCCTCTGGTGGCAGTGTACCGCCTGTGCCTGTTGAAGCTAGGGTGTATATTCCCAAAGATGTGGTGAAGGAGTTTTTTAAAAATGACGACATAGGGCAGTGGTTCAAAGCCTATGAGGTAGCCATGTCTTCCCACCGGGTCCCTGAGAAGGATTGGGGAGCGGGGTTGTGGGGACGGTTCCTCAGTGAAGGGCGGGATACCTTGTTGGATTTGCCCTCTGAAGTCTATAATTCGTACAGCCACATGAAGGATGCCTTAATGACTAGATATGGTTTGACCCCTGAGCTTTATAGGCAAAGGTTCAGGAACTGTAGTAAGATTGAAAGCAGTACCTGGGTTGAATATGTGACCTTCTTTTGCAGAGCCTTGGATGGTTGGGTAAAGGGTAGCAAAGCGACTGATTTTCAGGCGCTCTTTGATTTGATTGCCTGGGAGCACTTGTCCGGTAATTGTTTTCCTGAGCTACGCCAGCACCTGATTGATAGTAAGCTGACTAACCCTAGGCAGCTTGTTGAGGAGGCGGACCGCTGGGTGAGTACCCGGGTCCACAAGGGTCACGTGGGAGACTCCGCCAAGGGTGGGCAGGGTCCCCAGCAGAAGAGTGGGGGACAAGGGTAAACAGAAGGAGTTCCATAAAGGGCCCCAAAGTAGACCCCAAGGGAACCAAGGGAAAGGTTCCCAGCCTCCCCTGAGAAGAAGCCAGTGGCCCTGACAGGCCCCCCTGTTCACCAGGGACCACTGGTATGTTACAAGTGTGGCGCCCTGGCCACAAGGCAAACGATCCTCGTTGCCCTTTGCATGGAAAACCAGCACCCACCAGTGCAGTCCCCCGGCAGTTGGCTAGTGTAGCCCTGGGGGAGGAGTTGGGTGCCCAAGGTGGGGGATCCCACAGTGTTTTCCCTTGTCTCATTAGGAGACTCTGAGATGGTCCCTAGGACCCCGCTGCCTGAGAACACTAAGAAATACAGGCAGTGGGTGACCATCAATGGCCATAGGGTGGAGGCTCTGAGAGACACAGGAGCCAGTGTGACAGCTGTCAAGTGTCACCTGGTGTCTAAAGAGCAGGTTATCCCTGATGCATTCTATCCGGTTGTTGCCGCTGACAACACAGAGAGTCACTGCAAGGTGGCTCAGGTTCCCTTTGAGTGGGGGGTCTCGGGTACTCTTCAAGTAGCTGTGAGGCCAGCCATGCCTGTTGACTGTTTGTTAGGGAACGATTTGGAGAGCTCACCTTGGGCTAAGGTGGAGCGGAGTGCGCATTTAGAAATGTTGGGCTTGCCTGATTGGGCATGTGTGACCACCCGGTCAATGGCAGCTAAAGGTGTTCAAGAGGACCTGGAGCCTGAGAGGGAGGCCCAGGTGCCTGCCGGAGAGAGAGGAGGCAGGGGCGCGGGAAACCGCTCCCCGAGGTTCCCACGGTCCAGGAGGAGGCAGACCCTGAGGGGGATGCCCTGGAACCTACAGGGGAACAGGTAGCTGAACTGGGGGACCTACCTGAGCTGACCCATTGGCAGCAAGAAGGAGGACCCTCCAGGGAAGAGTTCTGCAAGGAGCAGAACACATGCCCTTCTCTCGTGGGTCTGAGGCAACAGGCCACAGACCAGGCAGCAGGTGATCAGTCTGGATCACATTGGGTTTACTGGGAGAATGGTCTCCTGTATTCAGAGCCTAAGGTTGCTGAGCCTGGGTCAGCCCGTGTGCTGGTGGTACCCCAGCGCTTCAGAGCCTTCCTACTGGGGTTGGCTCATGATGTACCGTTAGCGGGACATCTGGGGCAGGACAAGACCTTTGACAGGCTTGTTACCCATTTCTATTGGCCCCAGATGCGCAGGAGTGCCGCCACTCACTGCAGGACATGCCAGACTTGCCAGGCAAGTGGAAAAGTGGGAGGAAGCACAAGGCTCCTCTCCAGCCATTCCCTGTGGTCAGCACCCCTTTGAACGGGTGGGTATTGACATTGTGGGGCCACTGGACCCCAAGACAGCCATGGGCAACAGGTTTATCCTGGTCTTGGTGGACCATGCCACCCGGTACCCTGAAGCCATCCCTCTGAGGACAGTGACGGCCCCCGTGGTGGGACGGGCACTGATGGGAATTTTCTCACGTGTGGGATTCCCTCAAGAGGTGGTGTCTGACAGAGGTACCAACTTCGTGTCCAAGTACATGAAGTCCCTGTGGCAGGAGTGCGGTGTAACTTACAAGTTCACCACTCCTTACCACCCTCAAGGAAATGGTCTGGTTGAGAGATTCAACCGGACCCTCAAGGGCATGATTATGGGTCTGGAAGAACCCATGAGGCGTAAATGGGACGTCCTCTTACCATGCCTGTTGTTTGCATACCGGGAGGTGCCACAGAAGTCTCTAGGGTTCAGTCCCTTTGAGCTCCTCTATGGACACCCGGTGCGAGGACCTCTGAGTTTGGTCAAGGAAGGCTGGGAGCAATCTCCCAGGAAACCTCCCCAGGATGTATACAGTTACATGCTGGCCTTCAGGAACCAGACTAGGCGTTTCAGAGAGCTTGCTGAGGCAAATCTGGAAGCCAGCCAGGAGGAGATGAAGCGGTGGTACGACCAGAATGCCACTCTGGTAGAGCTTCAGCCTGGTCAGAAAGTGTGGGTCATGGCCCCTGTGGAGCCCTGTGCGCTCCAGGACAGGTGGACCGGCCCTTTTACGGTGGTGGAGCGCAAGAGTCCAGTTACCTATTTGGTGGACTTGCAGTCTCCCAGGAACCCCTTGCGGGTCCTGCATGTGAACCGCCTGAAGCCCCACTTGGAGAGGTCCCAAGTGGGCATGCTCTTAGCTACAGATGATGGAATGGAGGAGGAGACCGAGCCTCTTCCTGACCTCCTGTCAGCCCGAGAGCAAGATGGATCAGTGGAGGGAGTAAACCTCTCTACCTCCCTGACACCTGAGCAGCAGGGTGACTGTCGCCAACTGTTGGGACAGTTCCCTGACCTGTTCTCCCTGGTTCCCAGTGTCACTCATTGGTGCGTCCATGATGTGGACACTGGGGACAGTCTTCCTGTGAAGCACAAGGCTTACAGGGTGACTGACAGGGTCAGAGCCTGCATCAAGGAGGAGGTCTCCAAGATGTTTGCGCTAGGGGTGATTGAGTCCTCTAACAGCCCTTGGGCCAGCCCCGTGGTCTTGGTTCCAAAAGCTGCCGCGCTTGGTGCCACACCAGAACTCCGGTTCTGTGTGGACTACAGGGGACTCAATTCCGTCACCAGGACTGACGCCCACCCCATCCCCAGAGCTGATGAGCTCATAGATCGGTTAGGGGCTGCGCGGTACCTCAGCACGTTTGACTTAACGTCTGGGTACTGGCAGATCGCCTTGACTGATGGGGCAAAGAGAGGTCAGCATTCTCCACACCAGATGGGCACTACCAGTTCCGGGTGATGCCCTTTGGGATGAAGAATGCCCCTGCCACCTTTCAGAGGTTGGTCAACCAGGTGTTGGTTGGACTGGAGGATTTCAGTGCCGCCTACCTGGATGACATCGCAGTGTTCAGTGCCAGTTGGGAAGAACATCTGCGCCACCTCTGGGAAGTGTTGATGGCGCTGCGGAGAGCAGGCCTCACAATCAAGGCGAGTAAGTGCCAGATTGGGCAGGGTTCTGTGGTGTACTTGGGACACCAGGTTGGGAGCGGCCAGGTGGCGCCCTCCAACCGAAAATTGATACCATTCTGGCTTGGGAGCCCCCAAGACCCAGACAGAGGTGAGAGCCTTCCTAGGACTCACCGGGTATTACCGGAGATTCGCCAAGGGGTATGGCAGCATTGTTGCCCCTTGACCGAGCTGACTTCCAAGAAGCAGCCCAGGAAAGTGATTTGGACTGACGCCTGTCAAAAAGCTTTTGACACCTTGAAGACTGCCATGTGCACGGCGCCTGTGCTCCAGGCACCCAACTTCTCCAATGAGTTCATTGTTCAAACCGACGCTTCAGAGCATGGTGTAGGGGCTGTTCTATCACAGATCAATGAGGAGGGCCTAGACCAACCTGTAGCCTTCATCAGTAGGAGGTTACTTCCCCGGGAACAGAGATGGAGTGCTATTGAGCGTGAGGCATTTGCTGTGGTCTGGGCACTGAAGAAGCTGAGACCATACCTGTTTGGGACTCACTTCCGGGTTCAGACAGACCACAGGCCCCTCAGATGGTTGATGCAGATGAGGGGTGAGAATCCAAAGCTGTTGAGGTGGTCCATTTCCCTACAGGGGATGGACTTTACGGTGGAACACCGCCCTGGTACAGAACACGCCAATGCTGATGGACTGTCCAGATTTTTCCGCCTTAGCGATGAGAACTCCCTAGGGGTAGGATAGTTCTCCCCACATTTCAGCTGGAGGGGACACGTGTTAGACCTGGCATCCTTGGCGTGGGTCTCCCTTCCATTTTTTCATAATGCCTCCACTGTTGCCGATATGTTTTTGCTGGACTAGATGTTCATGGGCACTTTGCCGCTGCTAATCAGTGCCAAAGTGCAAGTGCTCCCTATCGTTAATTGATACATGTATTAGTGACTCCATGATTGGATGATTGGTTTACTTGTCAGTCCCTAGTACAGTGCACTCAGTGTGCCCAGGGCTTGTAAATCCAATGCCGCTGGTGGGCTTGCAGCACTGGTTGTGCCACCCACAGAAGCGGCTGGTAAATGTGTCTCAGGCCTGCCATCGCAGAGCCTGTGTGCAGCCTAGGGCTGCCATGTCGACTTGGTGAGTACACCCACTTACCAGTCCCTAAACCTTCCCTTTACTGCATGTTGGTCACCCCTAAAGTAGGCCCTAGGGCAGGGTGCATTGTAGGTATAAGGTAGGACATGCCCTGGTGTGTGTGGCATGTCCTAATAGTGAATTACAGCCATTTTCGTTTTTCACTATTGCAAGGCTACCTGCTCCCCATAGGCCAGAATGGGCAGACTGACTATTACACCTTATAGTCAGAACTGACCCAGGGAACATGGTAGAAAAACGAATTTAGTATGCCTGAACTCAGGATGATAAAATACATCTTTTAGTGAAGTTGGTTTTAACATTTCTGTGTTCGAAAATACCACTTTTAGAAAGTGGGTATTTTCTTGCCTAACTATCCAAGCCTGCCTCTGCTAGGTTGTGTATTCCTTGTCTGGAGATTGAGTGACAGGGGCTGGGGGTGGCTACCGGAGACAGGGTGAGTCAGCGCAGGGCTGAATAGAAAGATCTGCAGCCAGAGTGGAGGGAGGAGTTGCACCTGGGTCTGAATAGGGCTGTGCCTGCCTTCCACAATGCTGGCTCCACCTCCTGCCGGGCGGCTGAGCACTCTGCCCCACATTCTGAAAGGAAAGAAGGAGTCAGAAAAACAAAGTGCTCCAGGACTGACCAGAACTGGTTTTGGACTAGGCAGAGGCCTCTCTGCCTCCAGAGAACAAAGAGAATCAGGGTATAAGAGGGGCACCCAGACCCCAGGAAAATTAGATCACTTTTGGGAACAAGAAGAAACCTTTACTGAGGAGCGGAACCAAGAAGAAACTGAGGAGAAACTATCCCTAAGCCTGAAGTGCTGCTTGGGGGATTGGCCTGCAGTGGTTTGCCTGACTGCCAAAGAGAGGAGAAAGGAACTTTGCTTTGCTGTGACTTTCATCAACTTGTGAAGGATCTCCAAGGGCTTGGAAGAGAGCTTGCCCCCTGACCGAAGTCCCAGGACCATTGGACTTCACCCCCTTTGTGAATTGCTGCTGGAAACTCTGTTTCAGTGGCTACAGAGGTAGGGAGCTGTGACCGACTCTCACGACCGACTCGGTGTCCTGCAAGCACCGCATCGAAGCACCGTCTCGCCCTGCAACGCACGGCCCTGGTCTCACCGACTCGTCAACGAGCCGCTGCCTGCACCGCATCGAGGGACAACGCGTCCTGCAACGCTTCGCTACGCCGAATCGAACTGGTCCGACCGACACGGTCACTGCTGCTGAGTTCGAGTCCTGTGACCGCACCGGAGTTGGGCACCGCCGCACGCTTTGCGACGCACCGCCCGACTCGCACCGCTGTCCGGACTGGATCGACGCCAGCTCCTGAATCCGGCTCCGTCGCCGCACCGCAACCTGCCAGCACCGCATCGAAGCACCGTCTCGCCCTGCAACGCACGGCCCTGGTCTCACCGACTCCGCCTCGACGACGTCAACGAGCCGCTGCCTGCACCGCATCGAGGGACAACGCGTCCTGCAACGCTTCCATTTTTGCATCGCGACCGCGACGAACAGCCATCCGGCTCGCACGCCCGTGCCTGCCGCTTCAAGTAAAAGGTACTGTGACCGAGTCTGTCTACGCTGTGTTGGCCCGCCTCGACGCGGTCAGCTGGATTTGTTAGACTCTGTTTGTTCTCGACATCGCCGTAGCCGGAGGAGGCTACCGACTCGCACAGAACCTTGAATTAAGCCTTTTGATCAGAACTAAGTATTCTTAACAGTATTGTGGATTATTTTTGTCGTTTATGGTCTTGTGATAAATCTATATAAAGTATACCTATTTTTATAAATATATAACCTGTGTGGTGTCCATTTGTAGTGTTGTCACTTGATTACTGTATGTGTTCACAAATGCTTTACACACTGCCTCTGAACTAAGCCTGTCTGCTCGTGCCAAGCTACCAAGAGGGTGAGCAGGGGTTATTTCGGGAGTGTACCTACTTTCCCTGACTAGACGCAAGGGTCCCTATTTGGACAAAGGTACATACCTCTGCCAACTAGAGACCCCCAAATCTAACAAATATTAACTCCAATATGTCTTTTCGAGTAGATTTAGCTCCTTCTCAAGGAGAAAATCTGCTCGAAGATGCAGCCGGGGTCGCTGGTGAAATCTTGCGCTTGCTCTTGCGCTGGCAAGTCTTGCGAGCGCTTGTGGGTGGTCGCTCGGCAAGTCTCCCTGGTGCTCGCGGGTGGTCAGCAAATCTCACTGGTGCTCGCAAGCACTCAGCAAGACTCGTCATGCTCGCCAGCCCATGCAAAACCCCGGCTCCAGCACATCAAGCGAAAATAAATTCGGCTACGAGGTGGAATGCGGAGTTTATCAGGAACTCTGCATTCTCCACAGAATGAGGAGTTCCCGAATTCCGCAAATTCTGCGAGTGGAGCAGAACTTTATTGCCAGGCCTAATCCAAACCCTCAAAGCTATAAGAATGGCTTGGGGGGCAGGCGTTAGTCATTTTTAATGTACAATTAATTGAAAAACAACAGTTGTTGTGCTCATCTCTAAATTAGACAAACAACGCCACCATGTGGCAGACTGTCATAAGTGCTAGTGTTGACCATTAAGTGGCGCTGCAGAGCACCAGAAACCACCAGCTCAAATTAAGCACTGGGTTTTGGCCTACTTGGGCTTTATGGGTGAGGAGTAGCTTGAATCCCATTGCAGAGTGAGCACTGACCAATACACCTGTCACACTTTGGCTGTCTCAGGTAGGAAAAACAAAGAAGTGAGGGATGAATTGTGTGAATTAATTTCAGCCAGTGGCAATTACTCTGACTGTATTCCAATCCATCAATGTTTTGCTCAATCTTCCACAGACAGAAACGAACCATATGCATATCAGTGATGTATGCATATCAGTGTTGGTCTTTCTCCAATAGTAAGAGTCCAGCCTGATCTGCATAGAGATGAAGAAATGATTAAATGGATTACAGCAATTTACCGGTGGCTGAGATTAATTCAAGCATTCCACTCATCATTTTTTTGTTTTTGTAAGTCTTCTTGAGGTGAGGAATTTGGAGCCTGACATGCTAGTGGAGAGAGCCTCTAATCCCCTAGATTCCCTTGCAGGCTGAAGACTGAAGCACTGCCGTGACTGGGTGCAGAGTTGCAGCACTTGCCACTATTTGATTTCATGAACACACCACATGAGGACATACACCGGCATTGCTGGCCTTTGCTCAGAGAGCGCTCTGGTTGAATCCAAATCTGGCACCCCCTTCCCACAATTTTCTTTGGACCCAAGTCATGAGGAGACTGCTGCAGGGAGCTCCAGCGCCGCCCTGAAGGTCTGCACCTTGGGCATGGGTCCAGCTCACCCATACTAAAGGCCGGCCATGCACACCGGGCACCGCCAGCTCTGTAGTGGAGACCACCCCTACCTTCATCCAAGAGTTCACTTCAGGCCAGAGAATCATTGTGGGATTTCGATTTAATGCCAGCACTGCAAGTGTCACCCTGGTCATCTACCTCATTTTGCACAATTTGTGCCCGCTTCACCCCTTCACAACAGACCAGCCTCTGTTGCGTACTACCCCCCGCAGAAACACCTCCCTCTGCACCTCTCCCCTTTGCCTACCATGAAGACTTAGCCAGCATGTCTCTGCTTCATCAGGCTCATGAAGTGTAAAAAAAAAAATCGTTTTATATTTCATTCCAAGAGACCAAAGTCAAGCGTCCTAATTAAAAACAAAACGCAAATTCAGATGAAAAAATAACAAATCAGAAACATTTATTTAGAGCCGTAAAAAGGTTAACAGCCTTCAGGAGGCAGAGTTTTTAATCACTCTTTGTCGCAGGCCAGCGGAATGAAATATAGCGAAATACGAGTACCTAAAGCCTGCTCTCTTTAATCATGTCTGCCGCCGCTGATCGAGCCTCATTAGGACTGCCGGTGCTGTTGCTCCTTGTAAAATATTAATATCCATAGTAATGATGCATGAAGCTTGGAGTGTAATTTCTTCACTTTTCTTGTCTGATATTAAATTGTTACCACTTCATCATTTCTGAAGAACTACACGTTCCAATTAATCTTCCCCTCTATCAGTGCTGCTGATTAATATAGATCATGATTCATTAGCTTATCGCCGCCGTCGCTTCAGCAGATCGTTTATAAAGATCTAACATCTCAGGGCGAGTTCTGCCCAAGCCTTTGCTCACTTCCTGTTAAAGCGGGACCCTGCCTCATTAGCTCTTTTTTTCTGCCCTTTTCTTCTTTTTACATAAATTCAATCAGTCCAATGCAGTTTCGGCAAAATGGAAAAGAAAAACGCCATTCATTACAACTTTATTTTGATTTCTTTTAAAGATGGATGGGAGCCCGCGTTCCAGCCGCAATCCATGCAAGGGTTTATTCGAATTTCAAGTGTTAACGACCACTGGGGAGGGGCCAGTTCCTTTCAGTTAATGCTCTGGGGTCGGAAGTGCGTGTTCCTGCACGCAGGTAAGTAAAGAGGGGCTTAAACAATTAGGATGTGTCTACCAGAGAGATTAATTGCTATTCCAAACACTGAAATAAAAAATATCATGTTCTTTTATTGAGAATGAGCAGGTCATTTTGGACCAGAAAACACTGTACATTGGGTCAGAATTGATATTATAACGTTTCATTGAGCATTGAGATATGTTATACTACAATTTGTTGCCCTGTGATGATCATGTGTGCAAATTCAAGGTGATGATTGCATATGGGTTCTGCTGTGTCCGTTTGCAGAATACGTGTTTTGTGAAATAGAAGTTTATATATCCTGCCTAAAAAAAGATATATTAATTCTTCTGGACGGCATAAACATTTTAACTAAGACAAATAACACCAGGAAAGTAAAGCCTACAATTTTTGAAATGGAAAACACTGGTTCTGCATGGTGTGTCTCTTTGTAATGCCGTGTACCCTGCGAAACCCAACCCTTACGGTAACAGTAATTTCCGGTGTGGAATTACTGCATTTTTTTAGGAGGCAACTCGTAATGGGGAACAATTGGCAGCACTGCGAGTTGCCCTCAATGGTGTTAAGGGGGGGAGGGGGCTGACACTGTTAACTCTGAGTTTCCCGGTGTCTCCGGACCTGGAATGATCAAGTCCATAAAGCCCGGAACTTATACTTCTGGGCTCCAGGACACCATACCTAGACTTGTCTGTGGAGCTGCTTGTAGCTGCTATGCCTGGCATGCCCGCCAGCATACTGTAGTATGAGTAGTAGAAAAAGCTCTCCAGGCTGAAACTAAACCCATACATACCTCTTGCTACTACCACCTCCCAAACTCTTCTCTACAGTCAGAAGTCCCCCATACATTTAACACATGCTACAAACAGGTGGTAAAGATGTGCAGATCTTTGCCCATTATTTCCCTCGGAACTGGACCCAGCATTCCCAGGACTGCGTATTAGTCCCCATTCTGGAGAAAATCATGTCTAATCCTAGTTAGTAGGTGCCAGAATTCTAGGGGTAATCTGAAATTCTTGCCCTCTGGAATATCCATACCTGCCTCCGTAGACTCATAAAAAAGGTCCTAAATGTTGCAGTTTTTAAGGAGGCATGGCCAACAACGCACAAAGCTGGCCACGCTTTTGTGAGCGGTCCGATTGCTGCCTCCAGTTCAGCACTATCCTGAATTTCACTGGGGCCCAGAGCAGTGACATGGAGGCTCTGTGTGGCCAGGGAGCTGGTACAGGCCCCTAGAGAACCGCACCAGAACCTGCTGACCGCTGGGAGAACACATAACCGGCGAAGGTCTCCCCCAATGCCTGTCTCCAAAATGGTGCCCGTCAGCCACGAGCGCCGACTACATCCATGATGAGCCTGGGCAGACGTGGAGATGAGAGGCGGCTGGGGAAACGATGCACCCCATACTGGGTAAGGCAGTTTTTTGGGCTAGTACCACAGCTCTGTGATGCTGGGGCTGAGGCCTGCAGGCTGGGGCCCGGACTGAACGGAGCCCATGGGGAAGTTGGCAAGGGCCGCCCCTCCTCGCCCTTCATGAGAGATTGTCACCCTCCTTGGCTTTGTGATACTTTCTGCAGGTCCTCTGGACCTCTTGTCGGGAGTGCAGGACAGAGGACAATGAGCCGCAGCTGCTGGGCACTACAGGAGACCCCCCACTAGGTCCCTGTTTCATTGCTGGCGATGCTGAGCTTGGCCTTGAGTGCATGGTTGGTGTGACTTTCTACATGGCTATGAAGAGGGACTGGAGACGGCGAGGTCCTACTGGAACGCACTTCAGCCCTCGCCCCTGAGACTGACCCCCTCAACCATTGAGTAGGGGGCTGGTTTGAGACTAACTATGAATATGTGTTCATTCAACGAATGGCCATTGCCACTTCGACCTGGTGTTGGGGAGTTGGGATAAGTTGTTATTCTTGCATGGTCCAGTCAGCTAGGTGTGGAAGAAGGTGCCCTTGGAATGCAGAGGATCCACTTGCAAGTAATACCTCTGGGGACACTGGGTGGTTGTCATAGGCCTGCTCACTGGTAGCAGGTTTGGGGGCACTCTTGCCATGACATACAGAGATGACCATGGAGGAGACTAAATATACTTTCCTTACATGGAGTGCATGGGGGATGGGGTCAACCAGTAAACGCTGTGAGATGCTGGCGCTCTTGAAGCACAGGAGGGTAGAGGTGGCCTTCCTACATGAAACGCACCTCACCGATGGGGAAATCCCTAAGTTGAAAAGATGGTGGAGGGGCAAATTCACACCACAAGCTTTTTGCCAGGGGAACATTGATATGGGTACACCCAGGGGCACCATTTGAGCTACTTAAGGTCACAATTGAAGAGAAGTGCAGGGATGTGTTAGTGAGGGGAAGACTTGACAGCAGACAGATGATGCTGGGTAGCATTTATGCCCTGAATATGGGACCAATCCAGTTCTTAGAATCCCTGGCTCCTGTGCTGTCCCAGAATGTGCAGAACCTAATCATCCCGGGGAGAGACTATAATTGTGTGCAGGACACAGACTGCGGCAGATCGGTGCCCCTGCTGCCGGACTCCACGAGTACTCGGACAGCCCGAGAGATCCAAGACTGGTGGCATCACTGGAGCCTAGGAGACAGCTGGAGGCAGAGAAATGCTGGGGGAGAGAGTGTTCCTGCTTTTTGTGGTGTACAAACTACACGTTTGCTTAGATAGACTAGTGTGTTCCACGGGAGTCGACGAACACATAACACACATGGAGTATCTTGCCCACATGGTCTCAGACCATAACCCACTGCTCATGGGAACAAGATGGGACAGGTAGGTGCCCCCAAAACCCACTTGGCGCCTGCATGCTTCACATCTGCATAAGCCCATGTTCCATGACCTGCTTGTGGATGCAATATGGGACTATTTCCACCACAACTGGTACACAGCAACACACACTAACGTAGAGTGAAACGTCTTTAAAACTGCAGGACGGGACTTTTGTATTGGACAATCAGTGGGGGTAAGAAAGACACTAGATACAGAGCTGGATAAATCAGAAGGCAAAGTCAGACGATTAGAAAAGGCGCATGTGGCCAACCCGGCTATTCAATAAAGGCTCCTGGAGGAAAAAGAGACTTATGGAGCCACTCTCGAGGGAATCCGGACTCTTGATAGGCAAGAATACTTGACTATCATTTATGCAGAGGTGGGAAAAGCAGGTAGATTTCTCACTTGGCTGATCAACACTCCTGAGAGGGGAAACCCCATCACTCGCAGTTTGGAATAGGCAGGAACACCTGTCTACACCCTGCGAGAGATCCATGGAGTTTTCACTTGCTACTATAAAGAACTATATTGAGACCCAAATCCTGCCTCACCTGAGGCAATAGAGGCCTTTGTGGGACGGGCACCCATCTTGAAACTATCTTCTGCCAATGGAGAGGCCAAGCAAGTCCCTGTGACAGAGCCTGAATTACAGGCAGCCATAAAGGAGATGGCTCGGGGGAAACTCCGGGCCCCCAGATTGGTGTATATCTATGCAGGAGCACTAGATCGTGGACTTGTAACAGACTGTACCAGGGAGGCCATCATGATGTCGATACCCAAAGTGACTGGAGATTTGCAGGAGATGGCAGCCTACTCGCTGCTCTCCATGCTGAACCTTAATTATAAGATCTTGAGCAATGTGCTGGCCAGCCGCCTATGACCCCATTTACAATACCTGGTACATGGCGACCAAAATGGATTAATTCCACAGCGCAGCACCTTGCTTACCATCTGGAGGCTCTATCAGGTCCTCAATAAGACAGAGCTCTCCCTTTATCTGGATGCAATAGTGCTGTCCATTGATGTCCGCAAAGCATTTGGTACCTTGCATTGGTGCTACCTAAGAGCGGTCACACGTAGGATGAACCTAGGGGCTGAATGGAACAGATGGGTGGTGCTGATATACTCTAGCACACAGGCAAGGGTGCGGTCGGTGCATCTTGGACATGTTTGCTGTGTACTGGGGCACCAGAGAAGGCTACCCCCTCTCCCCGCAGTTATTTTCTATAGTGGTGGAGTAACTCACTTGCTGTTGCAAATGGCCCTTTCTGCAGGGTCATCCTCAAACTCTTTGCCTTCTTCCTCCCCTTTTTGTTGAATTCATTTTTGTTGGCTTTAGGACTCTGAGCACTTTACCACTGCTGACCAGTGCTAAAGTGCATGTCCTCTGTCCTCTAAACATGGTAATATTGGCTCATGACCAACTGGCATATTTAATTTACGTATAACTCCTTAGTAAAAAGGTACTGTAAGTGCCCAGGGCCTGTAAATTAAATGCTATTAGTGGGCATGCAGTACTGATGATGTCATGACCTTAAGTAGCCCTTTAAACATGTCTCAGGACTGCCATTGCAGAGCCTGTCTGTGAGGTTTAAACTGCCATTTTGACTTGGCAAACCAAACTTATTGACAGGCCTAAACCTTCCTTTTTAATACATATATGTCACCCCTAGGGTAGGTCTTGGACAGCACAGAGGGCAGGGTGCAATGTATTTGAACGGCAGGACAAGTACTTTTAAGTTTTACATGCCCTGGTAGTGAAAAACTCTTAAATTTGTTTTTCACTACTGAAAGGCCAATCCTCCCATAGGATAAAATTGGAGTTGCCTTATTACATTTTATAAGTGTCATTTCCAAATGGGAAGAGATACCAGTTCATGTTTAGTGTCTCTGAAATCAAAATTTAAAATCCTAACTGATGGTCAAGTCAGATTTAAAATTACAATTCTTAAAATGCACTTTTAGAAAGTTGGTATTTTCTTGCAGTTGGCAGTCTGGCTTTGTGTATTCATCCTAGACAGCCATACACAATGGGAGCTTAGGTGGGACTGAATTGGCTATCACTGGCAGAATAAGAGGGAGGAGCTGAGCCCAGCCTCGTTTACACCTGAATAGGTTGTGTGTCCTGTCTCCACAGAAAGGGCTGCATTCTCCCTGTGTCTAGTCTGGAACCAGCGATACAAAAGGGGATGATGGACGGAACGTTTGAGCCAATCAAACACTCACCCCCAGTCAACTGATCTGGGTTTAATCCATCATCATTCTTTAGCTCACTCCACCACCCCAGTTCAGACATGGCCATATGCAAATCAGTCTGACCCTGTGCCTCATGGGAACAGTCCAGCCCGAACTGCCAAGCCATGTCTTCCCTGGACCGAAACAAGCATCCTAGGACCGGTTTCTGGCATTCCAGCCGTCATCAGCCAGGCTTGCTTGAATCCAGTGGCAAAGTGAGCAAGGGACCCACGCCTGGGCATACCGCCAACTTAGGGCGAACAAAGCGATACAAAGGGGATGATGGACGGAACGCTTGAGCCAATCAAACACTCACCCCCAGTCAACTGATCTGGGTTTAATCCATCATCATTCTTTAGCTCACTCCACCACCCCAGTTCAGACATGGCCATATGCAAATCAGTCTGACCCTGTGCCTCATGGGAACAGTCCAGCCCAAACTGCTGCCATGTCTTCCTGGACCGGAAACAAGCATCCTAGGACCGGTTTCTGGCATTCCAGCCGTCATCAGCCAGGCTTGCTTGAATCCAGTGGCAAAGTGAGCAAGGGACCCACGCCTGGGCATACCCCGCCAACTTAGGGCGAACAAAGCGATACAAAAGGGGATGATGGACGGAACGCTTGAGCCAATCAAACACTCACCCCAGTCAACTGATCTGGGTTTAATCCATCATCATTCTTTAGCTCACTCCACCACCCCAGTTCAGACATGGCCATATGCAAATCAGTCTGACCCTGTGCCTCATGGGAACAGTCCAGCCAGACGTGGGTCCCTTGCTCACTTTGCCACTGGATTCAAGCAAGCCTGGCTGATGACGGCTGAAATGCCAGAAACCGGTCCTAGGATGCTTGTTTCCCGGTCCAGGGAAGACATGGCTTGGCAGTTCGGGCTGACTGTTCCCATGAGGCACAGGGTCAGACTGATTTGCATATGGCCATGTCTGAACTGGGGTGGTGGAGTGAGCTAAAGAATGATGATGGATTAAACCCAGATCAGTTGACTGGGGTGAGTGTTTGATTGGCTCAAACATTCCGTCCATCATCCCTTTGTATCGCTTTAGTCGCCCTAAGTTGGCGGGGTATGCCCAGACGTGGGTCCCTTGCTCACTTTGCCACTGGATTCAAGCATGCCTGGCTGATGACGGCTGAAATGCCAGAAACCGGTCCTAGGATGCTTGTTTCCGATCCAGGGAAGACATGGCTTGGCAGTTCGGGCTGGACTGTTCCCATGAGGCACAGGGTCAGACTGATTTGCATATGGCCATGTCTGAACTGGGGTGGTGGAGTGAGCTAAAGAATGATGATGGATTAAACCCAGATCAGTTGACTGGGGGTGAGTGTTTGATTGGCTCAAACGTTCCATCCGTCATCCCCTTTGTATCGCTTGGTCGCCCTAAGTTGGCGGGGGTATGCCCAGACGTGGGTCCCTTGCTCACTTTGCCACTGGATTCAAGCAAGCCTGGCTGATGACGGCTGAAATGCCAGAAACCGGTCCTAGGATGCTTGTTTCCGGTCCAGGGAAGACATGGCTTGGCAGTTCGGGCTGGACTGTTCCCATGAGGCACAGGGTCAGACTGATTTGCATATGGCCATGTCTGAACTGGGGTGGTGGAGTGAGCTAAAGAATGATGATGGATTAAACCCAGATCAGTTGACTGGGGGTGAGTGTTTGATTGGCTCAAACGTTCCGTCCATCCTCCCCTTTGTATCGCTTGGTCGCCCTAAGTTGGCGGGGGTATGCCCAGACGTGGGTCCCTTGCTCACTTTGCCACTGGATTCAAGCAAGCCTGGCTGATGACGGCTGAAATGCCAGAAACCGGTCCTAGGATGCTTGTTTCCGGTCCAGGGAAGACATGGCTTGGCAGTTCGGGCTGGACTGTTCCCATGAGGCACAGGGTCAGACTGATTTGCATATGGCCATGTCTGAACTGGGGTGGTGGAGTGAGCTAAAGAATGATGATGGATTAAACCCAGATCAGTTGACTGGGGGTGAGTGTTTGATTGGCTCAAACGCTCCGGTCCATCATCCCCTTTTGTATCGCTTGGTCGCCCCTAAGTTGGCGGGGGTATGCCCAGACGTGGGTCCCTTGCTCACTTTGCCACTGGATTCAAGCAAGCCTGGCTGATGACGGCTGAAATGCCAGAAACCGGTCCTAGGATGCTTGTTTCCGGTCCAGGGAAGACATGGCTTGGCAGTTCGGGCTGGACTGTTCCCATGAGGCACAGGGTCAGACTGATTTGCATATGGCCATGTCTGAACTGGGGTGGTGGAGTGAGCTAAAGAATGATGATGGATTAAACCCAGATCAGTTGACTGGGGGTGAGTGTTTGATTGGCTCAAACGCTCAGTCCATCATCCCCTTTGTATCGCTTTGGTCGCCCTAAGTTGGCGGGGTATGCCCAGACGTGGGTCCCTTGCTCACTTTGCCACTGGATTCAAGCAAGCCTGGCTGATGACGGCTGAAATGCCAGAAACCGGTCCTAGGATGCTTGTTTCCGGTCCAGGGAAGACATGGCTTGGAAGATCGGGCTGGACTGTTCCCATGAGGCACAGGGTCAGACTGATTTGCATATGGCCATGTCTGAACTGGGGTGGTGGAGTGAGCTAAAGAATGATGATGGATTAAACCCAGATCAGTTGACTGGGGGTGAGTGTTTGATTGGCTCAAACGTTCCGTCCATCATCCCCTTTGTATCACTTTGGTCGCCCTAAGTTGGCGGGGCTATGCCCAGACGTGGGTCCCTTGCTCACTTTGCCACTGGATTCAAGCAAGCCTGGCTGATGACGGCTGAAATGCCAGAAACCGGTCCTAGGATGCTTGTTTCCGGTCCAGGGAAGACATGGCTTGGCAGTTCGGGCTGGACTGTTCCCATGAGGCACAGGGTCAGACTGATTTGCATATGGCCATGTCTGAACTGGGGTGGTGGAGTGAGCTAAAGAATGATGATGGATTAAACCCAGATCAGTTGACTGGGGGTGAGTGTTTGATTGGCTCAAACGTTCCGTCCATCATCCCCTTTGTATCGCTTTGGTCGCCCTAAGTTGGCGGGGGTATGCCCAGACGTGGGTCCCTTGCTCACTTTGCCACTGGATTCAAGCAAGCCTGGCTGATGACGGCTGAAATGCCAGAAACCGGTCCTAGGATGCTTGTTTCCGGTCCAGGGAAGACATGGCTTGGCAGTTCGGGCTGGACTGTTCCCATGAGGCACAGGGTCAGACTGATTTGCATATGGCCATGTCTGAACTGGGGTGGTGGAGTGAGCTAAAGAATGATGATGGATTAAACCCAGATCAGTTGACTGGGGGTGAGTGTTTGATTGGCTCAAACGTTCCGTCCATCATCCCCTTTTGTATCGCTTTAGTCTGGAACCAGGGCAGAGAAGGCAGGGCATCTGTGCACTTCAAATGCATGCCTCACAAAGCTTCTCCCCACTTCAAGCGCACAACTGTCTATAAAAAAAGGACCTCAGACACCACCACTGTAGTACACATCTGGATCTGTGGATACCCTGCCAGAAGACGGACTGCTGTGCTGCTGAAGGACTGTCATTTTGCTGGACTGCACGCAGTTGGATTCCTGCTTTGCTGTGCGGACCTGCTGCCTACTGCCCTCTTGCCTGGATGAGAAGGACTGGACCTGCATCTCTTGAATCCAGAACCTAGAGTGACTTCAAGAGCTATTTGGCTGGCCTTCTGATCCGAAACCTCAAGGACATAGCAGACTTACAACAACCTTGCACCTGCACCTGGACTCTGCCATCTGTAAGTCTACCCTGCCAAGTGGTACCACCCCACTCTTGGATCCTTGGAAGTGGGCCTAAGGTGCTTTCCAGTAGAACCGAAGCATCTTCTCCGCTGAGCAATGCATCCTGAGCACAACCGACGCATCTCCTAAACTAAGTGGTGCATCCTCGAGCAGAACCGATGCATCGCCGCTGCTGTGTGGATTGGATCTGTCACAAAGATCGGCATCACCCCCAAAGTTCTCGGAACCGACACATCGCCCCAACATTATGGCGCATCCACAGCCCAGGTCCTCGCATCTCTCGTTGACGGCAGCCTCAATGACGACGATGGACTCCGCATCTCAGCTTTACTGCTCCTCAGAACCGCTGCATCACCCGCTGCACACCGCATCCCCGATGACAGACTTCACATCGCAAGTCCCATCGATGGGATCCTCAATGATGATGTAAAAGGGACTCACACCTCTGCCCCGCCGCATCTTGAAACCGACTCATCGCTTCTGCTGCTTGGCTCATCTTCGATGCAGATCCACGCAACGCTCCGCAACCAGGATTTACAGGATTTAAGGTACTCTGTTCAGTGGGCCTAACTGGGTCCCTGTAACCAGCTCCATCGCAGCCGGCCTGAACTTATGACTTTGTCCTGGTCCAGAGTGACCAGATATACCCAATTGGCGCTTTGTGCTTTTTGGTGCTATTTTCTCTAAAAACTCAAAAATTCAATGTCTCCGGTTCTAATTGGACTTTTGTAATTTTGGTCCTGTTTCATTTATTAAAAACAGCTCAATTTTTCTAAATCTGTTGTGGGCTCCTTTTGTGGTGTGTTTTCACTATTTTTGTGTTTGAATTGTGGCACAAATACTTTATACATTGCCTCCAAGTTAAGCCTGACTGCTCTTTGCTAAGCTACCAATGGGTGAGCACAGGTTAATTTGGGGTTTGCTTGTGCCTTACCCTGTCAAGGATTGTGGTTGCTGCTTGACCAGGGCTTACACCCCAGTCAACCAAACCCCAGTTTCCTACACTTGCATACTCCTCACAGAATTGAGGGGCATCCCACTGAGAGACGGTGAGCATGTGGTCTTCCTATATGGGGTTGACAAGTTGCTCTACCTTAGCGACGCACATAGGGGAGTGCCATAGAGCATGACATGCTTGGAAAAATTGGGAAAGGTCTCTGCCCTCTGCACCAACTGGCAGAAGACATGCGTGTTCCCAATACACTGCAATCAGCAGGAAACCCCTCGGCAATAGTAAAGCGGCAGGGCATCAGAGGGTGCCGAGGGTCATAAAATACTTAGGGGTCAAGATTTACTACTATGACTCTGACACCCTGGAGGGCACCTTGGGCAGGGCCTTGCAGGAACTACGTAGAAGAGTGGCATTTTGATGCACCCTGAAGCTGCCTATCATGGCCAGGATGCTTTGTTCAAAATGATTATTCTGCCCAGAGTGCTATACTTTTGGGCGAACATCCTGGAATGGGTGCTGCAGAAGTGATTTCAGTCCCTCAACATGCTGCTCCGTGAGTTGATATGGGACAGTGGGAGACACAGAGTATCGCTAAGCACCCTACAGCACCCAACCCACTGCAGAGGATAGGGCTTGCCAGACTACACATTATGCTACCTAGCAACGCTAGCACAGTAGCTTGCCAGGCGGTTTGCAGACCAGGACACTCAGGAACTGGGGGAGTTTGGGGATCCACACCGGGAAGGAACCCTGGTAGCACTCTTGATGGGAGTTAAAGGCAGTCCAGCCTGCAAGCCTAAACTCCTGAACATTGGCCCAAAACAGGGCATCGAGTCGGAGTGGGGGGAATCTGATGAATGCACCAGCACTGCCCCTAGTGGGCCTGCCTATGACCAGAGGAGAATTCTTTACTGCCAATCGCATTAGGGGCTGGATAGTAGCGGGTATTGACACCCTGGGATAAAGTTATGATGCGGGGACCTTTTGGACCCGGATAGCCCAAAACCAACCAGGACGCTGGAATTATATGAAACTGAGCAGAATGGACAAATACCTGAGTGAGGATTAGACTGTCCAAGTGATAGTGGTGCTACCAAGGTAAGTGAAGGTAGAAAAGGGGGGGGGGGGGTTTACTCACATGGGAACCCAGCCGGGAACTAATAGAATGGAAAAAGCAATGGAACTATATGTTAGAAAAAACGCATGCAATGCGCTAAAAAACAGACTAATAAAGAGTTCATCGCAGGGCTCATAAGGAAAACGCTAGTCAAACGACTTACCCCAGACAGGGGAGGGGAAGTCTTCAGGGAGAGCTGTATCAATGAACAGCTTCTTGTTACACGGCAATCTGTAGATGCAAAGTTCTTTGAACCACGATGAGAACACAGCCTCACTCAGGTATTCATATAATTCCAGCGTCCTGGTTGGTTTTGGCCCATATGATTTACTCTATTTATTATCAATCCACAGATGTCCCTGCATTGATAGGTCCTGAAGAGACCCCTTACAGCTAACGGGGTTGAAACGCCGTCGACAGTATTGAAAGCGAACCATTTACCAGTCTTGATTATTATATCAGATGGCTGGTTTCATCCTGTACTAATTCAATGGTCGACTTTTTCATTATGGAAACTTTTTTTCTATGTCACAAAATTTCAAGCACAGTGTTATGAGTTCCATGTTCACTTGGGGACACCACGCACCTATATTGATTACGACTGTAAATATTTACATACATAAACATTCTAAACTTACCAGAATTGCGCTGTATTTGGTCTCACTTCTCTTTTTGACATCCCTCCTACCCCTATTCTATTGCCATTGTGCATTGCAATATTGTGTATTATCTACAATTGTTTCCACAGAAACCACTGTTTCTGGTTATAGCTTACGTACCCTGGTTCTTTGTGAGTAGGGTGTTCCTTGTTGTCCTTACAGACCTTTTAGGAAAGGCATAATGGGGGATATGTAAAAGGAAGTGGCGGAGCACAGCGTTAGCCTCCTTGGCTTAACGCCGCGCTCCACCACTTCTGAAACGCAAGGCTGCACCATATTTACAAGAATGTGGTGCAGCCTTGCATTTCCCCTGCGATGGCGCTAAGTTTAGCAACTTAGCGCCAATGCAGGGACCCTTGCACCAGAGTGCAAGGGTGTTCTGCGTAGCAGGGGAGGATTGTTTATGTGTAGGAAGGTGTCCCTTCCTGCACATAAACAATCCTAAAATGCCATTCTGTCACTTTCATGTGTGCTGCTTCATGCAGCACACATGAAAGTGACAAAATGACATTTTTTTTAAAGGTTTGTTTATGTACAGGAAGGGACACCTTCCTATACATAAACAAACCATGGCATTTTGCTTTTTCTATGTGCATTTTTTAATGCATTTCTCCTCGTTCGCTAAGTTAAGACCAGGATTTACCTGGTCTTAATTTTGGCGTTGCCTCCTATGTACGCCACCCTTGTACATAGGGGGCAGCGTCAAAATGAATGGGTGTTGCAGTGGAACGCCCACCGCAACACCCACTGCCCACCCCTTTCACCCTAACCATAGCATAATTGTACATAAGGCGCAGCCCCTATCACCACCACAACATCTGTAAAAGTGATGTTGTGTGGCGATAGGGGCTTGTACATATGCCCCAATGTTTCCCATTTCATTTTGATTTTAACTCTACACACAGGAGATACAAATAAAGTTATTAGTCTACCAGTGGGTAGTATTAACTTCTTTTTCCTCTTCGTATCCTTCATTTCCCACACCAGAGATCATGGGCTCCCCTAGCCACTTTATGGTATTTTTTACATCTCAAGAGATCTCAGTCCTCTGAGAGTTGCAGCCCACATGGGTAGTGTTTCCCTTCCAATGTGAGGAGTGCCCCTATGGTGAACCATGCCACCTCCGGGCGAGTGAGGGCTTTTGTTCTTAACAACAGAAACCAGAGCACTCTGTTAATTTAGGCTTGAGAGCTCCTTACATAGTTCATTTAGGGACTGCCTCCTAGGTACTCTTGTGTAGTTTGAGCACAAACGGCACCAATGAGCAAGTGAGGCATAAGTTCAGCTAGTTTTGGAGAAGAAAATGGAGACTCATATCGAAAAAATCCCTATCAGAGATCCTGAGCAATAAACGGGTAGAAAATCTCCTCTCCATCAACAGAAGTCGAGGAACCGCAGTCCTTGAGGGAAATGAGTCCTCTGACTGAAGGAGGAAACTTTTACCGCTTCGTAAAAATAAGAGACCAAAGGAAGCAGAAGTGATGGAATCGGAAAGTAAAGGACGTTACCTAAGTGAAAAATCGCCTCCATCTTAAAGAGGTGTACAGTTTAAAGGAATGTTGGAAAACCATGCAGCTGTGGGCGGAGGAAACAAAATACGGAACATGGAGAATTACCAAAAGTTATGCCACAAGCATATAAATACAGGAAGAAGTAACCATGGAGCAAAAATAAAAATAAAAGTGAAAAAGGATGGAGCCGAACTGCCATTATACAAAGGCGTGACCAGTGAGAAAATGAAGGTTACAAATGTAGCACAGAAATATAAAGAATCTCACATTGAGGGGTCCATATCCCAGAAGTATGAGTAAAGCAGAAAGGGGATACATAGGGACCCGGGAACTGCCCACAGACACCCATGTTAGCCTATAGTAGAGAAACTAGTGTCCCAGAAGAAGAAGTTTCCAAGTGTCGTAATTATAGTACAGTCACATGCATACATGAATAAAATCAAATCAATATTGTAACAAGGGGAATGAATCATCAGATGAACTAGTGAGGTAAGCTAGAGCATGCTAAACCATTAACCCGTACTTGAGATAAATAGTTTACTTTATCATTCATTCCATTCGGGCTTAAAGTACCCAACTTATTGATCCAGAAGATTTCCCTGTGCAATAAACTTCTTGCTCTATCTCCTGCTCGAATCATATGCAGTTCCCGTTTCCAGTACCTGAAATCGTAGTTGAGGCAAATTATGAACCAGTTTGGTGAAGTGTGCACAAACCCCAGTTTTTGTATTTTTGTTCCTTATGGTGCTCTTGTGTTCTGTTATGCGATTTTGCTTTTTCTCTCAGTTTCGCCTACATACCACAGGGGCATTTAATGAATTAAATGTAAAAGGAAGTCTCGCTTGTTGCAATGAGATTGATTTTAATCTTTTCACCTGCACAGGGATAGTATATTAGAGGTCCATTAATGATGGTGTTGCGGTGATTCTAATTCAAGGTTAGTAGAATGCATTCCACAGTGTTGCTTACACTTAGGAGGTCATTATGATGGCGGAAGGCCCGCCACCGCCAGCAGTGCGGTTGCGGGCCTTCCGCCATCGGAATGCAATTTTCCCCCTGCCACATTACGATGGCGGGGGGAATCTGACCGCGGCGGGCGCAGAGACCGCCCGCCACGGATCCGCCACAGGCAATCATTACGATTGCCTGGCGGAGCGGTCAGCATCAGTAAAATGGTGGCGGTGCCTAGCAGGTACCGTCCGCCAGATTAGGATGCTGCCCGCAGCCAGCCTTTCCGTGGTGGGAAAACCGCCATTGAAAGGCTGGCGGGTATTGGTTTTGGGGGCCCGTTACGGGCCCCCCTTGTGTTTGGGGGAGGTGTTTGTGCACTTACCCCCCCTACGGGAAACAGCCTTTACAACGCAGCTGTTTCCCCGCATGTTGTTACATCGCATGCGTTATAACGCATGCGATGTAACAGCGCGTAGCCATTACTACGCATGCCATTACATCGTATGCGCTTTTACAACGCATACGATGTCATAGCGATCCACATCATTGTGAAGAAACTGAGGCTCTTCCGTTTCCTCACAACGACGTGCACCGTGCAGGACGTGAAGCAGGAACCAGGAGAGAGGAACCATGAGGAGAGAGAGGTAAGGGGGATTGGGGGTGGGGGGTTACTTTTTTAGGGTTTAGTGTAGTGTTGGGGTAGTGTTGTGGTGTTTGTGTAGTGTAGGGTAGTGTTTTAGGATTTAGGGTAGTGTTGGGGGGTCGTTCAGGGTAGTGTTTGAGTGTAGGGACCGGACTGGGGGAAGGGGGAGGGTCGTGCTGGGGGTAGTGTTTTAGGGTTTAGGGTAGTGTCGTGGTGTTTGTGTAGTGTACGGTAGTGTTTTAGGATTTAGGGTAGTGTCGGGAGGTTGTGCAGGGTAGTGTTTGAGTGTAGGGACCGGACTGGGGGAAGGGGAGGGTCATGCTGGGGGTAGTGTTTTAGGTTTAGGGTAGTGTTGTGGTGTTTGTGTAGTGTAGGGTAGTGGTTTAGGATTTAGGGTAGTGTCGGGGTCGTGCAGGGCACTGTTTAAGTGTAGGGACCGGACTGGGGGTCGGGGAGGGTCATGCTGGGGGTAGTGTATTAGGGTTTAGAGTAGTGTTGTGGTGTTTGTGTAGTGTAGGGTAGTGTTTTAGGATTTAGGGTAGTGTTGTGGTGTTTGTGTAGTGTAGGGTAGTGTTTAGGATTTAGGGTAGTGTCGGGGGGTCATGCAGGGCAGTGTTTGAGTGTAGGGACTGGACTGGGGGAAGGGGGAGGGTCATGCTGGGGGTAGTGTTTTAGGGTTTAGGGTAGTGTTGTGGTGTTTGTGTAGTGTAGGGTAGTGTTTAGGATTTAGGGTAGTGTCGGGGGGTCGTGCAGGGCAGTGTTTGAGTGTAGGGACCGGACTGGGGGTCGGGTCATGCTGGGGGTAGTGTATTAGGGTTTAGGGTAGTGTTGTGGTGTTTGTGTAGGGTAGTGTTTTAGGGTTTAGGGTAGTGTCGGGGGGTCGTGCAGGGTAGTGTTAGGACTGGGGGTCGCGGGATATTAAATTAGGGTTTAGGGTAGGGCAGGGTAGTGTCACTTACCTTGCATACTTTTACCATGAGCATACCTTTACCACGCATGCCTTTGCGTTGTAATGGCATGCGTGGTAAAGGAATATGCGTGGCAAAAGTATGCGATGTAATGGCATGTCGTTATAATGACAACGCGTAGTAATACCCGTGTTGTAATGGCATGTGTTGTATTACTACGCGTTGTAATGCGTCATATTCCCCCCTACATTTCACTGCACTAAGTGGTAGGCACCATGTGGTGCCTGCCACGTAGTGCAGTGAAATGCACAACATGCATCTTTGACATCGCGGTGGGTGCTGCAGTCAGCAGCACCCGCCGCAATGTTAAATTGCAAAATGCGAACGCCATGGTGGCGGTCGCATCCTAATTTGGAGAGCGGGACCGCCGCATGCATGGTGAGTGGTCCCGATCCCCGCAACGATGGCGGTGGGACGAAAGTCCCTTATTAGTTCATAGCACATAAAGAGCGCCTAGAGTCAACTTTGGGTCACATACATGTTACCAGAATTCATCAATGAAAGGAACCACGAAACATGATGAATCAGGGGCATGGCTATTATGAGTGCTTGCAGTGATACTGGTCTTCAGGTGTGAGTGGTGCACTGCACTGTAATGGTGATTGCCTTTTGAGCCCAACCATAATAATAATAATAATACCAGTATTTGTAAAGCGCAAACAATTTCCCGAGGGTGTCAAGGCGCTGGGGAACATCGGGAAGATTAAGCAAGCTATTGCCCAGAGTCACATGGTGCTGCGCTAACTTGCCGCCGGCGATCGAATCGTGAGCCCCTGTGTTCCGGAGTCAGCCGCCCTGGCCACTGCACCGCAACCAGGAGGTAGGTGGGCTCTATTTCCGCTACAGTTCATGGCAACTAGACATGAGCAAATTAGCATATTTTAGCACAATACATGTAATTTTCACAAAAATTATGTGTAACTATGAGGATTATCCAAACGTACATCACTATAATCTTGTGTCAAAATAACAATTTCAAAAGAAAAAAGTGTTTGCAGAAACCAACAGGAAACCGGTTTGAGCAAAAAATGCCTCTTGGTAGCTTTGTTCGCCCAAGAAGTATTACAGTTATCATGAGGCCTTTTCTTTTCAGACTTTCGTGGGCAAACAGTTTGCAAGACTAATGTACTGTGAACTACTTGGATTTAGTGTAACACGAAATGTATGACTTTTGCAAGATTTTGCCCATGAAATTAAAATTCCACCAGGGCCCATTTGCATCTTGTTCAACAGAGTAACATTTTAGGAGCTTGAGTTCTGTGGCTAAATTATGGAACTCAACGCGCCCACAGCACTACCCTGGATGAGTTTCTGCTTTTAGTGAGGGTATAACAAAAAATATTTTTTCTGGCATCGTGGGCCCTCTGAACAACCCCTCAACCAGCAACCACCCAGTCTAGTGGTGAACCTATCAGACGCCATCCTGACACCGACCCAAAAAACAGTCCTAGAGAAAGGGCTGGGTTTTGTTCCTACTCCTAATATGGACAAATTCAAACTCTACTGCGAATTAAACAAATTTATCCGCAGGATTAAGCTGCAGGTTTTCTTCAAAGACAAACCACCCACACTTACCTAGGAAGGTGACACAGGACTACACCGGAAATCTCACTTTACCCCACCATCAGCAAACCTACCAGTAGAACTATTGGCTTTCGAAAAAGCCGTTCTCAAGGAAGTGAGCGAAATAGACCCCAGATCTATAAAGATCTTCCACAACACCAGCAAGGCGGAACAGGAAGCGATTCAACTGCTGGCTAATGATAGCAAAATCACAATAAAACCTGCTGACAAAGGGGGAGCAATCGTCCTCCAAAATACCACCGCATACCGCAAAGAGTGCTTAAGACTTCTGGCCGACGAGAGGAATTACATACGGATAAGAGAAGATCCAACAGAACGATTACGTATCGACATTGCCAGCCTGGTTGAAGAATCAACAGTAAAGACTGGATAACTAAAAAAGAAGGCGACTTTTTGGTGAACGCCAATCCGAAAACACCGTATTTTTATACGATACCAAAAATACATAAGTCCTTGGACAGCCCACCAGGAAGACCTATAGTCTCCGGCATCGGATCCATCCTGGAACCTCTTTCCAAGTTCGCGGACGCTTTCCTTCGTCTGCTAATACAAGGAACAGGAACCTATTTACAGGACACAAAGGCTGTACTATGCCTCCTCCAGGACCTACACTTCAACCCCACCACCTGCATACTGATTGGCTTTGATGTGGAAAGCCTCTATACTAGCTTACCCCACAGAGAGACTTTAAACATCATAGAGGAGGTCCTTTTTGAACACGAATGGCCTTACCATACACCAAGACATGTAGTCTTGGAATGCTGCAGATTGGCTTTGACAGAGAATTTCTTCCGCTACGAGGAGACACTATTCCGCCAACAGCATGGGACCAGCATGGGGAGCACCTTCGCCCCGAGTGTGGCAGGGCTCTATGTACACCATCTTGAAAAGCACAAGATACTTAACAACATGAATTCTTACACCAACCACATATTGTTATGGAAGAGATACATCGACGATGTGTTACTGATTTGGGAGGGGAATGAGTCTGAGGCCACCGATTTCATAACCTGGCTGAAGCTGCAGGACCCTTTTCTCAATTTTACATACACAATGAGCAGGACACAACTGGTCTTTCTAGACCTGAACATTTTTGCTACGGGAGACTCGCTTAAGACCACCACACATTTCAAGCCAACAGCGAAGAACTGCCTCCTGTTGTACGACAGTTTTCACCCGAGACAACTAACGGAGAACCTCCCATTTGGACAGTTCCTTCGTCTGCGGAGAAACTGCACGGATAAAGAGGATTACAAACTTCAAGCAAAAGAACTGTCTGAGAAACTGATTGTAAGAAAGTACCCCCATACGTGATAACTAGGGCAAGAAAGAGAGCAGCTAACAACCACAGAGAGGCGCTCCTTGAAACACGACACAAAGAGAAATCTGAGACTGACAAAAGACCTATCTGCATCACTACGTTTAATATAGCGTCAGACAGGGTGGCCAAAATTGTGAAGAAACACTGGTGCACCTTAAACAGTGGAAACCTGGACATCCCAAGACCAATGTTCTCCCACAGGAAAGGGAAAAACCTGAGAGACATCCTGGTGCATACACGCCGCAAAACACCCACTAACAACGCGGATAACCAGCGGGTATTACTGACCTTACCTAACGGACACTACCCGTGTAATAACTGCAGTGTGTCACCTAACATCACCCACCAAAAATGTGGTACTAAACAACAATATGACTTGGGAGCTTCGAAAATTCACAAATTGTAACACCGCAGGGGTTGTCTATTTGATAACTTGTACGTGCAACCTCCACTACGTGGGCATGACCACGAGGAAGGTGAGCACAAGGATAGTGGAACATCGTAGCAATATCAGATGTAAGCGAGCAACCACGAAAATGACCACACATTTCATTGAGAAACAACACACCCCTAATGATCTTAGATGGGTAGTGTTGGAACACATGAAACATACAGACAACCTGGAACACAGGCTCCTAGAAAAAGAGCAACGCTGGGTATTTAAGCTACGCACAGACACCCAGGGTCTGAACGACAACATCCCTTGGGGGCAGTTCACTAAATAGAGTAATAAAGCCTGGGCGACATGGGTCAGATCTAAGCGCCATATTCGCAACATACGATACATGGCAGCCCTGTCAGGCTATTTCAACTACCACCTACAGACCCCTGCACTTGCATACACGATGTCTCACCATTAAAACACAGGAAACTCTATATATACAGTGCGGTTCTGTAGACCTTTTGTAGTCATTGCACGAATTCTCATTAGTGCATATGAATGGAGACGACAAATACGATGATATTTAGACCGTTTTTAACCACTTTAGTCATCGCATGTATCTTCACATACAACTACCTCTCCACATACGATTTATTAACTGACTCGCGACACATAGGCATATAATGTGTTCACATCCAACTACCTCTCCACATACGATTGATAAACTGACTCGCGACACATAGGCATATAATGTGTCTGGGATGTCAGCCCAGCCTGTTTTCTCCTTCAAACCAACTCTATTAGAGAGCGCGTCACTCGATTAGAGATCGCGTCAACCTATTGACCGTATTTCGTATTTTACGTATTCGTTTTTACGCAACCCTACCCCCCTCGGGTATGGCTACCATGCCTTCGAGAGGTACATGACTAACATCATTGACGAGGTTGCACCACCAAAAAGAAGGTCTCGTTTCCTTTCCGCTCAATTCACCCAACATGGCCGCCGGTTTTGCCAAACTCCGGTGGCCATTTTTAGTCGGGCACAGCTCTAGCATCCACCCGATGACTGGGCGGATACGAGACTACATAACTAGGTACCCAAGGAGAGACGCGTTAATATGCGGTCTCCAGGGGTACGAGTAGGTGAATCACCGGTGAGGCGTGCTCAGCTCAAGTAAGTGCTGTAACTTTTTCCTCCCAACAGCGCGGCCACGACAGACTTTTTCAGGCGGCAAAACGGCAACACCGGGCAAGCCCGGCTCCTATTTTCTCTTGTTCACAGAGTCCCATCTGGCCTAATAATTAACCATACTTTGTTACCATCCTTTCAGAGTGTGACTACGAGCCCTTCAACCCCTCCAGACCATGGGGCAATTCTGAACCTCACATTAAGTATGATATCTCGCCGCTCGCATTATGTTTTTTAAATGTGGTTTGTCACGTGGTGTCTATGTCCGTGTTTTTTTAAACTAATACCTTAATTAAGATCTCCTTAAGAGACGAAGTCCACACGTTTCTTCTACTGACTAGGCACGATGGAATAGACGATAATGATGCTTTTTCACACACCACGAAGAAGCTTTAGCGTGAACCAGATGTACCGTGTTGCGTGCAGTGTATTACCTGCCAGTGTCCTGGCAGGCAAGTGTATCTCTAATATTGCTCTGTTTTATTTCCCACAGATACTACGATCCATTGAGTCAAATCGTATGTATTAACAATTAGTGTACACACAGTAGGTGTGGCACATCACTTTTCACTAACTATTTATTTACCTCACATTTAGGTCACTTAGGAGTGGAACGCACAGGGCTGGTCCGTGTGTGGTCCTGAGGAAGAGCCTTGGGGAGGCTCGAAACATGTTGACCAATACTAGAGGCGTTCAACTCATCATGGTTACATTGTTCTCTAGTACCCCTGTTTTTAAATATACCGACTAGGAGCTATAATAAAATTATTTCGTCCACTAGCCAGGTATTTTTAACATCTTTATTCTTCCACTCCATAACACTGCACGACACATTTTTTCACGTAAGTGCTCCTACGTAATTTCGCAAGTCGAAGCACGCCTCAATCCGCAGCGGATTGAGAGGACCCCAATGATGAAGCATGTCACCAAGGGAAAACCCTGGTGAGTGAGGGGACTCAAGAAGAACATTTTTCCTTCTTGTCTGAACAAGACTGTCTAACTCGACTTGAGTTGGGGTCTCACGTCACCCTAGCTAGGTTCCTGGTCCGGTATTCCGGTTTTTCTGTGTCTATTACTGAAAGGAGGGTGGACCTAGCTTTATACCCTCTACCTCCCCCCTATTTTTTGAGTGTGTAATTTACAGCGTACAGCTGTGGGAGTTACCCCATATCCCCCACATTGACATTCTGTACACACCTGATAACCACACCTGTTTGTAAACATGACTGAAGTAACGGGTCTCACCTTCTCCGAGGAAGAAGTAGAAAGAATCATCTCATCTATGTTACCACTAGCAGAAACACCAAACAGGGACTCTAATGAAGCTGGCCAATGTTGGGACGAACTGACGGAATTGAGAAGGAATCAAATAAAAACCATGATTCATGGTATTATGATGACTGAATACCTAAGGGCTAACACCGCTCCACGAGGGTTGATCGTACGAAATGAACCAAGCTTTAAGAAGGACTGGTCACTCATTTCGTGGCACTGTACCAGGGACTGGTTAGTGCTGATCATTAAGACTGCAGCTCGCCTGTCCGAGAAAATGAAGGAGGAAATACATACTTTGGAAGTCCGGCTAAAATCATACCAGACAGTAACAGAGCTGAAAAAGCGCCTGGAAGAGCTGAATAAAACAATGACGGAATTTGAGGTGACCCTCAAGGACACAAAGTACCAGAAATGTAAAAAGGACCAAAAATCCTTCTCACATGAGAAGGTCTACCCCTATATAAGGGAAGACTATAATCCATCTGGCAGAAACCCAGGATATAACTCAGACACTGACGGCTCAGATACCGGCTCAGACAATTCAGAATCAAACTACAGCCGGAATAACACTAACAGGAACCGACGCACTCGGGGAGGACGCATAAGGAACAGAGGGGGATATGGCTGGCCGCCTTACCAAGGGCCACCACCTTACAATATGCCTCCACCTTTCTTCTATGGACCACCACACTATCAGCAACAACCCTTCCAACAACAACCATATTCATACTGGGAACAAGGGCCTCCACCTGTACAGTCGGGACAGTCTTTTTTAGGAAGAGGCAAAGGACCACAAAGAGGCAGGAACAGAAGAGGACAACAAGTGCAATGGGCACAGCCGCTGGAGTCCACGAGGATGAACGCGAGGAGCATGGGCCCTCCGAACAACCCCTCAACCAGCAACCACCCAGTCTAGTGGTGAACCTATCAGACGCCATCCTGACACCGACCCAGAAAACAGTCCTAGAGAAAGGGCTGGGTTTTGTTCCTACTCCTAATATGGACAAATTTAAACTCTGCTGCGAATTAAACGAATTTATCCGCAGGATTAAGCTGCAGGTTTTCTTCAAAGACAAACCACCGACACTTACCCAGGAAGGTGACACAGGACTACACCGGAAATCTCACTTTACCCCACCATCAGCAAACCTACCAGTAGAACTATTGGCTTTCGAAAAAGCTGTTCTCAAGGAAGTGAGCGAAATAGACCCCAGATCTATAAAGATCTTCCACAACACCAGCAAGGCGGAACAAGAAGCGATTCAACTGCTGGCTAATGATAGCAAAATCACAATAAAACCTGCTGACAAAGGGGGAGCAATCGTCCTCCAAAATACTACCGCATACCGCAAAGAGTGCTTAAGACTTCTGGCCGACGAGAGGAATTACATACGGATAAGAGAAGATCCAACAGAACGATTACGTATCGAAATTGCCAGCCTGGTTGAAGAATCAACAGTAAACAACTGGATAACTAAAAAAGAAGACGACTTTTTGGTGAACGCCAATCTGAAAACACCGTATTTTTATACGATACCAAAAATACATAAGTCCTTGGACAGCCCACCATGAAGACCTATAGTCTCCGGCATCGGATCCATCCTGGAACCTCTTTCCAAGTTCGCGGACGCTTTCCTTCGTCCGCTAATACAAGGAACAGGAACCTATTTACAGGACACAAAGGCTGGACTATGCCTCCTCAAGGACTTACACTTCAACCCCACCACCTGCATACTGATTGGCTTAGATGTGGAAAGCCTCTATACTAGCTTACCCCACAGAGAGACTTTAAACATCATAGAGGAGGTCCTTTTTGAACACGAATGGCCTTACCATACACCAAGACATGTAGTCTTGGAATGCTGCAGATTGGCTTTGACAGAGAATTTCTTCCGCTACGAGGAGACACTATTCTGTCAACAGCATGGGACCAGCATGGGGAGCACCTTCGCCCCGAGTGTGGCAGGGCTCTATGTACACCATCTTGAAAAGCACAAGATACTTAACAACATGAATCCTTACACCAACCACATATTGTTATGGAAGAGATACATCGACGATGTGTTACTGATTTGGGAGGGGAATGAGTCTGAGGACACCGATTTCATAACCTGGCTGAATCTACAGGACCCTTTTCTAAATTTTACATACACAATGAGCAGGTCACAACTGGTCTTTCTAGACCTGAACATTTTTGCTACGGGAGACTCGCTTAAGACCACCACACATTTCAAGCCAACAGCGAAGAACTGCCTCCTGTTGTACGACAGTTTTCACCCGAGACAACTAAAGGAGAACCTCCCATTTGAACAGTTCCTTCATCTGCAGAGAAACTGCACGGATAAAGAGGATTACAAACTTCAAGCAAAAGAACTGTCTGAGAAACTGATTGTAAGAAAGTGCCCCCCATACCTGATAACTAGGGCAAGAAAGAGAGCAGCTAACAACCACAGAGAGGCGCTCCTTGAAACACAACATGAAGAGAAATCTGAGACTGACAAAAGACCTATCTGCATCACTACGTTTAATATAGCGTCAGACTTGGTGGCCAAAATTGTGAAGAAACACTGGCGCACCTTAAACAGTGGAAACCTGGACATCCCAAGACCAATGTTCTCCCACAGGAAAGGGAAAAACCTGAGAGACATCCTGGTGCATATACGCCCCAAAACACCCACTAACAACGGGGGTAACCAGCGGGTATTACAGACCTTACCTAATGGACAGTACCCGTGTAATAACTGCAGTGTGTGTCACCTAACGTCACCCACCAAAAATGTGGTACTAAACAACAATATGACTTGGGAGCTTCGAAAATTCACAAATTGTAACACCGCAGGGGTTGTCTATTTGATAACTTGCACGTGCAACCTCCACTACGTGGGCATGGCCACGAGGAAGGTGAGCACAAGGATAGTGGAACATCGTAGCAATATCAGGTGTAAGCGAGCAACCACGAAAATGACCACACATTTCATTGAGAAACAACACACCCCTAATGATCTTAGATGGGTAGTGTTGGAACACATGAAACATACAGACACCCTGGAACACAAGCTCCTAGAAAAAGAGCAACGCTGTGTATTTAAGCTACGCACAGACACCCAGGGTCTGAACGACAACATCCCTTGGGGGCAGTTCACTAAATAGAGTAATAAAGCCTGGGCGACATGGGTCAGATCTAAGCACCATATTCGCAACATACGATACATGGCAGCCCTGTCAGGCTATTTCAACTCCCACCTACAGACCCCTGCACTTGCATACACGATGTCTCACCATTAAAACACAGGAAACTCTATATAGTGGGGTTCTGTAGACCTTTTGTAGTCATTGCACGAATTCTCATTAGTGCATATGAATGGAGACGACAAATACGATGATATTTAGACCGTTTTTAACCGCTTTAGTCATTGCATGTATCTTCACATCCAACTACCTCTCCACATACGATTTATTAACTGACTCGCGACACATAGGCATATAATGTGTTCACATCCAACTACCTCTCCACATACGATTGATAAACTGACTCGCGACACATAGGCATATAATGTGTCTGGGATGTCAGCCCAGCCTGTTTTCTCCTTCAAACCAACTCTATTAGAGAGCGTGTCACTCGATTAGAGATCGCGTCAACCTATTGACTGTATTTCGTATTTTACGTATTCGTTTTTACGCATCCCTACCCCCCTCGGGTATGGTACCTTCGAGAGGTACATGACTAACATCATTGACGAGGTTGCACCACCAAAAAGAAGGTCTTGTTTCCTTTCCGCTCAATTCACCCAGCATGGCCGCCCGCTTTGCCAAACTCTGGTGGCCATTTTTAGTCGTGCACAGCTCTAGCATCCTCCCGATAACTGGGCGGATACGAGACTACATAACTAGGTACCCAAGGAGAGACGCGTTAATATGCGGTCTCCAGGAGTACGAGTAGGTGAATCACCGGTGAGGCGTGCTCAGCTCAAGTAAGTGCTGTAACTTTTTCCTCCCAACAGCGCGGCCACGACAGACTTTTTCAGGTGGCAAAACGGCAACACTGGGCAAGCCCGGCTCCTATTTTCTCTTGTTCACAGAGTCCCATCTGGCCTAATAATTAACCATACTTTGTTACCATCCTTTCAGAGTGTAACTACGAGCCCCTCAACCCCTCCAGACCATGGGGCAATTCTGAACCTCACATTAAGTATCTAATCTCGCCGCTCGCATTATGTTTTTTAAATGTGGTTTGTCACGTGGTGTCTATGTCCGTGTTTTTTTAAACTAATACCTTAATTAAGATCTCCTTAAGAGACGAAGTCCACACGTTTCTTCTACTGACTAGGCACGATGGAATAGACGATAATGATGCTTTTTCACACACCACGAAGAAGCTTTAGCGTGAACCAGATGTACTGTGTTGCGTGCAGTGTATTACCTGCCAGTGTCCTGGCAGGCAAGCGTATCTCTAACATTGCTCTGTTTTATTTCCCACAGATACTACGATCCATTAAGTCAAATCGTATTTATTAACAATTAGTGTACACACAGTAGGTGTGGCACATCACTTTTCACTAACTATTTATTTACCTCACATTTAGGTCACTTAGGAGTGGAACGCACAGGGCTGGTCCCTGTGTGGTCCTGAGGTAGAGCCTTGGGGAGGCTCGAAACATGTTGACCAATACTAGAGGCGTTCAACTCATCATGGTTACATTGTTCTCTAGTACCCCTGTTTTTAAATATACCGACTAGGAGCTAGAATAAAATTATTTTGCCCACTAGCCAGGTATTTTTAACATCTTTATTCTTCCACTCCATAACACTGCACGACACATTTTTTCACGTAAGTGCTCCTACGTAATTTCGCAAGTCGAAGCACGCCTCAATCCGCAGTGGATTGAGAGGACCCCAATGATGGAGCATGTCACCAAGGGGAAACCCTGGTGAGTGGGGGGACTCAAGACGAAATTTTTTCCTTCTTGTCTGAACAAGACTGTCTAACTCGACTTGAGTTGGGGTCTCACGTCACCCTAGCTAGGTTCCTAGTCCGGTATTCCGGTTTTTCTGTGTCTATCGTGGTTTCTTGTACAGTACTAAAATGTTCTTTCTTCAACCTCACGATTTCTTTTTTCAGAACACTTAACTGTCATAGGTTTACAATTAAGGGCAACTGGAGTTATTCAGATTTTTCACCTACAGCATGTTCTTCCTAATTATGGATTTGCCACATAATTCACTATCTGCTGCATAGTTTTCAAATTTCACACGAAAAACCAGTTGCTGGCTGAAATAGATCAAAAGTTATTTACAAAAAAAACAAATGATTGAGCTCAGTGACAATCCGTTTGTGAAGGTTAAGTGATTGTCTTTCTTTTGCTGTTTTGCCGTATTCAGGTGTTAAACTGGTACAAATGAACTGGAACTCTGCCTAGAGTGCATTAATAGTTTCTAAAGTGACAAAACAAAGAAATAATTCTGCCACAGATAATGCCAGATCCCTTATGCCACAAAATTTGTTCTTTCTAGCTTTGTTATCTTGCCAACTCTGACACATAATTTGACACTCTATTTTTGCATAATTCCAGAGGCCCTTGCCTTGATACAACTGAGCTGACTATGGCAAAATGGCAAGAACTACACGCATTGCTTTTGAAGGAGCCGGGTTCCATGTTCTAGATCTGCTCTGGAACCTCAGGCCGATGGTACTTTCTATCAGCATGAAAGCGTGGAGGGGAGAGAAATTGTTAGCCAATTAAACATTGCAGTTCCAATTTACATTGACTCCTAAGAATCACAGACTCCCAGTTAAGTTTAATTAATTTATTACAAAGCCAAAAACAGCTGGACGTACAGGCACCTCAAGGTGAGGGTGTAGAAATACATTGGAACTAATACAAAGCCAAATCTACGTATGAAGTTAACACGGTGCAGCATGCACAGGATAATCAGTTAGAGAACCAGAATACAGAAAATGATGGCACCGACGTCGAGATACCCCTTCATTGGAAGTTCGAGGGTATAAAGCATTAATCTGTCCCTACAATACATATTGTGTTTACATTTGAGCCTGACTTGATTGCTACAAAAAAACATTTCGCCCTGGACATGTTAGCCATCTCCGATTGGATGAATGAGAACTATCTCCAATTGAATACAGACAAGACGGAGATTATGCTGTTAGGTAAGGCTCCCTTCATCTGAACAAATGAATGGTGGCCCAGCAACTGGGGGCTACCCCTGTGCCCTCCGCGGGCAACCAGCCGACCATCACCACCTGGACTCCCGCCACGGTGGAACTCATCACCAAGACCATGATGAAAACCCGATCTGGAGCACCCATGGACCCCTGCCCACCTCACATCTACCATAGAGCCACCACCACCATCGCCCCCGAACTAGGACAGACCATCAACGCCTCCCTCCAATCCGGCATCTTCCCTGACGACTGAAAGCGGGCGGAAGTTAAGCCCCTCCTCAAGAAGCCCACGGCCGACCCAACGGACCTGAAGAACTACCGGCCCATCTCTCTGCTCCCTTTCACCGCCAAAGTCACTGAAAGACTCATAAATGCCCAGCTGACCGCATTCATCGAAAAGAACTCCATCCTAGACGCCACCCAGTCCGGATTCCGCAGCAACCACAGCACCGAGACCGCTCTCCTTGCCGCCACTGACGACATCCGCATGCTACTCGACCAGGGACACACCGCGGCCCTCGTCCTACTGGACCTCTCCGCGGCCTTCGACACCGTCTCACACCACACCCTCGCAACCAGACTGCACGACTACGGGATACAAGGAACCGCCCTCAACTGGATCCGGTCCTTTCTCTACGGCAGAACCCAGAGGATCAGACTCCCCCCCTTCATCTCTGAACCCACGGAGATCAACTGCGGAGTACCACAGGGATCATCGCTCAGCCCCATGCTCTTCAACATCTACATGGCCCCCCTCGCCGCCATCGTCAGACAGCATGGGCTCAACATAGTATCATACGCCGATGACACCCAGATCATCCTCTCCCTCACGAAGGACCCCGAAGACACCAGGCTCAGCTTCCAGGAAGGAATGAGGGATGTCGCGGCCTGGATGAAGGACAGCTGCCTGAAGCTCAATGCAGAGAAAACAGAGGTCCTCATCCTGGGACCCTCGACCTCCGCCTGGGACGACACCTGGTGGCCGTCCGCCCTCGGGAGTCCCCCCACCCCGACGGACCACGCTCGGAACCTTGGCATCATCCTTGACTCCTCGCTCACCATGACCCGCCAGATCAACGCCATCACCTCCACCAGCTTCAACTGCCTCCGCATCCTCCGAAAGACCTTCAAATGGATACCCCCCGAACTCAGAAAAACCGTCACCCACGCACTCATAACCAGCAGACTGGACTACGGAAATGCCCTCTACGCTGGTATCAACAGGACCCTTCTACACAAGCTCCAAACCATCCAGAATGCCGCGGTCAGACTCGTTCTCGGGACCCCACGGCACGAACACATGACTCAACACCTCCGAGACCTACACTGGCTCCCCGTCGAGAAGATAATAACCTTCAAGCTTCTCACCCACACCTACAAATCCCTCCACAACATCGGACCCAAATACCTCAACGAGAGAGTCTGCTTCCACGCACCCAAAAGAAATCTCCGATCCGCCGACCGCGCCCTGGCAGAGACCCCCCGCATCCGCAGAGCAGGAGGAAGGGCCTTCTCCTACATCGCAGCAAAGACCTGGAACAAGCTCCCAGTAAGCATCAGACGGTCCCTGAACCTGCACGTTTTCAGGAAGGACCTCAAGACCTTGCTCTTCGATTGAGTCGGAGCTGCCTATCGCCCCCCCCCCCAGCGCCTTGAGACCCTCACTGGTGAGTAGCACACTCTATAAACCCCCTGATTGATTGATTGATTGATTGAAGAATCTTGGTATGAAATTAGACCAAGCTCTAATGATGAAAGAACAAATTCTGGCCACCGCTGGAGTATGCTATCATAACATGCTCCTTCTGCGCAGAATATTTCCCTATCTTCCAACTTCTGCCAGAAGGACCCTAGTCCAAGCCTTAGTAATAAGTAGGATAGACTATGACAATGCCCTTTAGGCGGCTGCTAATGAGACCCTAGTCACCAAACTTCAGTTAGTCCAAAACACTGCAGCCAGGCTCGTTCTCAATTCTCCTTCGGGTACTTCCTCGGCCCGCTGCTGAAGAAACTGCACTGGCTACCAGTAAAAAAAGGTGCTGTTTTAAGATCTGCTACCTTACCTATAATGCCCTAAAAGAGAAAGGACCTTTATATCTGCAACAAAAAATTCAAGCGTACATTCCCAGCCATAGCCTAAGATCCAGTGACAAAGCATTACTGTGCGTCCCGCGCATTCGTCTGACTCGCAGCGGAGGAAAGGCCTATTCTTATCTTGCTCCATACTACTGGAACAGGCTTCCTCTTCATGTTCACACTTGTTCAAACTACTATACATTCAGGAAATTACTTAAAGCTCATCTAATCTAAACCTTTTCCCCCTTCACTGATTCTTGTTTCCGCTACAGCGCTGAGATGCCCCAGGGTGATCTGTGCGCTATATTAAATATAAATAACATAACATAACATAACAGTGTGGCATCCCTACATAGCATTTCCCAAGGCAAGATCCATTAAGGTGTCAGCGTGTGAAGTCTTCCTAAGAAGTCTCTTCACATCAGATGGGTCAGGTAGCGTAAAGCTACAGAGCTCGTTCTAAGATGCTCTCTCTCTCAAGGCAAGGCAGAAGTACCCGGACACTTTCCCTAACTTCGATACATCAATACCACAGGTAGTATCCCATGATGCATTGCAACATCACACTATCCAGTCAGACCACCTCCTTGTAGGTGATTTTCCATTAAGCAGCGATGCTCCCAGGCCTTGGCGAGATGAACTTGATTCCCAGGCTTGCTACGATGAGAAAGTACAACAGTTCTCCATTATCAGTATCAACGCTCAATGTATCCTCTTCTCCCTAAGCCTAACTCCTAAAACAAAGACATTATTCTAGCTAACAAGGATTAATTCTCCACCTGCAACAGAAACTTGAGAAAGAACAAATCCAGAATGCACATGAAATTCATTGCTAAATCTAATGCAAGAGCTTCCAGGGAAAAATATATTTCAGGCCTACAGAAATCGGCCAACATAAGGAATGGTACAGGCCTCAAGTGAACACTACTAATAGGCATTTCTAAATTAACACTTTACAAAAGCACATCAAATATGTGAGTAATTGTCAGCAGCATGTACGAATTCTACATGTTAATGTTTCAACTAAACACATCTAGTTGCAAAGTTAATTTTCTTCACTTTTACTTTGAAAATATCCCTAAAACATCACCTTCCACATTATTACAGTTCACGTTCTAATACCATAAGTTAATACGACAAATGAATATATGTGGGTGTAGACTACCCATAATTATGATGCACCCCTACAAATGAAAGAGCAAAATGTGCGCTACATCACTTTTGTAGTGTGAATTCTATTAAAGACTGTTGCTGGATTACATAAATCACAGCACTCGGTACAATTTTGCATAAACATTTCCAAATTAATGTATTGTTCTAGTGCCAATGCACATGTGATGATTTGGGCATGGTGATAATTGAAGAATGCAGTATTTGCGTTGGTTAGTAGGCGATGAAGTTGTATTGTGTTATCAGAGGCAGCAGTTCAAAGGGTCTGATCCGGTAAAGAAGGTGCAACATTGCACCCCTGCATTCCGTGCCATCCGGGCTCGATTTCCATCCAAAGTCTTAACTTGTATGTCTTCTTCATTTATTCAGCACTGAGCACACCACATAAAATAGATCGCAACAGGTAACCATGAAAGCACATGTATACAATCTATACAGCATTAACATACATAGGTATATTTGAAAGTTTAAGAGAATATGCTTCCTACAAGAACCCCCTTACAAATTACTTTTCAGTGCTACCTTTCAAGCCAGTGTATTTACAGGACTCCATTAAAATCAATGTGTCACATAATTTGCACTTAAAATCAATGTTTGACATAATTTGCAGTTTCCTCATAGAATTTTTTTCTGATGCAACGTTTCTCTTTCCCCAGTGACCACAACTTGGGCATAATGGAGTCTTTCTTCAAAGATGTATTCCTCTTTATTGCCAATGCTATAGCTATGAGACTGCTCGCCGCATAAATTATTTTGTGACAGTCGTTTATAGGTATTGCTATCACTTTTGTCCAGCTGAGGTAAATAAAAAGGACAGGAGGCAAGGTCGATCCTGTCCTATCTGCAGAGTCTTTGGCATGCCCTGCACTCTCTGGTGAAGTTTCCTGATAGACGCACATGAACTCATTATGTGATTTTCCCCGCCCACAGATCAACCAAACTTCCCAGTAGGACCTGGGTAAACATCACTGGGATGTCTTTAATAATTTGTATGGTTTAATAGTAGCAGATAAACATAAGGCCGAATCATATCTTCTGCTTGAGGTATACTTCACTTACATTGCTTCCTTGGTTCCTCTGTCCTATTTGCATCAATAATTTCCTTAATCTTTAGGTTTGACGTTTAATGGCACTTGCACATTCAATGTGAAGATACCCTGCTCTTTACATAATATAAGGGGCTTTTGTTCAGCTGCCTTAATCCATTGGCTTATTTGAATTACAAACCTATAGCCATTGGTTTTAGACAATGTCATTCACATCTTGGATCACCTTCTTTCTATCGGGCTCTTGGGTCTATCCTTCCACTCCATTGGAATGCATACGGGACTATTTTATATCTGAAACATACACTCTGCCACTGCACATTTAATTCTTTATCTCACTTATGCATTAAATACTCAAATCAATCATTTTAATATTTTGCATTGCAGGAGGCATTTTATATTGTTTTGTTCAGCTCTCGAGTGCCAGTGTCAAACTATTTGGTTTTTTATTTTGTATTAACTGGCATTTTCTAAAGGCTTGGCCACATCCATATTAGATCTAATTGAGACAATTTTGTGACAAAGGGCTCCTGAATTAAATACACTTTATTTTATCTGCACCCAATGTATCTATTCGTGATGTGTTTGTTAAGATATGAATGGTGTGGCACTGAAGGAAGCTGGACTTTATGAGATTATGTTAGAAGAGGATAAGATGTACCGGCAGAAGACAAAGTTATCCATCATTGGGTATGTAGTGGTCAAAGACTAGTGTGACAATTATCACATGTAGGTATGTCTGCCTTGTTGTCACAGCAGCCATTGGTGCAGCTGAGTTGCAACCAAATTTAACATGGCAGCTGTGGGCAGGCCCGTATCAGCGCATATTGATTGAAATTTCTGCAGATGGATTGTTCTCTTTGAGGATCAATGATTATTGACAGAAAGTCTAAAGCACTACTCTGTTAATCCTGCCCTGTGTCCGTCATGTTTGATGTAGTTGGCACTGATAGAGCGTAGAATTTGTGTCCTACATGGGGTACCTGTTAGGAGTGCAATGTAATCATCTGTAGAACGCACTCACATATTATTCGATGTTATGAGAGAATTAGATGTTAGAAGAAAACGTGGATTAATGTTCATGTTACTCTGAAACGTAATGTAACCTAGTGTAGGGCTTGGTACTTATCTCTTAAAATGTGTACTTACCGTTGTAATCAATATAACATGTTTAGGTCGCTTTAGTAAACGCGATTCAACAGTGTGTTAATAATGATAAATGTTTTTAGGCTAATGATTTGAATATAAAGATGTGTAATTAATGTAGTCAGCTGATGTATTTGCTGGCCTATATTGTATGGTGAATATATTAACTTAGGTTGAGTAATAGGCCTCGATTTGTATTACACTTGGAGTGTCTTCATTTCTGACAGTAATGTTCAAACCCTTATGTGAAATTTGCAGAATGTTTCTGTCTCACGTTTCCATTTCAGATGGACAACGTACAAGAGAAGAGTAGGGGTATTGTTTCATTAAGCAAGGTTGCAGTATGAAGGCGTTACAGTTAGCTTGGTTGCAGGAGATAAGGTGAAGGGGGTGTTTTCACATGGGAGACATAGAGAAGACCAAGGACGAGCTGCTACAGAGGGGCGTGTGTGTGGAGAAGGTCATGAAGGGAGTCAACATCATGGAAAGGTTCATGGCTGAGCCCATTGTACAGCTTGTGAGATGAAAAGCATTATGGGACATTCGATTAATGCAACTTTATGTATATGATGCTTTGTAGAGAGGGACAGATACCCCATTCCCGCTTGATCTTCTGACAGAGAGCACCTGCACACGGATGTGCTTTCTTTCCTTTGCTTGTGGCTTCATGCCTTGACCCATCTTATGGCGAAGTGACTTCTTAGGAAGGCTTTGTCCACTGACACCTTTTTTCCCTCTCTAACATCCTTCGCTTGCGCCTTAATTTAGGGATGCCTCTTAGAGCTAGACTAGGGATAGTTAGAATTAAATGTTTCATACAAAAGAAGTGCCGATGCAAGAAGATTTGAACTTTTGTTCCCTCATCTCATGCATAATTGTAAATGAGCTTCTTGTTCTTTTCATGCTCCATCGAGTGAACCTATTCAGGAGATTTGGCGTTCTTTTATGTCCCTTGTATTTCTACACTCTCATGCTAAGGTTTGTGTATGTCCAGCTAGTTCTGAATTGGTAATAAAACGGACTAAACTTCAAATGGTTGTCGATTTGGGTTCTTATGTAACCGTTTGTGTTACATTGCATGACAGTGATTTATGAGCCTATCTTCCTTCTACGCTTTCATGCTGCTAAAAAAGAACCATTGAGGATCCGACATTTGATTGAATTGAAAAGGTGGGCCCAGGCTCCTTCACTACTGTGAACTCTAGGAGCAGATAAGTGCTCCCACCACAGCCTGCCAATGACTGGTTGACCAAGAGCATACAGTGAACTTGCTTTGCCTTGCAGCATCTGTAAACTGCTGTGGGTCTAATGAAAGGTGGTGCTGTAACCATGGGAAGCAGGAGTAGAGGATGTAGTCTAGTTTGAAGGGGGAAGTCAAGATAGGGTTTAAAAGATGAGGCTGTACTTGTGAGGGGGAAAGCTTGGAGTTGGCGGGCATTCATAACTATATCTGCTATGGCGCATACCTTGGCATCCTCTCCTGTACCTCTGACCTAGTGGATAGAGAGAAATTGTGGGGGTTGATGGAAGCAGTGGGCCTTGACCCTCATCTTTGGGACCTTTTAAAAATACCCATTGGGATACGCTCATGAAAGTCTGTTACACACAATCAGGCGACTGTACACAAGCCATAAAAGTTACCCGAGGTGTAAGGCAGGGTTGTATATTTGAGGCCTTTTTATTTTTATTTTATATAATTGCTCTAGATAAATATTTAGCTCTAGAGCCATAGCTGATCCAAGAATAGGATCTCGCCTTGTCCCCGTACGTTTGTGTTTGCAGATGATGCAGTCCTTTTGACCCATACTGCGAACGGGCTGCATGCTACTATTGATGGCTTTAATGATTTTATGATTACTCTTAATTTAGAGGTGAATCAAAATAAATCTTTTATTCTGACTAACGGGCCGCCAAGAAATACATGCTCCAAATCTTTTCATATTGGAGGGCCTCCTATTACCAAGATCTCAAAATGTAACTATCTTGGTATGCTTTTTGACACCAGATTGACATGGGATCATCTAATTCCTTAACGAGCACAAAAGATGGCAGCCTCCTGGGAAGCAGTCTTTAGTTTTGCAAAAACGTTGAGTCACAGGCCACTTTGGACCCGGGCCGGGAAGGCAGAGCCGGACCCAATAGGGGCCCGGGTTGAACGCAGGCCGGCGGCGGGGGGACCTCCCCCTCCCCCGCCCCCTCCACATGTAAATGCCCGGCTAAGCCGGGGAAGGGGCCAGGATTGGCCCGCAAAACAAAGAAGGCTCCCCCCCAATCAGGGGGCGAGCAAGTAAGCCCAAGGGGGGGTTAAGAAGGGGGCCAACGGCCCAAGGGAACCACAATTCACCCCCCCCCCATTGGCGAGGAGATAGGAAGAGAAAAAGCAAGCAGCATCCAGCATCCAGCCCCCAGCATCCAGCCCCGCCGGGAGAAAGGAACGGCTGTCCGGGCTCAGGCGGCGGGACCACCAACAACGGCGGCGGACTCCACCCGCCGGAAAGAAGGAAGGAAAAGAGCGCGGCCCCCGCCCCGAGCACGCCCAACCTACCCGAGAAAGCCGACACAGCTCCTGAACTCAGGCAGTACTCTGCTACTGCTTCTGGCCGCCTCCGACCTGCGGTTCTCGCCCCAGCTCTCGTCTGGTGTCCCCCTCGGCGCCCACAGCAACCCGCAGCAAGAGGCGCTGGGTTTGCGCCTTTTTTTGCCGAGCGTAAAGCAGAGAGGGCGGGGAAACAGGACGAGGCCGGCGCCAGGAACGCTCAGCTGACGATCGGAAGAATTCTTAAAGGGACAGGCACGTAATTACAGGCGAAGCACGCCGGGAGTGGGAGGACGGCAAGAAAGTTTGCACGCTGCGGGGGGAACTTGCTGGGGGGAACCTGCTGTAGAAAGAAACACCCCAAAAATCGCTGAAGCCAACCGGGGGGAGGGGAAAGCACTGCACAGCTCAAAAAGCAGGATGCCCAGCAGGAAGGGTGCAGCTGGGAGGACAACACGGCTCCCGGCAAGGTTCAGGGAGAACCAGGAGAGGCCAGCAGTCCCCAAGAGGGGGCAGAAAAGACGCAGCGAAGGAGCAGGACCAGACCTGGACGAGGACCTGCAGGCCATGCTGGAACAGGCCAGGGCCCTGGTGGAGCTAAAGGGAAGGAGCTGGATGAACCAGCAGATCGAGGATGCAGCGCAAGACAAAGGGAAGAGGCCGCGCAAAACATCCCCCACACGACCAACCTCGAGGAAGGTGGCAGACAAGGGGCTTGCAGCCAAAACGGCGGCCCCAAAACAGCCAGCGGAGAAGGGGCATGCAGCCAGAACGGCGGCCCCGAGGAAGGCAGCTGGGAAGCAGCAAGCAGCCAGAACGCCCCCCCCCGGCGAAACACAGGGAGGGCAGGGCAAAGGGCCCCCAGCAGGCCAGAAAGGAAAAGGACAGAACCCCGGAAGTGGTGAGCAGCACAGAGTCCGAGGACAGCAGTGATGAGGAGGGGCCTGTAGCCTCCACGGCGGCCCTGCGAGAGGAACATGAGAGACACGGCGAAACAAGCAGCAGGGGCACCGGTAAGCATGGCACGCGCAACAGCGAACCGGGGCACGGGGCAGGCCAGGGAATATGGGGACCCAGCTAGGGGTACACAATGTAGCAATGCAAGCTCCATGGCACATGCAAACTGCATGGCAAGCAGGGCTAGGCGTAGGGAGGCCAGAATTCCAAGGGGAAGCATGGAGCAGGGAAGAGGGGGGGCAAACATCCGGACTGCCCTGGTGGCAATGGCCAGAGATGGGACCCCCTTTTAATAGGTACTCAACATGGGGACCAAGGGGACAAGGGAGCTCCCTGGCTCCGGGCGCAGGAGTGGGCAATGGGGGGCCCACAACGAGAGCAACACGCCACGGGCCCGGGGTGACAGGCCCAGCATCACAAAATGCGCCGGCAGAGACGGGGGCAGCACCGCACGGGAGCACAGGGGCCAGCGGGCGGAACAGCCTCAACCAACCCAGACTCACGGAAGGTTAGGATAGCAATGGGAAGCCGGCTAGCGAATACATACGACCCTCCCCGAGCAATCCACCTACAACAACAAGAATGTTAGGGCTGGCCAACCTCATCCCTCTCACCGTTAAGGAGAGAATTTGGAGAAAAGAATTCATAGATATTTTCTCACTGCTAGAGGTGCGCCAGGCAGGGATAGACCTGACAGCGCAAGACAAAAAGGACGAGGACAGAAGAGCCCCCCGAAAGCCTAGGGTGGAGAGGTCAATAGAAAACTGGCTGAAAGCGTTCAGGACACTAGCGTGCGTTTCCATTGAAAAATTCCCCCAAGCGCGGCGGCACTATGGCTATATGAGCAAAAAATACATGATGCGCAGCAGCAATACCAAGGGAGGCATGGCTACACTATGACGAGGGCTTTAGGGAAAAGATGCAGGTGTGGCCAGTAATAGAATGGGATTGCCAAGACATGGAGTGCTTCTCAAAACACATGGTAGCAGCCAGAGAAGGGGTTGGTGTGAAAGAGTACACTTTTCGTCAGTACGGGAGTAAGGGCAAGTTTGAAAGCCAAGGGAAAGACTTCAAGGGAAAAAACCAGGCAGGACAAAAGTCAAATAAAGCATGTTGGAAATTCGACAAAGACGAGTGTAAATGGGGAGCATCATGCAGATTTAAGCACGCTTGTGTGTCATGCGGGGGCAACCATCCCAGCATTCGCTGCAGACGACAAAGAGAAGACAGGCACCAAAAAATAAGATACAGCCCCCGCGGAACAGGGGCAAGGGGGACGGGGGCGGAGGGCAGGCGTTACCCACCCCCATCAGGACAGGCAGACTACTACAACTACTACAAGGGTACCGCAAAACAAATGACAAACAGTTGCTGGCGGATGGCTTCACGCAGGGTTTCCCCATACCTTACAAAGGGCCAAAGGGAGCGCGGGAAAGCCCAAACCTGAAGTCGGTAAGGGACAACCCCGGGGTGGCGAGGGAAAAGGTGAAAAAGGAAGTACAACTAGGGCGGGTGGCTGGGCCGTTTACTACCCCCCCGCTGAAAGACATGGTGGTCTCTCCGCTTGGGGTGGTCCCCAAAAAAGAGCCAGGAAAATTCCGGCTGATCCATCACCTCTCCCACCCAGAAGGGGAATCAGTTAACGATTGGCTGGACCACAGCGAGTGCACAGTGGCATACGCATCGGTGGACGATGCAGTGGACTTAATTAGGCAGGAAGGAAAGGGGGCCCTGATGGCAAAGTCGGACATAGAATCAGCCTTCAGGTTACTGCCGGTCCACCCAGACAGCTACCATCTGTTGGGTTTTAAATTGGACGGGCAATATTACCATGACAAATGCCTACCCATGGGGTGCTCAATATCATGCGCACATTTTGAGGCTTTCAGTGGCTTCCTAGAGTGGGAACTGGGTACAAGGGCCCCAAAAGGTGGGCGGGTACACTATCTGGATGACTTCCTGTTCATCGGGAAAGCAGGCACGAAGGAATGCGACAAACTCCTAGACAAATTCGTGCAACTGGCGCAGGAACTGGGCATCCCCCTGGCACAAGAAAAAACAGAAGGCCCAACCACAAGACTGTCCTTTCTGGGAATCGAGTTGGACTCGGTGGCCGGCACGTGCAGGTTGCCACCAGAAAAAGTTGCCGACTTACGCGCAGGCATTAAGCTAATGCAACAGCAGAAGAAAGCTACACTGAAGGAGGTGCAGCAGTTACTAGGTAAACTGAATTTCGCCACGCGGGTAATCCCCGCGGGGCGCACTTTCGCCAGGAGACTAGCCTGGTTAACCAGGGGCATGACGCAGAAACACCACAGGGTCCGCATCACACAAGGGGTGAAGGAGGACCTGGCGCAGTGGGACAGGTTTCTGGCAGAGTTCAATGGCACCCTGATATGGCGAGAACCCTGGGTGCAGGCACATGAGCTAGAGCTCTACACCGACTCAGCAGGGGGACTCGGGTTCGGGGCAATACTGGGGACCACTTGGACAGCGGGAAAATGGCCAGAGGGCTGGCAACGCGCAGGGTTGACAAAAACATAGCGCTGCTGGAACTATTCCCCATAGTGGTGGCCTTCCACATCTGGGCCCAGCGGCTGGCGAACAGGCAAATTACACTGTGGTCAGACAACCACGCGGTAGTACAGGCAATAAACACAGGGGCGGCGAAATGCCCAGCAGTGGGCGCACTGCTGCGTAGACTAGTGGGATACCAGTTGCAGGGCAACATGGCGATTAGGGCGCGACACATCCCAGGAACTGAAAACTCAGTGGCGGATGCCATTTCTAGATTTCAGTGGAAAAAATTCAGGGAACTCGCCCCAGCAGCCGACAAACGGATGACCGAAATGCCAGAGGAAGCATGGGCATGGGTGGAACAGGGTTGGAGACGCTGCTGAGCAACGCATTGGCGCCAAAAACAAGAAACCGCTACAGTAAGTGCCTGGAAACATTCAGGATAAAGACTGGGTTGGAAGGGAACAAGTGGGCCTCACAAGGGGAGGTCCTCGGGTTCATCGAGTGGGCCTTTAAGGCAGGTAGGACAAAAACATGGGCCCAATCGCACCTCAATGCAGTGGCATACTACTCAAAGATGGAGGGACAGGCAGATCCCACCAGGTCGTTCAAAAGCAGAATGGCAATGAAGGGATGGGGGCGGTTGCAACAGCCAAACAAAGATAGGAGACGCCCCATCCATGTCAAAATACTAAGTAGGATGCTGGAGGCAACAGCAGAGGTGTGCTCCTCAAAACACGAGGGAGAGCTTTTCCGAGCAGCATTCGCAGTAGCATTTTTTGGGGCTTACAGGGTCAGCGAGCTAGTAGCCCCATCGAGAAGCGACCCAGGCACAGAATGCATACACAGAAGGGACGTGGTGATAGAAGAAGGCCACATGGACATACTGCTAAGACGGTCCAAGACGGACCAAGCAGGCAAGGGCAGGAGGACCAGGATTCTCTGCACAACAGATGCGAGCACCTGCGCAGTGTGCTTACTGAAGGAACACCTAGGAGAGAGGGAGCTGAGCCAGGGGCCGCTGTTCAGACACAGGGACGGGTCCTTCCTCAGCCGCTTTCAATTCATAGCGATGATGAGAAAAGCGCTAGAGAAGATAGGCCTCCCCGCACGCGAATATGGCTCACACTCTTTCAGAATAGGGGCAGCCACGACAGCTGCGGGACTAGGACTGGGGGAAGGGCTGATCAAGGGGATAGGGCGCTGGGCATCCAGCGCATTCAGGCGTTACATACACCCCACGGTTTACTGAGCCCAATCTCTCCCGCCCCATACAGGTCCAAGAGCGGCACGGAAGACGGTGTGGATAATGGGACATTCCTACGTAACGCGGGCGCAACAGTGGGCGGCAACCAGACGCAAATTCGGCGGCGTATGGCTGCGGGACACCACCATAGAGTGGTGGGGACGCGCAGGATGAAATGGGAGCAACTGCTACCCGCGGCGCGGGAAGCACTGAAGCACGGTGGCAGACCGGACGCGGTAGTGATCCACCTGGGCGGGAACGACTTGGCAGCGTTGGGAAGACGAGCGCTACTAGAGAACATGCAGAGCAGTCTCACGGCGCTGACGCGCCTAATCCGCCCAGCGGACCTGATATTTTCTGAAATCATAGCACGGGGGGCCTGGCGCGGGGCGGTGAAGCCGGGAGCAGTCGAAAAATCCAGAAGAAAGCTTAATATTACCATGGCCAGGATATGCAAGGCCCAGGGATGGGGTTTCGTGCGGCACGGGTTCATAAACCTAAGGTCCCCCGGGTATCACCTGGAAGACGGGGTACACCTCACGGGGTGGGAATGGACATGTTCCTACTGAACATTGTGGGGGTACTGGAGCAAATGGGTTGCAACTAGGACACGGAGGAAGGGCCGCGGCAAATGGGGGAGCACCCTCCGATCGGGAAACCGTAGGGAGCGTGGCGGATCAAACACAAGGAAGCTAGTAGGACTCAAGATCACTAGAGGATAGACGGGAGGCTCTCCCAGTGGCCTTGGGATGCCTCACGGCAGGGGCACTGAGGGAGCCAGGGGCGGCGTGCCGCCAGAGAAAGAATAGAGGCGACACTCCCGCAGGACCCTTGGGATGCCTTACGGCAGGGGTACAGAGGGAGAAGATGGTAGGGACTCAGCCTCAGGAAAGAGAGAGTAGACGCTCAAGCAAGGTCCTTGGGATGCCAAACGGCAGGGACCCCCGGGAGAAGGGAGGGCCCACAAAAGGCCCAGGGCGAGCGGGACGGCACTTGCAGCCCGGGCAGGTCCCAACGGACACCCTCCAAATCGGTAGCAAGTTGAAGCCTAGACCCGTGACGTGAAACCCCGAGAAAGGTGCCCCTCCCTCCTCTCCCAGAAAGTCGAGGAGGCTGGGAGTCCAGATCACAAAGAAATTGAGGAAAGCTAAACAAGGACATAGAGGGCTTATGACCATGGACGTTGAAATATAAAAATTGTATGTAACAAAATTTGTTGTATTGAGAATAAACTGCGACCTTTTCAGGCACCAAAGAAGTGGTCAGTGGTGATTGTAAGGGAAAGCGCGCAGTTGGCGGTAGCAAGCGGGGGGTGAGCAGGAGGGGGGACTCGCCGCCTGGAAGGGGTTTGGACCCGGGCCGGGAAGGCAGAGCCGGACCCAATAGGGGCCCAGGTTGAACGCCGGCCGGCGGCGGGGGGACCTCCCCCTCCCCCGCCCCCTCCACATGTAAATGCCCGGCTAAGCCGGGGAAGGGGCCAGGATTGGCCCGCAAAACAAAGAAGGCTCCCCCCAATCAGGGGGCGAGCAAGTAAGCCCAAGGGGGTTAAGAAGGGGCCAACGGCCCAAGGGAACCACAATTCACCCCCCTTGGCGAGGAGATAGGAAGAGAAAACCCACCCACCCACACCTAAGAATACGGGCGTCGCAGCCGTAGCGGGGAAAGGGTAGCGGATCAAACACAAGGAAGCTAGTAGGACTCAAGATCACTAGAGGATAGACGGGAGGCTCTCCCAGTGGCCTTGGGATGCCTCACGGCAGGGGCACTGAGGGAGCCAGGGGCGGCGTGCCGCCAGAGAAAGAATAGAGGCGACACTCCCGCAGGACCCTTGGGATGCCTTACGGCAGGGGTACAGAGGGAGAAGATGGTAGGGACTCAGCCTCAGGAAAGAGAGAGTAGACGCTCAAGCAAGGTCCTTGGGATGCCAAATGGCAGGGACCCCCGGGAGAAGGGAGGGCCCACAAAAAGGCCCAGGGCGAGCGGGACGGCACTTGCAGCCCGGGCAGGTCCCAACGGACACCCTCCAAATCGGTAGCAAGTTGAAGCCTAGACCCGTGACGTGAAACCCCGAGAAAGGTGCCCCTCCCTCCTCTCCCAGAAAGTCGAGGAGGCTGGGAGTCCAGATCACAAAGAAATTGAGGAAAGCTAAACAAGGACATAGAGGGCTTATGACCATGGACGTTGAAATATAAAAATTGTATGTAACAAAATTTGTTGTATTGAGAATAAACTGCGACCTTTTCAGGCACCAAAGAAGTGGTCAGTGGTGATTGTAAGGGAAAGCGCGCAGTTGGCGGTAGCAAGCGGGGGGTGAGCAGGAGGGGGGGGGACTCGCCTCCTGGAAGGGGTTAAAGAGATGCTCATGCTGTATAAAAGCAAATGTCTTTCAGATGGCATATATGGGTCGGGGTGTGGGGACACACAAAATTAGGCCCCCTTAAAATTGCAGAAACTTAATTTTTATGCAGATTATTATCAATCCCCAATTCTACACTCAGCCTCATTTCCCATTGTGAACTTGGCCTATGCTTCATCCCTCCACCCGCTGCATCGTAATGCGGTGGGCAGACCGCAGGGGCAGATGTTGGTGGGTCCGATACCGACATGCCGTCAGTGTCGGACCCAATTACATCGTAATCAGCCCCTAAGTGAGGCATATTCACTCCAACACATTCAACAAAAGGTGGGAAGATGCACTGGCTCTCTCAAAGGTATTTGCGGTTACCACCGTTCATTCCTAACGCCGTCTCAGTTTGCCCATTCTTTACTGTGCCAGTTGTTCCCCAATGAGGGGTGCAAGAGGGACCTACTGTCACATTCTTCCCCACCTAGGGTCTCTTTACGAGATGTACAGTATACCCAATGGGGGACTGGCCCCCTTGGGAATTACAAGGTCTGTGAAAATACTGTGGATCTGTCATGTTTCCCCTGGAGATGTCAGTTGAAATCTCCAGAGGGCTGCAAGAGGAGAATGAGGAATTACTAGGGGAATCGGACTCAGAATTACCATTTCTCCTGGTAATTTCCTATTACTTAGCGGATCTTCTAGGGTCTGGGGTTTTCAATTCCACTGGCTTTTCCTTCTGTGTTTGCTTTCTAGCACTTTTGAGCTTTCATTTAAATAATTTCTTCGACGTAAAAAAAATAAAAAAGTAATTTCTTCGACGTATTTCTCTATCTCTCTCTCTGAGCACTTTATCTATTTCAAACTTTTTCATACTGTCTGTCAAACGGTTCTCTTATTCGGTAATCACTGTTCTTCCTCTCCTCTCCCCTTCCTATTTGTTATTAATTCACATTACATGTATGTACCATTTTTTCATTTTCTACAGAATGTTTCTTTTTGCCCTCGCTCTCACTCTCTTTTTTTCCTATTTCCCATTGTTTCCTTTCATCTGTATTATCATTAAGTTTGCGTTACATCACTTTCTGTACTTCTGTTTCGTGCGCTTATTTTCTATTTATTGTGCTCCGTTTACTGATCCAACTCTTTTTTTCTGTGTGTAAAGTGCTCACAGTGAAATGCCCGTCTTGTTGTTTACTTTTCAGCTTTCATTCATTTTTCTGTATTACGCTCCTTCTTTATCCAGCAGCTTCTTTATCAGTTTATAGTCCCTATACACCTCTCAAGACATTTCTTTCAGCATTTAACTCTTAGCTTAATTTCATCATATTTAATTTATATTATATTTCACGTGAACATGCTAATTCACTCTCCCGTTCCTGCTCTGTTTCCTCGTATGAACATCTTATATAGCGCTTGATACCACGAATTTGCTGTTTGGTAGTTTGGGGGCATATTATCAACGGCCAGCGATAATTATTGCTGGCCGTGCTTAGCGATAATAGTCCTATCGCAGGCTATCTCTGGAAATTATCGCCCTGGTAGCGCGTTATTAACAACGCGTTTCTCCAGGGCGATAAAAATTCCAGAGATAGCGAGGTTATTGCCGTTTGCAGGGAATATCGCTGGTTTTCCAGCGATGTTCCTGCAAAACGGCGAGTACCTCTGCTGATACGACCCTGTGGTCGTATCAGCAGAATCCACCCCTATGTTAGGGATGGCTAAGTCAGGATTTTAGCAGACGTTAGATTTTGGCGAAAACGGCCGTTTTGCCAAAATCTAACCTCTGCTAAAATTATGTGGGTTGCCTTGTAAATATCGCGATGTGAACATCAGCGATATTTGCAACGTAGTCCATCCGGGGTACGCCCAGTAACGCCCACTTTGCATCTCATTAGAGATGCAAAGATGGGCGTTGGGGGAAAGGGCGATAATGCAAGGATTCACGCGATAGCGTGACCTTGCTGATTAGGCGATAATTGTTTATCGCCTCGTTGATAATATGCCCCTAAATAAGTAATACTTCATACTATGGTTTACCCAACTGAATTGAACTGAATATATCAACTTCAGGAGAATGAAATGCCGAGGCCGTCTTGTGAGAATTTCAACCTGTGACTGACAGATTACAAAGATTCCAGCACTGACTTCACAAAGCCATTGGCCGAGAATCTAACCTTCTTCTTCTATTTACCTCGGTTGTCCTTGTCTTGTCTCTGCTTTACGTCTTTCCCTTCCACGTATCACTTCAGATGTTTTATTAAAGTGATTACTTGCTACAATAATTTAGAACATTTTTTTCTTCTTCAGTCACGATCTCGAATTATAGGAGGTTATTAATAGACAATTATGAGTTCTTGCATCTAATTTTCTCAGGAGCTCTCATCTGTCTTTGCATACTTATTAAATTCTGATAATATTTCACGCTGTAGATTAATTCTTTTCTTTTTCATCTCACACCCGCCTCTGCCCCCACACAACAAGAATTGAAATAGGTTCGCTGCCACGCGCCGTGTTCACACTTCTGAATGCTCGCCTTGCATCTGCTGGGCACGAGCTGCGCGCGGTTTTTAACATCTTTGTCCTATATTTAAGGGGAAAGGCGAATCCAACCAAAACTTGTTTACAGGATTCGTATAGTCATAGGCTTTCTCAGGAGTAGACATTTTCCAAGCATCACTGTTTTATTTTGTATTTATTGTTTGTTTTATTTTTTTTAATAGCAGGACTTGACCCTAATCAAGGGCTTAACATATTTAAGAAATATATTATACATAGCGGGTAAAATAGAGAGGGAGGAGAAAAGAGATACATGTCTGGTTACAAACAGGGATGGTAGACACATAGCCAGAGTATAGAGTCAACATTGTATACACTTTTTAAGGCTGTTCATGAACACTTCGAAGGAGGTGTCCATGAACTCAGGGCCGGCGACTGGTGCGGCCGCACTGGGCGCTGACCTGTGGAGGGGGGACTACAGGGCGGCGCTGTGTTTAGCAATATCTTATGATAGGAGAGATGAGAGGCACTTTTGCAGGTGGTAGTGAGAGATTCTGAGGAAGGGGTCATGGGACGTGGGGGCACCAAAAGTGTTTGTCGCACCGAGCGCCATCAGCGCTAAAGCCGGCCCTGCATGAACATTTTAATTGGGAGGAAGTTTCAGATTTTCGGGCCATTGCCTGAAAATGCTCTCTTCATCATGGTGCTTTTCTAATACTTGAGAACGTCATGCCTAGGAAAGTCTTCCCACTCAAGGCTTTGCGTCCTCCAGTCAGTGCCTTTTTATGTGTGATGTAGTTCGCGGTTTCCATACTTCTGGTGGCAGCCAGTTGAAGGACACCAGGACAGAGGTGATGTTATCAAATTTTCCTGCTCTAGAGAAAAGATGGGGTGCTAAGTGGAAGACTGTGTGCAATGGCACAAGTCAGGTCTTGTGGAGTCCTACGATAAGAGAACTGTTGCATTCAATTCTGAATCAGACCTTAACTTGACCAACATTCTTCAAATTGGATCTTGGAAACAAGTATCTGAGATTTCAAATGATTGAGTTGGCTCCTTTTGCAGTTGCCTTTATGTGGAAGTCCAGGGGTAGTTTTGAGAGTAGGCTAGCACTCACAAATGTAGCCTGGGCATATGATGCCAAGGTCATGTTAAAATTCTTTATTCGGTCAAATGAATGGCCATAAAAGCACATAAAAAATATACATACAACATACAGAAATCAGTCACCAATGCACAATTAAAAATTAAGACATTAGAGACCATTACTAGAAAGGGCTCTCCCAAAAAAGGTCACGGTGGACAAATACAGAGGAACATGAGTAAGTTATCAGAAAATCTCAAATTACAGCAAAAACTATTTATGTACAGTAAAAAAAGAACGTTTGTTATTATAACATAAAACCCATTTGTGAAAAGAGCGAAACTCAGTCATAATCAATTAGCATACTTCTTCCTTAATTTCAGAGCAGAGACTATAAAGTTTAAAACCGCATAACATAAAGCAGGGGAGTTTAGGCGCTGAAGATACTGCAACCCTTACTTATATGATCTAAAATACATAGTCCGTAAAATTAATATAAATAGTGGGCTCTAAAAGTGCAATACAGTATACAAAGGAGTATAAAGTGCAAGGTAGATTGAATCAAAATGCCATCACATGGGCAACACTGGAGTGATTTAAACCACAACCCTGTTTGGGGAAAGGCCACTCGGTAATGAATTGTACAGAGTCTTAAGCGGGTAAGGTTAACTCCGGGTTCTCTATCCAACTGAGATATGGCACTATATCCAAGGTAGTGGACCTTGAGACATATCGAGTAATAGTGACCATATATAAAGATAATACAATTCTCGCTCTCTCCCTGTGTGCAAAAAACAATCTTCTTATTCTCACTTTATCACAGATGTTGGTATTTGTTAGGGGATCAAAAAATGTACGTAATTAAGAGAGTGCTTGACATATGCCAACCATGGGATAGCTAATGGATTACTCAATTTAAGGCAGTCCCCCACTATTTTGCAAGAGAAGCTCAGCTCAGGAGAAACACATACTTTATGCCATAAAAGGGTAGGTGCCAAGCTTTGTCGGGCAGTTCCAGACTGATACGGTGTCGGGCAGACGCAAGTCCGCTCGACATCGTAATCAGCCCCTTTGTTATTCAAAATTTTTATGTAGCATGAGAATGGAGTACCTACAAGGCAGTACACTGGAGAAATTACACACGCTTGTAGTACTCACTATCTAAGCACTTTGTTGAGTGTTCGACATGTCAGACTTAGGGTGGTCTTCCCCCAAACCTTTTGCTTTGGACCGCCACATTTTTGCTGCATCTTTTTGTTGGCCTTAGGACTCTAAGCACTTTACCACTGCTAACCAATGCTAAAGGGCATGTGCTTCTTCCCTTAACATGTTTGTGATTGGTGTATACCTGATCGACATATTTAATTTACTTGTAAGTCACTTGTAAAGTGACTGTACCCAGAGCCTGAAAGTTAAATGCTATTAGTTGGCTTGCGTTACAGCAAACAAATGGCATGGTGAGCAAAAAATGATGGATTTAGGCCCAGATCTCTGTACTGGGGTGAATGTATGACATTGTTCTGCATTCTGTCCATCAATTGTTCTTTTTGCATTTGTCACCCCGAGTGGGACGGGTATGCCCAGACATGGGTCCCGTGCTCTCCATGCCACTGGAGTCAAGCTATCCTGGCTGAAGAGGGGTGAAACCCCGAAACCGGTCCTAGGATGCTTGTTTCCAGTCCAGGGAGGACCTGGCCTGGCAGTTTGGGCTGGACTGTTCCCAATGGGCGCAGGGTCAAGACTGATTTGCATATGGCTGGGTCCAAACTGGAATGGCATGGTGAGCAAAAAAATGATGGATTTAGGCCCAGATCTCTGTACTGGGGTGAATGTATGACATTGTTCTGCATTCTGTCCATCATTTGTTCTTTTTGCATTAGTGGGTTTGCAGCACTGATTGTACCACCCACACAAGTAGCCTTTCAAACCTGTCTCAGGCCTGCCATTGTAGTACCTATGTGCGCAGTTTACTGCCACTCCGACTTGGCATTTAAAACCTTCTTGCCAAGCCTTAAAGTCCCCTTTTATTACATATAAGTCACCCCTAAGGTAGGCCCTAGGTAACTTAGGGGACTAGGAGTATCCCCTTTAAATACCCTCTCTCTCTGATTGTTTTACGTAGGCCCTAGGTAACCCCAAGGGCAGGGTGCTATGTAAGTAAAAGGTAGGACATGTACCTTTATGTTTTGCATGTACTGGTAGTGACAAACAGCCTATTTCATTTTTAACTACTGCAAGGTCTACCCCTCTCATAGGGTAACATTGGGAATTCCTTAATAATCGTTTAAGATGTAATTCCTGAGATATGATGAAGAAATACAAGTCAAGTGGGAACTTTCTCCAATAAGGTGGTTTTTTCTCCCCCTTTTTCCCAGACCTATAAGTATTTGTGTGGGAGTTACCTTTGTATATGATGATTCCCTCTAGACAGCCACAACACAGGACACTCAACTGCATCTGCATTCATCTGCATACTGATGGGTCATCATGGGCAGGAGGGGGGAGAGGAGGTAAGACTTCACTTGAATAGGTAGTGTCCTGTCTCCACACAAAGGGCTGCTGTATTCCCCATACCTAGACTGACAGTCTGGACTGGACTGAAAGGGGACCTGTGAACTTCAGAGAGTAATTTTGAAGTCACCCCCACATCAAAGGCACTTATGGGTATAAGTAATGGGTCTCTGACCCCATCTAATCCGACATTCTTCATACACTGTTTTATTAGATGTGCTCACCTCAATCGATGCCATGTAATAGCGCACAGGATTAGACACAACAAGGTGGTGTTTTGAATATATAGAATGGGTATATACAGCGCGCTTTTCTATTGAATCAATGTAAACATGCTGTATCTATATGTTCTGCCAACTCTTGGCAGACAAATCATTTCATGATTATATATTACAGATTACCAAGCAGTGACAACCAAGTAGGTGCAATCACTTTCTTATCTGTAGCATGCAGAGTGCATGTGGTTATCTTATGGCAACACAATTGTAGGAGTGGAATCAGGGAGTTAGATCCTTGGTCCTGAAGAAAAGCCATGGGGATTGGCTTGAAACATGTAGACCACTAGAAGGGCAGGTACATTTTAACCTATACTTTCTAGGTCTCTCCCTGTTTTTTAACCATACCACCTGGAGCACATATCAAATAGTATCTTTGACCTACCAGGCAGGTATTTTAAACCTCCACCCAGAACCCTTCCCACTCCTATTCTTCTCATCATTTAGAGTATACCACTTAATGGTCCCCCGTAATCTGTAGGTCGCAGCATGCCCTGTTCCACAGCATAACAGGATGAACTCTATGATGAAGCATGCCACCAAGGGGCAACCCTGCTGGGTGAGGGTTATGTAAGAAAACCAAGCGTTTTCTCTCCATCCTGTGGAGGGTTAGCATAATAAGCATGAATGGGCTCTCTTTTTCTGAAGCTATACCTGAACAGGAGGATGAGCCCTTCTGGGATATTTACTCTTACCCCCCCCTATTTTGAAGTGTATCCAGCTGACCCTGACTAGAGTGGCGGGTTCTGCCTGCCAAGGGAGTATACCTTAGCCAACCAGAAGCCCCATTTCTAACACTGAGCATTGGAAACACTTCCATGATCACACTTCTGGGGGGTCTGAGGAGTGCTCCATGTCTGGTTTGTTGACTAGAAAGGTCAACAGGTTCTGCAGGCAGCTTGCTCTTCTTACATGTTTATGGCACCTGGCCAATCAAGGGAGAGGCTTTCTGTTCATTGCTACAGCTTTGAAATATTTGTGGTGACTTAATGTGCAATTGCATCTGGCGGCCCAAGCTGACGATGCAGGTGATTGGGTGAGTCTCGGTGATGGGGAAGGCACAATTTACTCCAGTTAAGTAGGAACATACAGTGATAGCAAAAATAAAGCTTCTTGACGATAGGTAGTCACCTATGTTTAAATAATTCACTTTCAGTGATCCCATACAGTACAGTCTAGAATAAATAAGTAAATTAGCAACTTTTTCTAAACATTTCATGAAAATGATGTGGAATTAGAAGAACTTTCATTGATGTATTTCCCAGTATCTCACGTGAAAATTGAAACAAAGGCCCAGACTTGCATTGAAATGTCACAAGAGATATTGGCAAGAGATTGTAATAAGGAGAAAATGTCTTCCAGACAGGTCTTTAATGCTCCAACGAGACAGCTTCTGCTTTAAGCATTTCCACAAACGTGAAAATTAGGAAAAATTCCGCAACATCTAAAAAAAAAACTATTTTGCAAAATTTCACTCCAGTGAAATAAATTATTTTCAGGCATAGTCTAGGACCCTGCTGAGGTTTAATAACATGTAGATATTCCGCCACACAGCCAAGAAAAAATGCCTGGCCAATGAGATTGTTGTCATAACAAGCAGGACAGATCATGGTACTCTGCCGTGGTCTTTGACTGTGAAATATACATGAAGAATGGTATCCTTGGATGCAGAAAGGACAGTGTTAATAATATTCTGTTTCTGTGCTAACTTGCAAGACAAAATCATTAATTGTTGCTGAATAACAGAGTACTTTCCATTTTTAAATAATCTATTTTCCATATCATTAGTATCCTTTTATATTAATTTGTATTATTATAGCTCCATAATAAGGCCTCAGGACGAGGCACGTTCTTTTCATTTAGCCGAATGATCTGCCTTCTCCCCTTTGTTCCTACGGTTCGGATACATTTGTATCCAGTTAGCATTAGGCTATTCATGACTGCAATTGTGTGCTCTCTGAAACACGTTTCTTTTTGACATGTCATATGGCATCAGTTTTCTGCAATTATATCACGAATGTCAAAAGTATATTTATAATGCTGTAATGGTATTCATCAGAATGAATCTGATATGGGGGGATCAGTTTCAGTCACCAATATGTCAACAGGTAGTGTGATCAGATCAAAATTGTTTTCACACAGATTGGTTGTTCCCTTCAAATAGTTTAACTGTTGAGGTGTGGCTGTGTCTTGTTTCTCTGCTTGTACTTTGGCAAATAAAGGGATCCTGCATTTATTAATAGGTACAACAAGTCTGATTTTCTAGGATTGTGTGGCTTGAGCTGTGGGCTCTTTGAAGACCGAATTGTGGTGATCACCATTATGAGTGAGTTTCTCTTTGCGAACTACTTAGCACAACTAGCCTTGGGCCTCTCGATTTCTGGTTTTCCATGAATTTCATTTGCTGGGGAAATGTGGTATAACTGATTTCTAGTGTTCCTGTGTATTCTTTGAGACACCCCCCTGCACAAAAATATCAGTTTGCTCATCGGGTCTTCTTGTATGATGCTTGTCAGCCTTTGGAGGTTAAAGGGGATACTCACCCAATAAATTTACATGTGAGTAAATGCATTTGTGTAAAGTTGCTATAACACTTTGGGACCGATTCTGATGCGGTTTGGAAAGCTTCCCGACCGAATGGGTTTGGGAATGGTTTCCGACCGAATCGGATCGGGAGAGTCCAACCGACCGAGTACGATGCATCCGGATGCTTCCAGATACAATTTGGTTGGACTCCCATTGACTTCAATAGGAGCCTTTGTTCCGACCAAATGCATAGGCTCCCATTGAAGAAAGGGGTGGCTGGGGAAAATCGGGCACCCTGGGGTGCCCGCCACACTGTGCATGGCTGGTAAGGGGGGACCCAGGGGTACCCCCATGGGCCCGATTGGGAAGGCTCTAGGTGCGGGGGGCCCACTACGGGCCCCCAAAGTCTGATTCCGACTGCCGATTCGAGTTGGACGGCACAATTCAGAAAGGCTGTCCAAATCCAGCATCGTACTCGGTTGTTCGAAAACGCGGCCCGTAGAGACGTACGATTCTGCTCCCTACGGCTCGGTCATTCCAAATGCCGTCGGGTTGGGATTGGGATATTCCTAACGCCTAACTCGCATCATACTTGGTCGGTCGGTAGGAAACCTTTCCGAGTCGGTCGGAAAGACACGTTCCCGATACGATTTGGATGGAGCAAATGCCGTTAGGAGGCCTTCCTAACCGCATCAGAATCAGGCCCTATGTAGTAACTTTACTAATTTTGGCTATTCACCATTTTTTAGTATAGAGTTACTACACATGGTAGACTTACGTGTCCCCACCCCTCAGTTTAGAGGATGGAGCAGAATAGAACACCAAATTTGACCATAAATTTACACTAGTAGTAACTTTACAACTGTTTTTTATGTTCTCCACCCTCGGAGGAGACATCCACAACGAGGCCGGAGAACTCCCTAAGCTAAAGTGTAGTATAGTGAAACTTATAAAAGTTTCTATTATTTAATATAAATAAGTATACATATTTTTGTTACATATTAAAGTAAATAGCGTTTATATACATATTTTAAATGTAGATTATAATACAAAATGCTAGAACTCTATTAGCTTAATTTTACATTAAATTTAAATTAATTTAAATATATAATTAATTACAATTATTTTTTAAGAGCTTTACAAACAAATGAATCCCACCTAATGTAAAATGTTTATATTTATGCATTACTTATTAACAATTATGAAAAGTAATTTATTGAAAGAATTTAATTTAGTTATTTAAAAAAAAAGTTATTTTATTTTTAATTTAAAAACGTTTTTCAAATATGTTATAATAAATTATATTTAATTTATTTATATTTAATTTATTTAACATTAAAATGCATTTATATATTTTAAAAAGTCAAAATAAATGAATTAACTTTAACATTATTTCGTATGGGGTTTATTTTAAGTTCCTACCCCCCCCTATTTTCTACAGCAGGGATGTTGCAGCACCAGTGACTGGCCATGAGTGGTACTGGACTTACTCCACGTCTGGGTTGGAGCACATTTACGGCTGTTTTGAACCCTTTGTGGCTGTAGTAACTATAGAAGTGCATTTTTTCGATAAGATTGGTCTTACTCTTCATTAACACCTCACATTTAATGGTAAGTATTCTTAAATTTCCAGCCACTCCCCCTGTCTCTCCGAGATTTATTACTAAAATGTGGATGTATGTTTGCAGAGATCTCCGCAGTCCGGGCATAGAGCTCAGCACAGAAAAGATAGGAACGGTGGAGGCATAGACTTCTGCATCTAGGTTTGCGAACTGCATTTTATAGTTTGTGAGTAGTACTTTTGTAGTACTACTAAATGTACTACAAAATGCAGTTTGTGACTAGACCCCTAAGTATGTGCTGGATTTAACTGCTGATCTTGGTATAACATAGCCATGGGTTTTACTTCTTCTTGTTTTGACTTCCTCTGTTTTGATTGCTTTCTGTTACACACTCTTTGCTGCCCTGTGGTGTTCGACTGATTCCTGCTTGTTCTCTTCTGGACAGCTTGTTGATGTAGTATTAGTTTAAGATCTTCTAGGATATGTCTTAAGAACTGTTCCTGGGTATACTTTGTGGAGTTTTTTCAGAGAGGCCTGATTCTCTCAACTGTGCCTACTGATATATTAATAAAATTATATAAATGAAAATAATAACAACAAAACAACAACAACCACAATAATAATAGCGACATGCCTTGTATTTTCATAGAGCTTGCTTCTGCAATTTTGCTACATCATAACACTGTAAATAGCAGGTGTTAATCTCATTCAATTTAATGGCACAAAACGTATTAACCAGGGTCCTACTGGGACGGAAAATAGGCCAGAGCACCAAAATAAAAGTGGCCACATTAATGAGTTTACAGCTAAAAAAGTGGCCCATGGTCACAAAATGGGGCACTTTCGAACTTGTAAAGACATGCTGTATAAGTGTTTTGCATGGTCTGTTAATTGTATGGATATGAGCTTGCAGCAGGTAAAATTTGTTTTAATATTAGCAAAATTAACAGTAAAAACAAGCCCCATATACCATAAAACAGGTCCACAAAAAGACGGGCCCCACTCTGGCGGTCAGACCAGCCCATCGGGCACTGCCTGATTGCCAGTCGGACCCTGTTGTTGACAATGAAAGCATGGAAAGATCAGTTGTCTCTTTTTCATTTCATCATTTAATAATAGATCAATTATTCCATTTATTTTGTCTTTTGTCTCCTGAAATGTTTGAGCATCTCTTTCAAATCTAAGGGTTTTGGTCACTTGCATGAATCAATAACATACCTTTCTCATAGTTCGCCCTCTTGGGCCTACTTCCCAATTTCTTAACTCCTTAGAAAAAGCGATTACTTCCCATTGTTACCGGTACTTCAATTTCACAGTCCTTGGTGATCTCAACTGTCATGTTGATGACGCCACTAACTCCTCTGCTGAGGCTCTTATGGAGAACCTAGCATCTTTCAACCTCTCTCAACTAATATCCATCCCGGCACAACCTGCCAGAAATATTCTCAATTTAGGGGCTCATTAGGATGTCGGTTGGAAATCCTCTGACCGCAGGTCGGAGGCTTTCCGACCGACATCCATGGTTTAAAGTCCGACCGCCTAATTACAATGTAGGCGGTCGGAGTTTAAACCAGCCGGTCATTCTGGCTGACTTCCGATGGGCTCAAGGAGCCCGTCAGCCAGTCGGAAACAGCCACATAATCCCTTATGTACGTCGTTTCCGCCGTAGGGATTATGATGTCGGTTTCCGTCAGGCTTTCCATAATGGGCTTTCTGACATGGAAAGCCTGTCGGAAAGTGACTTGGGGGCCCCTAGTTGGGCCCCCATCCCTCAGCGGCCTCCGGTTGGGGGCCTGGGAGGCACCTATGGTGACCGCTTGTAAATCCCTGCACCGTGTGGCAGGCACCGTGAGGTGTCTGCCACACGGTGCAGGGATTCACCAAAACTCCCATTTCTCTATGGGAGCTTGTGCTGCGGGCGGAACTCACTCGCACCACAGGCTCCCATAAAGAAATGGAAGTTTGCGAGCACACCATGTGCGGTTGCATCATAATACGGTGTTCTGAACCTACGGTCGGTCGGTTCCCACACCGAAACGGTGTCAGGTGGACTCAAGTCCGCCCGTCATCGTAATTAGGGCCTATGTTTTTACAAAGTGTCAAGCCCTCTCACCCGGTCTGCCCGAGACTCAGATTTGGTCTGACTACAAGTTTATCCAATGAAGTGTTCTTAATAGTATTAGAGGAAGGTGTACAAGTTACGATGATCAGGGTTCCCGTCTTTGGATCACAGTGCCAAATTCCTGCCTGATCCACCGCCTTACCTGTTCCGCTCTCATTATGGTAGGGACCATTAACACAGATAAAAGGCTGGAGCGGTTTTGGAGAGCTAGATATCTTCCTTATGATAAGCTTGCTTACGGAGCCGCGATTAAGAGATACCATGAAACTGATCAAGGAGGCAAAGAAACTTAGTTTTATTACAAAAATTCAGTCATCAAATAATAACACTAAGTAATTTATGAGATAGCTAATGACGTTCTCCCTTCCAAAGTCTTCTCTCTCCTTTTAGAACCCTCGCAAGAGCTGTGTGACAACCTGGCCGTGTTCTTTGAGGAAATAATTGAAGCTATTCAAGCAGGTTTCAGTTCAGGGAAGTCTATAGGAGAAGAGCCAAGTAAGAGTCTTGCTGGCATTTCTCCTAGTGCTACACTGGTGGAGTTAACGCTCATCACATTACAACAATCTGAATCTGCCATAACTTTATGTAAGTCAGTTTTGCCCATTGACCCCTGTGCGCCGTACATTTATAGGAAGGTTATTGGTGATATCAGTCCCATTTTAAATTCGGTTTCAATCTGTCCTTAGTACAGGCCTCTGTGCCAGGCAGGTGGAAGTTATCCCTAGTAAAACGGCTATTAGAGAAACAAAATGGAGACCATAAAAATATAGCTAATTTCAGACCTATTTCCTTGCCACCCGTCCCACCGAAAATACTGGTGAAATTAGTCAATGTTTGTGAGGAAGACCGAGTCAAGGGAGACTGGAAGTGTCCGACGGGTGATGCCGACACATCACGCAAGCCGGAAATACCCAGCGGTCTAGTGTCGGCGGACCGGACCGGGGAGGAGTCCCTGACGTCACCAGCAGGGGACGGCCAAAGAGACGCAGACACGGACATCGGGGAGACGAGGAGCGCGATACGAGGAGAACAGAAGCAGAGGAGAGAAGGATGACGAGAGAGAGAGACCAGTAGAAGAAGGAGGACAGGGTCGAACGCAACGGAGGAGAGAAGAACTAGGAGAGAGTCTTGTACACTGCACCCAAGCCCGGCGACTCACAGGAAGGTGTAGACACCCCGGGTCCCAACACCACGGCCCTGGACACGGGTCATGGCTTAAGGCAAGTACCCTTGAGAGGCTCGTTCTGGTGGGGGTGTTGGGGAGGCACGAGGTAAAATAGCACCTGTGTCATTAGCTTAACTTGCACTACGGGCGTCACCCTCACGCTTCCCCTCCCTCACTTCCCGCCAACTGGTGAAGGTTGCACCACATAGAGTGACCAAAGAACCCCTCTGGTAACCCCAGTTTTGTTTTGTTTTCCCGCATTGTGACCCGAGAGACAAGCCGTGTTGTCCTGTGGACCCCAAGACCCAAGGAGTGTCTGAGGAAGGACAAGAAGGAGCCTTGGGAGAGACTGTCCTTATCTTATTTTTCCTTTGGAGTATTCTTGTTTGTTGGTGCCCTTTTCTGATTTGACATTGCCAAAAGCCTGAAAGAAAAACAGAATAAAGGAAGGCGCATCGTATCTTTATTGTGCCCAGTGGTCCCTTCTGCCTCACACTCCAGCTCCCCCCCTACAATGTTCAACTTGTAAGTTATTTTGAAACTCATAAGCTTCTACATCCCCTTCAAGCTGGCTGTAGACCACGGCACTCCATGGAAGCTGTTCTTTGAAGTGTTAGAATCTATAAAGTTTATGTTGGACAAGGGAAACTATACTGTCTTAAATTGCCTTTATTTGTCGGCAGCTTTCAACACAGTAGCTCATTAAATACTTTTACAACGTCTTGCTGACTTTGGAATTTGTGGAAATGTTTTGACATGTTTCAATCTTTTCTAAAAAAAAAACAGGAAAGAAATGGTGACGATGGGTTGTTTTAGATAAAGAGAAGAAACATTAAAATTTGGCATCCCACAGGGCTCCTCCCTGAGCCCAACTTTATTCAATGTTTACATCTCCCTGTTAATTGCTCCTATTGACTCATTTGGTATCTCTACTATGTCATACACGGATGACACTCAAATGATTTTGTCCTTAGGCACGAAGTCTACAAGTTCTGTAATGAAATTAAATTTTTGCCTCTCCGAAGTTATTAGAAGGATGAACCTGAATCACCAGAAATGCAATACGTAAAAGACTGAAATTGTTTGCTTTGGAAAGAATAAACAATTTTCTGCTCTCTTATTGTTGACCGATGGTCCTACCAAGCCCTCGCCTACACTTCTATGGCCATAAATGTAGGTGTTAAATTTGACACTGACCTTTCCTTTCACCCTCAAGTCCCTGTTGTTACTGGAACTTGTTTCTCAATGATCAAGGCACTAACAAGGATCTTTGAATTGCTTGCTTTAGAGGCCAGGAAAACTGTATTTGATGCCCTGATTCCAATTCCAGGATCGACTATTGCAACAGTCTTTATCTTGGTGTATCTATATTCCTCACTAGGAAGCTTTAGGTCATGCAAAACACTGCAGCTCGTGTTGTTCTTAAGCTTCCTTGTAGGGACTCCATCTCTAAAAGGCTAAGGGAACTTCATTGGCTCCCCGTAGAAAAGCTGATTTTGTTTAAATCACTTACTAAATTATTTAGAGCACTTCACCACATTGGCCCTAAATTTCTTTCAGAACGGTTCACACTATATGTCCCTTCCAGAGGTCTGAGATTGACAAATGCCATGGTTTTAGTGATTGCAAACTTCAATCTGAAGACTAGAGGAGACAGTCTGTTCTCCATGCTTGATGCCAAGGCCTGGATCAGCTCCCTCCTTTCCTGAGACATGCTGAAAATGACATTCCTTTTAGAAAACTCCTCAAAACCTGGCTCTTAACCCAGCTGTAATGGGATATCTCTCTCTGTGAAGGTGGAAAGGTGCTGGAATGGCAGATTTAGCTCCAAGATGCTTCTTGGGGGATGAGTGTTGCACTTCATAAATGTCACTTCATTCATACACTCATATATTTCTAGTATTTCCTATGGATGAGCATGCATCATGCCATGTAGTCTTTATCAAAGTCCTCTTCCAGGGTGTGTCCGCATGTATGTATGTACATAGCTATGCATGTATCCTGGTATCTACGCATGTATTGGTATTATTTGGGGGCAAATCTAGCTTGGGAGGAACAATGTCTGTACATTATTGAGGTGTTGAGAGACAATGCAAGATTGTGTGCATCAAAGAATGGAGGTTCACTGCTTTGAATTGCACAACTACATTTCCCATATTTACAATTGCATTGCCTTCGTGCCTGGTGTGAAGGGCATAACATGTGTCAATTATTTGCTTATCTTCCTGATGTGCTTGGTTTCTGCACTGAGCATGTCTAGCTAGCTTTTTAATCGTTTATTGATGGGTTTTCATTTGCTGGTATCTGTCTATCTGGTGTATTGTCTGCCCCTGGTCCTGAAGTGTGCTTTATTTACTCTGCAAAACCTACTTTTCTGTGTTTCTCTGGCTTGTGAGTGGTAATGGAGTGGATAAACAGTAATAGTGAGGATGTAGTGGCTGACCATTGATAAAGCTCACATGGATAGTTTTGATGAGTTTCGTTTCGGTTTCGATTATTTTTTTATCAGTTTCGATGAATATCCTTCTAGTGTGCTGGGTGGGCAGCTTTTTGGCTGTCCTTCATTCACTATGTTTATAGGATTTTCCTATGCCAAATGGCTTAGCGGACAGTGCTATAGAGCTGGACATGGTCCTCACAGCCCCTATTCTGTCCCACACTATTACCTGACTTCAGAGGCCAGAAGCAGCGAAAAATTAAAAACTTATTTCAAGGCACAGAAGCCTGACGTCAAGGGACATAAGCAGTGAAAGTGCCATACTTTTTAAAGTTCTTTGACAGCAGACTGTCACTTTTTTACTGCTGTAAAACAGCCAGCCCCCTGACTGTTTGTGGATGCTGGCTTTAACAAACTGACATGGTGAGTAGGCAATTTCTTCCCAATCACGCCATTCTTAAAGTGAAGATTAGTGGTAGGGAGTGTGACCAAACAGTACATCCAAAATGCAGAATTTAACTCCCCTAGCTCAATTATTCTGAAACAGTTCTCTAGCTTCATAACCCACCTTGAAAAAAATACCCACATGAAAAATAAACCATTAAAATGAACACACACGAATTATTTTAATTCTTCAATGTTAAACAAAGTTTTCCCTTTTTGCAAGCCCCATTATGTAACTTCCGTGGATCAATACACTGCCATGGAAATCGTCGGCTATATACCCTGTGCAGTTCGCACAAAGCATGCCCAATCTCTTCCATCTTCTGTTTCTGACGTAGCTTCCGGCCCTCTTCACTCGATCTCTCCACCCAGCTCATTTTTTGTATCTGTGAATATATATTTTTGTGCTGTCCTTGCCTTTTTATCCCAAAGAAAAATAAAACAGGGCCTTAATCCCAAGTGTGAACTGATGTAGTCTTCCTGTGTTGCGAGGAGACAGGAAAAAAATACGAAAGCCAATAAAACCTGACTGCCTTTCTGTGCAGTGTTCGCTTTTTCTTCTGCTTCTTATATAATTTTTGTCTTCTTTTATTTTCTCCTCTCCCTTCTTCCCCGGGCCCCCAGTTCATTATTTTTCTTTCTTGTCACTCAGTGTGATAGGTTGGACAGCGTTGCACAGATGAGCACAGAAGCCGGCGTCAGAAGGCCTTAATCTACTCTTTAATGCCTGACTTCAGAGCTGCCATTTATCTTGTGTCTGCAGCAGGCATCCACCAACGTTATCTCTAATAATATATTGATGGATTAAAAGGGTCAGGCAGGAGACCAAGCAAGAAAAATTGCTTATTGACATCAAAATACAGTGCCCTCAACCTGATAAACATGGAAAGGGGGGCAGGGGGGAGGGGTAGGAGGGCTTGCATCTCCGCCAGCTTGGCGTTTCTGTAGCAAAAAAAGAAAATCATTCTTTCGTCTGGTATTCTTCGATGTTCCTAGGGTGGTCCAGCTATTGTGCACCAGGACTCGGGGAAATAGTGTCGACACGCGCTGATTCCGCAATGTGTTTTAATGTGTTTTTTTTCTTCTAATTTGCTATCAGGAGAAGTAGGATTGGACATCCGTTTTACCATCTCTGACCTGTTAGGGAAAAAATAGAAAAACAGAAAAAATGATGAGCTTGCATAAAGTCGCCGACGCCGTCCCTCCTAACTAGATTATTTTAGTCTGTTGACTTCATGCCAATTCGGTCCGACCACTGGGCTGCAACTTCAGCAGTTTCAGCCATATTTCTGTAAAGCACCGAATGCTTTTTAAGCCTACACGAGGGCCAAGCACCGAATGCTCTTAAAGCCTACACGACTCGAGTGCCACTGACGTCACTCTTTTTTCCTTCGCTGTTTTCTCCTTTCTTACATCATTATGATCGCTTCCATTTATTTCAAGCATCCTGAAGGCAGAGGAAGACACGCTACACTCTGACCTGCCCAAGGGTGGATTGGCCTACAGGGCACTCTGGCAATGGCGGCTCCTCTGCTATGGCGGAGGAGCTGCGCCCCACTGCTTCACAGCAGTGCCAACTTTAGAAACATAGGGGCATATTCTCAAGGACTTATCGCCGATTTATCGGCACTTTAGCGCCGCAAAAGTGGCGATAGATTTATCGCCCTATTCTCAAGCTGGTGCAAACTGCCGATATCGCCAGTTTTCCAGCGACAGCTGCCACAAAAAACATCGCCACGGATGAGAGCGATAACTAACGCTAATGATATGCAGAGTAGGTGTTCCCGTGCAAAAACACATGAAAACACCACTTTGCGATATTCTCAACGACTAGCCAGATCGGCGAAGCGATCCAAAAACAGGCGATAAGGCGCGTTAGCAGCAGGGATTTAACACCTGCCTTTTACTGGTGTTAAGCAGGACGACAACCTGCAGTATGAAAGGGAGCCCAGCCCAGAGCCACATCTGAAGACCAACAGATGCCATGGAGCCAATGATCATGCAGCTTGGAGACCAAAGAGGGCCACAACACCCACCGCCACCACCCCCAGGACCCCCCCCCCGGACCACACCCCCAGGACTACCACCTAGGCAGCGCAGAAGAAGACAGCTGACCTTCCGAAAACGGCATGGTCCCTCAGCCACGCAATTGCGGAATGTGGGGAGAGGTGGGAACCAACTATGTGTGAAGGAGGCAAGTCACCCATGAAAAAGAATGTACACAATGCCAAGTGTGGCGGTGATGTGCTGGACAGACTTCAGTATGCAGAGCACAGACATGTCCATGTGGACATATACTGCTGGTGTTTGTAGTGTTGTGGACAGTGGACGCAACCATGTTACCTCAGGCAGTGGGGAAGACCTTGGTCATGTAGCTGTGTCCCCCCCCCCCTGTAAGCGGAGTGGGCTGGGCCGGCGTATGCCAGTCCAGCGTAGGAGTGTGAATAAATAGGTCGGGGCTCTGGGCGTGGTTCACTTCCGGGATGGCCAACGCGTCTGCCAGGGCGGCGCCCCTCAACCTGCCACGAGTCCACCGCCGTGACCGCCAGACTCCTCAGCCGATCGCTGGATGCCGCGACACAGGCCCCCAGCGCACCCAGCGGCACAGCACTGCTGAGTTATGTGTGTGCTGACTACTGCCTTCGGCCTACACTGCGGTCAGCAGGTCCCCCAATTCAAATTGAGTCTTGATTTATTTATGGCGCAGTCCAGTAGGCAACAGACATTGCTTCCAGTGCGGCCCGCCCGGACGACGCATCATCGCAGGCTGCGCACCCGCTGAGCGCTTCAGGTGCCACTAACTCTATGCAGCTCAAGTCAACGCCCCGTGGCTGTGGGCCCTTGCTGACCGCTGCCTCCGGCCTACACTGCGGTCAGCAGGGCTCACACATATCGAATCCAATCCTGACCTGCAAGGACACGCCATCATCGCTGGCTGCACACCCGCTGAGTGCTTCAGGTGCCACTAACTCAGTGCACCACAAGTCATCGCCATGTGGCTGTGGGCCCTTGCTGACCGCTGCCTCCGGCCTACACTGCGGTCAGCAGGTCCCCCAATTCAAATTGAGTCTTGATTTATTTATGGTGCAGTCCAGTAGGCAACAGACATTGCTTCCAGTGCATCCCGCCCGGACGACGCATCATCGCAGGCTGCACACCCGCTGAGCGCTTCAGGTGCCACTAACTCTGTGCACCACAAATCATGGACCCTTTATGTTTGAATCTTGTGTGTGTGATTCCAGATCTGGTGCCCCTACCTCAGTGCACTGCAAGTCATAGATCCTTTATGATTGAATCTTGTGTGTGTGATGTCAGATCTGGTGCCCCTACCTCAGTGCACTGCAAGTCATGGACCCTTTATGATTGAATCTGTGTGTGTGATCCGATGATCACTGTTCTAGTTGTTGCCAGCACCAACCACTCCCTGAGGGCTGGCTTACACTCACCCCACACCCATCCAGCACAGGCGTCCCTGGACATGTGACCCTGGTAATAAAAAGGGGCCGGGCGCACGTGCCCGTAGCCAGTTACACTATCTATCTAAGTGTGTCCGTGTGGTCATTATGTAAGCATGATGGCCCCGGGCCCTACCACATTACATTGTGCTGTGGACAGCGGACGCACCATGTCACCTCAGGCAGTGGGTAAGACCTTGGACACGTAGCTTTGTCATCCCCCCCTGTAAGCGTAAGCGAAGTGGGCTGGGCCGGCGTACGTCAGTCCAGCGTAGGGGTGTGAAGAATTTGCCCGGGCTCTGGGCGTGGTTCAGTTCTGGACTGGACAAGGAAGTAACTAATGCGTGTGTCACTGTTGTAGTGTCGGCACCACCCAGCCCGCAATCGACAATGTTGCAATGTAGCATGCACCCGGAGGGCGGGCTCGCACAAACGGAGCAATGAAGGAGCGCAAGACCGCTGGGGGTCTTGGCTCATACATGCCAAGTGTTGTGTGTATCTGTATTGCCGCAGCATGATCTAAATGCCTAGCCTTGATCGCAGCACGAGTTCAACCAGGCATGAACTCTACATCTGTGTCCGCCCTATCCTTACCATAGGCCTACACTCACGTGGCCGCCCACCTTCAACGGCCAACATCACAGTGTCGTTGTCAGGCTTGTGGACATGCACAGACAGGCATGACAATGGTGTGCCGTAGGAGTGCAAGTGATGCAACCGCGCAGTGCACACAAGTAAATAGGCTCAGGGGGAGGGAGAAGCAGCTGTGAGGCAACGTAACACACAGTGATGCCGCTCATTTGCCACATGCAAGACATGTCAAGCATGAATCCCAAAGTTGCACACATCCCACCCCACCCCCAACAAGCCACATCACATTTCCTGAATGCAAGCAGATGACAAACTAACATTAGGGATGAAAGCTCCTTTGTCTGAATTATCAGGCGGAAGCACATCTGCACCTCCGACCTCGGAATTGCATGTGCCCGGCACCCCCTGACAGATACTATAGCAGCTAATGACGACTCCCACACTACGCACAGCCCGACGAAGACCAACGTATACACACCCCACACACAGAAGTCCTTGCTCGAAGTTATCTTGCATGGAATGGCCTTCACACTCACTCCCACACCATCCCAGGAGTACACCGTTGCACACTAAAACAACTCATTGATCCGAGCTGTGGCATTTCATCCACAGAACTGGCGCAGGTCAGAACAGTGCCGCTTCAGCCAGAGCCACTAACGCAATGGCAGAACATCCCGGACACATGCACAACCCCTGTAACGTGGAACTGTACCGTGCACATATGCTGCGTTTACTGGGGGCACTGCCATTGGCAGTGCTGCGGATCAGTTACCGGCTAAGCTTCCGCCTTGCCAACGTCACCTGCATTCAGCCTGTGTTGCATTGTCTATCGTGCAAATTCGAGTGGTCCATGGATGTCTGCCTATCCAACAGGACGGTAGCTGAACTGGATTTTGACATGTGTGTGCGCCCCCTGTTGGCCCACGACCAGGAGAGTCACGTGATACCCGTTTATGGGATGCCTTGATACTTGGCATACATGCTGGCAGCTGGACTTGGGAGATTGCACAACTCCTCGTGTGCAGTGACCACATTGAACCGCTCCCCTATTGGGCTGTAGTGCTAATTGGTGAAATGGGGTGGACGCAGCACATCTGTCCGGACCTGCTAATGGATTGCCTCGCCGTCCTGTTTGATGAAGTCGACAACGACCTTATGTTGGAAATGATAGCCTACGAAGCTGCAATCGCTTTCATGGACGAGTAACTACGTACCTGCAGCCACAACAGATTGGAACCCATTTATTTATTTATTTATTTATTTATAGAGCGCATCATTCATCCCAAGGGATATCAAGGCGCTGGTCGCAACAATGCTTGGCTGCTGGTATAGAAGAGTTAATGGTTGTTAATTTTTCGGGAACAGATGAGTTTTAAGTTTCTTCCGGAATGTCAGGTAATTGGTTGTAAGACGTAGATCCAAGGGGAGTTCATTCCATCTCTGAGCTGCTAAGTATGAGAAAGACCGTCCCCGGTCCTCACTTTCTTGATGCGTTTAGTTCTGGCTAATGCTTGATGGAGTGACCGAAGGCTCCTTGAAGGGACATAGAACTCAATTCTCCCCTGGAGAATTCTGGGTCCACTTAGATATAGTACTTTGTGTGCATGACATAGCAGCTTGAATACTGCTCTTTGTCGTTTTGGAAGCCAATGCAAGTTTTTCATGCACGCTGATGCGGAACTTAGTCTGCTTTTATTGCATACTAGTTTGGCTGCAGCATTTTGGAGCACCTGGAGCCGCGTGAAAAGGAACTCAGTCATGCCCACAAACAGGGCATTTCCATAATCAAGCTGACTTATGAGCAGTGCCTGTGTGACCGTTTTTCTGCATTCTAGTGGAATCCAAGGGAAAAGTCTGGTTAGTAATTTCAGAGTCGCAAAGCCTTTCCCGCAGAGGGCCCGCACATGGTCCTTCATGGATAGAGAGGTATCAATGATGATGCCCAGGTTTCTTGCGCTCTGTTTGGGGGTTGGAGCAGCGCCAAGAGTTTGTGGCCACCAAGAGGCGTCCCAAATTAGATTGGCGCCCCCAAAGAGCAGGATTTCTGATTTTCCTGCATTTAGTTTTAAATAATGCTCAGACATCCACTGTGCCATCTCTGAGAGGCAGTTATGCAGGTTAGTTTTGGTGAGTTCAGATTTTTCCTCAAGGGCCACCATCAGTTGGGTGTCATCCGCGTAAGAGCAAATGCCAATTCCCCATTTTCTACCGATTTTCGCCAGGGATGAGACATAGGCGTTAAATAGGGTTGGGCTCAGCGATGCCCCCTGTGGGACACCACAGCTGATGGCGCTAGGTTGAGATCGAAAGTGCCCTAGCTGAATCGTTTGAGTACGATTACTTAAGAATGATCTGAACCATTCCAAGGCTTTGGAATGGATTCCTTTTTCATAGAGGATTTCCAACAATCTGTTGTGTGAGACCGCGTCGAACGCTGCCGACAGGTCTAATAATATCAGGGCAACAGCTCCTCCCTGGTCAGTGCACATTCTGATATTGTCCAATACTGCCAGTAGTGTAGCCTTGGTGCTGTTGGTGGCCCTGAAACCCGTCTGAGAGGGGTCCAATAGATCGTTAGTTTCCAAAAAATTAGATAATTGTTTATTTATTAGCCTCTCCAGAACTTTGGAGAGGTATGGCAATTGGGAGATAGGCCGATAGTTTTCAGGATTGAGGACGTTTGTTCCTGCTTTTTTCAGTAGGGGAATTACTACTGCCTGTTTCCAAATGTCAGGAAATGCAGCTGACTTAATAGAATTGTTAAAAAGCTGCGTGACATATGGGCAAAGTGTTGAGGCGATTTGAGAGAAAATGAAATGGGGACAGGGGTCTAGGGGTGATCCAGCCTTCACTTCGCCCATTGCACATGTCCCAACACCTTGTTGCATCTTGGAGATCTGGTCACATGTCCCACGACAACAGTGGACATGGCTGCATTCACCTGGACTCCGAATACATGAGCGGACAACAACGTGGGTTAACACACACCTGTGAAAGGTGAGGCACTCCCCCGGAGTGGACAGCGGCGCTTGGCAACGCTCCTCTTCCTGACATACTGCTGCATTGGTCTGCATGTTGTGGCACTTATCTTGCCCGTACTGACACGCATATGCTAATAAAGTCTACGTACCTTCAGTTGGATTCAACTGTGATGAGTGTTGATTGGAATGACAATGTGTGTCTCACTGTCTATCTGGGTCACGGCCATACATGCGCATTGATAGCATTACCCAGGGAGTACCTTTTTGTGGAATCACTGTCCCTACATTCATCCATACTTTCATACTTGATTGCTCATAGCCACGACACATATGTGTGAATTAGAATGTTTTATTCGCATTCAGTGGAGTGTTGAAGCTGGAGCAGTACAGGGCCATGTAAACCCCACTTTACATTGTTGCCCTGTGGAGGGCCAGCCAGAGTCCTTTAGGGATTGACAAGTTCATCGGAAGAGGGAGACTTCAGTCCTCAGTGTGATTGCTGTGTCATTGGTAACCAATAAAAATATGGCAGTCCATGTTGAGGTCCAAGGTGAGTGTCGCTGAGTGTATCGGGGGAATGTGGAAGGTGTTATTCCAGGGCATGATGCAGAGGGCAGAACCAAGCTGAAACAGGCCATATGGCGGAGATGAATGCTACCACTTCATTCTTACCACAAAGCCAGATTCATCATCATCTTCGTCCTCTGATGTGTCAGGTGCCCCACATGTGGGTGGTGGGGTTTAGTCTGCATCACTGTGTGGCACTGACACATCAGGGGCCGGAGGTGGAATGTCTGCCGCACTGTGTGGCACTGACATTTTAGGGGGCGGAGATGTGTATGGAGTAGTAGCAGCAGCATTCATCCGCGCCAGGCCTTGTGGCGGCAATGCCATGACGAGGATCTGCAGGGCATGGAAGATCACAGCTACATCTCGCTGGTGTGCAGCAGTGGCAAACATTCTTTCCGCCTGCATCCGCTCCATGTTCTCCATGATCCTCCGCATGTGTCCCAACTCCCGTCTGACATCGCTGGAGCCACTCTGACTAGACAGTTGTTCTTGGCTCAGAGTCATGACTCCAGCGATGTCAGCCATGGATTGTTGGAGAGCATGGAGCAGACAGTGGGTGTCCATTAGGGACTGTAAGTGGTCCCTGATGGGACTTAGACACCCACGTATGGCATCTAGTTTGGCTGCCATGAGGTCGAACCACACCCGCAGCTGATCAGCCATCTTCTCCTGGCACCCTAACACACGGCGTTGGAATGCCATGTGTTGGTCGTGGGGGTCCTGGGAGACAGCCGTGGTGGTGGGTGCTTCCTGCTGTGTGGTCCGTGCAGGGGGTGGGGTCTCCTCGATGCAGCTGGGCTGTCCTGCTCCTGGAGGTGGGGTGCCGAAGCTGTCCATGGGCTGTTGGAGGGCGTCGGTGTCGATGTTGGGGAGGTCCTCTTCATCATCAGTGCTGAGTTGTTGGGTCTGCTCTGCAGGAGGTGTTGATTCTCCCTCTGCAATGTGAAGGGGAGATGCAGATTGACATTGTGTTCACATGTATGTTGACACATTATACAAGTTTACTTACAGACTGCATGACAATGTACATTGTGACTGTTTGTGAGGAGATGCCTATTTGATGCAGGACAGTTGACATTTCTACACCATCAGGGATGTGAGGTTGTACTTGTACATTGTCATCTCACAGTTTCCTGCTATGCCAAATGCGAATGGCCATTTTCTACACACAAGCGGCGGCAGTTGTGTCCTCTGTTCTGTTGTGAAAGTGTTGCAGTTTGTACCGCATTGTTGTCAATGTTGAGGTGCTCTGATTCTTATGTGTGTGTGCTGCATTGTTGTGTTGCTCCTTCAGCTCTGATTTTGCTGGCCCTTCTCCCTTTCAGGCGGTGTGCCTTTCACTTCTGTGCTTATACAGTGCTGAGATGTTGCAGACTTGGGTAAATTGGGCTCTTGGTCGGAGTTGTGACTCTTGGGCATGGTTTGTCCACAGATGTGCTATACTTAATTGTGCATGTGTGCTATTGTGCCCATCTTCCCCCGTCCCCCCAGTCCCTGGTCGTTACTCACCCTGTTGCTGTTGGCTCAGGTCATGTTGTGCAGTGTCCGGTCCCTCAACTCCTGCCACCGTCTCCCCAATGATGACTCGGGTCACCATTTCCTCCATCTCATCCAGCTCCTGGTGTGTCGCTGGACTCCCACCTCCAGTCTGCATTGCTGCTTTCAGGTTGGCTGCAAGTTTCAGCTTGGTTTTGCTCTTCACATCAGTCCAGCGCTTCTTGCAGTCGTCCACTTCCCTTCTCTTCACTCCGACTGCATTCACCTTGGCCAAGATGGACTGCCATATTGTATTTTTAGTTGCCAATGACACAGTGGAGGTGATGAACCGTTGGTGGTGGTGTTCTATCACCTCCGTAATAAGGATCTGGTTTTCCTGCGTACTGAAAGGCATTTTCCTCTTCTTCTTCTCCTTGCCCTTCCCTTACCCCGAGGTCCCAGGCTAGTCCTCCGTGGGGCTTGTGGGGTTCTGGTGTCCTCTGTACTCGCTCCGGCTACCTCCATGGTGCTTCGCATTTGTTTGTGTTTTGTTTGTGTTTTTTGTTGCCGCTTTTATAGTGGTTTTTCCCTCCTGACTTGTGGGACTTGCAGGCCTGGCGCTGCTTATCGCTGTATTTTTTATCGCATTTGGGCCCATCGCAACGTTTTTTACATTAGGCTTTAGATTTTTATCACCGTCCCAGGAATTTTATTGCGGACATTTGACGCGTTATCGGGACACTATCGCATGTTACCGTCGTGTTGAGAATAAGACGTTAACACAGAGTTATTTTCCCGCGATGGACGGCGATATGAAAAATTGCGTTAACCTATTTTGGCGATGATTATTGCACGTTCTTGAGAATATCCCCTATAAAATGATAATAACTTATTGATTAACATTTTATGGTTCGTGTCCGTCAGCGTTGCGGGTGAGAGGCTGGGCAGTTCTGCTCTGGTCTGGGAGCAGGGTAGGAGTGGTTTGCCCACTCCTAAGTGCGCAATGACTGTTTGGTCGGCCCTCTCGTGCCCCCCAAAACAGTCATGCACACTTCCCTATTCTCCATGCAGGCTGCAATACAGCCTGCATGGAGAATATGCCCACCCCTCCAGCCCCTGGCTGAGAGCCGTGTCACGGCGCCCATTGGCTTAGGGGAGGGAGCCTGGCTGCCTGCTTCCTGTTCCTGTTGGAGGCAGGAGAGCAGAAGCAGAGAAGACGCGGGACCCGGCATCAAGGTAAGCTAACTTTTTTTTTATTCCCCCTCCTCCCCCCGCGTGGCACTGCCCCACCCCCGCAGCCCCACTCTTAACCCTCACGCCTGCCCCCCACCGCAAGCCATTCCGGCCGCCCTTGCATATACCCAGGGCCTGTAACCTAAATGCTACTAGTGGGCCTGCAGCACTGATTGAGCCACCCACACAAGAAGCCTTTCAAACCTGTCTCAGGCCTGACAGTGCAGGGCCTGTGTGTGCAGTTTCCTGCCACTTTGTCTTGGCATTTAAAACCACTTGCCAAGCCTTAGACTTCCCTTTTATCACACATAAGTCGCCCCAAGGTAGGCCATAGGTAGCCCATAGGGCAGGGTGCTGCGTAGTAAAAGCTAGGACATGTACTTTCAAATTTTGCATGCCCTGGTAGTGACAAACACCCACATTTGTTTTTTCACTACTGTGAGGCCTACGTCTCTCATGGGTTAACATTGGGAATTCCTTAAAACACTTTAAGCTGTAATTCCTGATTGGAATGGAGTAGCTGCATCATGTTTTATATCTTTGGAATGGGAATGATAAATCCTCTTTACTGGTGAAGTTGGATTAAACATTACTGTTTCAGAAATGCCACTTTTAGAAAGTGGGCATTTCTCTGCTCATACTGCTCTGTGTGCCTGCAGCCTTTCTTCAATAATCGTCTGGGGTGGGTGACAGCTACACTTTGTACATTCCCACTAGACAGCCACAAACACAGGAAGGTTAGTTGTGTACACATACTCATCTACATTATGATTGCTCTTACTGAGCAGTAAGGGAGTGGGAGCTGTCATTTACACCTGAATAGGCAGTGTCCTTTTCCGACACAAACAGCCATACTGATTGTCTGGAGCCAGGGCTGGGAAGAAAGGACTTGTGTGCACTTCAAAGACCCTTCTTTAAAGTCATCCCCACTTCAAAGGCACATTTGGGTATAAGTACTTTTGGACCTATAACCAGACTCTGTCAGAAGAACTGCTGTGCTGCATTAAGGTCTGACACTCAGCTGGACTGCTGACCTGGATGGCCTGCTTTTGTCTTGTGCTGCCTTGCTGCCTACGGCGCTCTGACCCTGCTGAGGAGAGCTGGACTCTGCCTTGCAACTGAAGTGATCTTCAAGGGCTTGTTGGCTGGCATCCTGTTGCTTGAGACTCAGGGATATCAAAGCCTCTACCCCTGCTTCTGTGCCTGGTTCACTGGAAGAAGATTCACGTGCTTGTGTCATGGAAATCAACACATCTCCAGTCTGCATGTAGCAGAACCAGTGCATCGACTTTGTGCGGGAGTAGAACCCGGTGCATCACACTCGAAACAGCTGGATCGCATCTGGAACCACTGCTTTGGAACCAATGCATCGCGGCCACTGAATGGAGATTGACACATTATTCCTCCAGAGTGGATTAACCTGACGCATCATGTTTGGAACCATCAGATTCAGAACTGGCGCTTTGCTCAACGGACCACGACTCACCGCTGCCACTGCGTGAAGAAAATCGATGCTTCACCTCAACTGTGGGCCGACATCGGCGCATCACTTGTCTGCACCAGGTATCTCACTGCTATGGCCAGGATCAAGGTACTCTGTTCACCGGGAATGCGTGGCTCTTGTCCCCAGCCTGCACTGCATCACTGTAGACCTGAACTGTTGACTTTGCTCCAGTCCAGCACGACCTCAAGTAAACCCTAAAGTGCAATTGTTTCTAAGCATCATTTTTACACTTATTCTTTTAAAATTCATATCTCAACTTGTTCTTATTAGATTTTTGTCGTTTTGGTCTTGTTTTGTTCAGAATATAATAATCTATTTTACTAAACCTGTGTGGAGCCTTTTTGTGGTGTTTTCATTGTCTTACTGTGTGTGTGTTGCACAAATACTTTGCACATTGCTTCTTTAGATAAGCCTGACTGCTCTGTGCCAAGCTACCAGAGGGTGAGCACAGGTTATCTTTTAGTGTGTATCTAGCTTACTCTGACTAGGATTGTGGTTCCTGCTTGTGTAAGGTGCATACTCTGACAACCAGAAACCCAATTTCTAACACTGGTGATCAGCAGTGAGGATAGGACTTGTGTTTGTGCAATACCATTATGTGTGTGAGGGATGACATAGACAAATGGTTTGCAGCCTATTAAGTGGCTCTAAAAGCGCAGAAGGTCCCAGAGGAGTTCTGGGATGGTAGTCTATGGAGGTGCATGCCAATAGTGGGGAGGGATACACTTCTCAGACTAGAGGTTGGGGACCAGACATGCTACACTGCAATGAAGACTATAGTAGTCAACAAGTTTGGGCTGACACATGAGAAATACGGACAGAGGTTTAGGGCTAGCCACAAGATTGCATCACAGAGCTAGGTGAATTGCTTAGACTATGCTAGCAAGGCACTGAAGGGCTGGGTGAGGGGCAGCAAAGTATATGTTTATTCAGGGCTTTACAACTTAAATATAAAAGAGCACATGCTTGATCATTGCTTTGCAGAGCTGCACCAACACCTAACTTGCTGACCCCAGTAAGCTTGCTGAGGAGGCGGACATCTGAGCCAGCACCAGAGTGTCCAAGAAGGTATCTGGAGGGGACTGCCAAACGGCTGGTCAGGGTTCCCACCAGATGAAGGAGAGGGGAGATAAAAAAGACAGAGTTCTGTAAAGGCCCCTAAAACAACTTACAGGGGAAAGGGCTTGGTTCTCATTCCTAATCTGGCCACCAGAAGAAAAACAATTCTGACGAGAGTCAGCAGCCTAAGCCCATCCAGTGCTATGAGTGTTTTGAGTATGGACACTACAAGGGGATCCCAAGTGTCCAAAAAGAGCACCACCTCTCAATGGAGGAAAGAGTTCAGGGGTGGCTAGTGAAGTGTTGGGGAAGGAGTTTGTCCAAGTTAATGGGAGGAGAGTTTAGTGGGGTTACTCTAGTGTCCCTGGGTGACAGTGAAATTGTTCCTAAGATCCATGGGCCTTCAAATACTACAAAGTATAGGCAAAGGGTCACCATCAATGGGGATGGGGTTGAGGCTCTGAGGGGATACAGATGCCAACATGACTATGGTAAGGAGTCAGCTGGTGTCCCCAGAGCAGGTGATTCCCAATGCATTCTGCCAGGTTGTGGTGGCTGACAAAAGAGAGGGTCACTATCCAGTGGCCCTTGTTCCATTTCAGTGGGGGGTTCAGGTCTTCGGGTGTTCTGAAGGTTGCTGTGAGCCGTACCATGCCTTTGGACTGCTTACTTGGTAATGACCTTGAGCACACTACCTGGAAGGAAGTGGAGCTCAAGGCTCATGTGAAGATGTTGGGTTACCTGACTGGTCCATGGCTGCCCAGGATGGGAGTCAAAAAGAGCTGGAGCCTGGAACATTGACCCAGCCAGCTTATAAAAAGGCAAAAGGCAGAGAGCACAGGAAACCAGCCTCTGAGTGTCTTCCCAGTTAGTTGGAGGGGGCAGCTGCAGTGGCCGCCCGGGTGCCCACTAAGGAGGGCACTGCTACCCTTGGTGACCTGCCTACACTTGCTGGACGGCATGCAGAAGGAGGACCCACCAAGGAGGAGTTCTGTAGGGCACAGAGTAAGTGTCCAACCCTTGAGGGCATGAGGAAACAGGTTGCAGCCCAGGCAGAAGGTGATGTCTCTGGGAGCTATCACATTTACTGGGAGGACAACCTCTTTTACATTGAGCCTTAGGGTCCTGTGCATGGGGTAACAAGGGACCTGGTGGTCCCCCAATGCTATATGGCCTTCCGACTGGAGCTGGCTCATGAGATTCCCCTGGTAGGCCACCTGGGCCAAGACAAGACCTTTGTAAGACTTGTCCCATACTTTATTGTCCCAAGATCATGAATTCCTCAGATGCATTCTGCAGGACTTGTGTAACCTGCCAGACTAGTGGGAAGACAGGGAAGAGACTGAAAACCCTCCTCAATCCCTTGCCTGTAGTTGGCACACTCTGTGAGCTGTTGGGCATCAACATTGTTAGGCCTATAAACCCCCAGACTACATCAGGCAGCAGGCTTATCCTGGTTCTGGTAGAACATGCCATTAGGTGCCCAAAGACAATCCCTCTGAGGACCATGACTGCAAATACAGTGGTAAAGGCCCTGATGGGGATTTTTACCTGAATGGGTTTCCCCAAGGAAGCTGTGTCCGACAGGGGCACACACTTCATGTCTGAATACATGCAGTCCATGTGGAAGGAGTGTGAGGTAACCTGCAAGTTTTCCATTCCTTACCATCCCCAAACCATTGGGATTGTTGACAGATTCAAGAAGACCCTGAGGGGCATGATTAGAGGCCTACCTGAGGCCCTGAGGAATAAGTGGGACATCCTCTTGCCATGCCTGTTGTTTGCCTAGAGGGAGGTACCCCAGAAGGCCGTGGGCTTCAGCCCCTTTGAGCTTCTGTATGTGCACCCTGTTAGAGGACCTTTGAGTTTGGTCAAGGATGGGTGGGAAAAAACTCCCAGGAAGATTCCACAGGATGTAGCATGCTACATGCTGGCCTTCAGTAGCCAAATGGCTAAGTTGTGGAAGCAAGCTTCAGACAACTTAAAAGCCAGTCAGGCTGAGATGAAAGAGTCGAATGAGCAAAATTCTACCACTGTGGAATTGCAGCCTGGGCAGAAAGTGTGGGTTATGGAACCGGTGGAACCCAGGGCCCTCCAGGACCATTGGACGGGGCCCTATGAGGTGATGAAGAAGAAGGGCCAAGCCACCTACCTGCAGGACCTTATGACCCTTCGACATCCCCACAGGGTGCTCAATGTCAATCGCCTCATACCCCACTTTCAGTGGTCTGAGCTCACAATGCTATTGGTGACAGATGGAAAAAAGGAGAAGATGAGTGAACCTCTCTCTGACCTCTTAGATTCCAAGGAGAAAGATTGATCTGTGGAGGGAACAATTCTGTCTCCCAGTCTGACTCCTGAACAGCAGAGGGAATGTCACTTATTCTTTTAAAATTCACATCTCGACTTATACTATTGAATTTTTGTTGTTGCGGTCTTGTTTTGTTCAGAAAAGCCTGACTGCTATGTCCCACACCACCAGAGGTTGAGCACAGGTTATCTTTCAGTGTGTTTCTAGCTTACTGTCACTAGGACTTTGCTTCCTGCTTGTACATGGTGCATACTCTGACAACCAGAACCTAATTTCTAACAAAAGCCCAAAGAGAGTTTGGCTACTAAGGGAGTGGTGAAAGAAGCAGTGGCCCCTGAGGAGACAATAGTTGGGGTAGTGAGAGCTCTAGGGTCCCAAGGTGGGCTGAAGACTGACCCTGTATAGATCAGAGAAGAAGTGGTGGGCTCCCTAGATTACATGGTTGTTCAGTGCATACCCTAAGATGCAGGGTAGGTTAGGAGATTGCCCAGTGAGACTGAAGGATGTCATCCTTGGCCCTGAACTGCAAACCCCTGAGGTGGAAGCTGTCATGGTGCACAATCAGGTGATGTCTCATTTGATTTGATTCTAAGGGTATTTGATTCTAACGGTATTGGCCAAAGGATACAGAAAAAGAAGAGATATAGTAGAAAGCTGAGGTCTGCAATAATACAGGAAATGGTTCAGATGTTGGCTGCTCAGATGAGAGAGGGCCCTAGGCTAGACACTGTCACTGTGGTAGATGCTTCTGTCAGACATTTTCTGTTTGAGCAGTCTGTGGGACACGGTGCAGAAATGCTGCCCTAGTAGACTGCTGCCTGATGGTCATTGCATGTGCCAGCCTTAAGGCTTCAAAGACCTCAAATATCTTGGCTTGCCAGGTACCTATTCAGCTCAAGAGATTAGCCTCTGAGATGGATATGGTGTATGGGAACAGTGTGTCCATGAAGCATGAGGCTCAGGGTGAGCTCTCAAACTTCTTAGAAGGATAGATAGGGTATCTGCAGAGTCTGCAGCATCACAACTTGGAAACAGGGATGTTGCTGGAGGATGTGATGTATCAGGTGAGACCTACAGAATGCTCAGAAGACCTCTTGGTTGACCAAGAAGGGCTTACTGGTCTAGATTGGCGGTCCTGGAACCTGTTCTCTAAGAAGAGAAATGGGCCAATGCCCAGGGGTGGTCCTCAGAGTTGGGACTGGATAGTCTGCAGGTGGAAGGCATCTATCCCCACTTTAGCCTAATGGAGAGTTAGGGATACCAGATGCCAGTCTTTCAGTGGAAAGGGAGTTCATTGATAAAGGTAATGGTCTACCCTGGGGAGCATATTGGATGGTCTCCACATAAAATAAATCAGCCCTCATGAAACCACCCATTTAGTAGCCAACATGGGTGGTGCCTACAACTGTACCTTAAGAGTACTGCAACCCAATGAACAAGGTGGAGAGTAGTTTATCCCTCTCAGCAGCGGCCATCTTTCCAAATTGACCCCTTGATTATGTGCAGGTGTGAGAGAGGAAAGGCAATAGGCTGTGTGTCTACTCCTGCGAGGCATGTTGTAGCACTGTATAGAAGGATTCCCCAGAGCTAAGTGAACATGCATGGTCTGACCATGATCTGGGCAGCCCTGAATGATCTCAAGGTGCTTTGTTGCTCTCCCAAATGAGGATACAAGACCCAAATACAGGTACTAGCTGTGGAGATTTTCTAAAGGGAGAGAAGGCAGAGTACGTTCAAACAAATGTGACACTTGTCAAGTTTGACAGCATCACTGCTGAGGCACTGGACTCTTGTCGTACTGAGGTTTATTCAGTACAGCATTGCTGCAGTAAGTGAGTCTAGCCTGTGAGAAATTATGCCTGACTGCTTTTGCAAAGCTCCTTCAGCACAGTAATGTTTGAGGGCATTAGTTTATGTTCTCTGTAGGTGCCATCACATAGTCTTATTCGGTTTGTTATCTAGACTTTCACTTGGCTATATCAAAATTGTAATTCTTTTCTTTTTCAGCCAGTCAGTCATAAATTTACAGGTGTGTTTTAGATCATTGTCCTGTTGCATGGTTCACTTTTTGCTAAGCTTTAGCTATTGAACAGATGGTCTCACATTTTCCTCTACAATGCCCTGGTATGGAAAGGAATTAATGGTGTGGTAAATGATTGTGAGGCGTCCTGGTCCTGTGTCTGCAAATCAGGCCCAAATCATCACCCCTCCACTACCATGCTTGACAGTTGGTTTGAGGCTCTTGTGATTATATAAAGTGTTTTGTTTTGCTAAACATGCTGTTACGCATTAAAGCCAAACAACGCTACTTTGGTCTCTTCAATCCAGAGGACATTGTTCCAGGAGATTTGTATTTCTTTCAGGTGCTTTGGCAGGCTTAAGCCATGCAGCAATATTCTATTAGGAGAGAAGGGAAGTTCTCCTGCCTATGCTTCATGAATGCTGTAATTGCTTAGTCTTTTCCTATGGGAGGATCATGAACTTTAACATTACTCTAATGTGCATCTCTTGTTTACATGCTATAACAACCTCAGAGTTGCTTGAGCACTGTGAGATTGAAGATCCTCTAGAAATGACTTGCAGGTGTTCCTTGCCATCATGATTGCTACCTGGGGGTCCTCATCTGATAGAGTTGCTTTCACAATGTATGAGGGTGCAAAATCCTTGGGTATGCTTCATCAATGCTAGCTAGACAGTTACTTTGCAGGATTGAGGTGCCCTGGCAGTTTGTGAAATTCAAAGAATATACTTGTAACTGCACAACCCTGGCTAGAGTATGACAGCAGTGGTATGAAACAGAGGAATGAGAGGCAGTTGAGTCCACTGGTGACCCACGTGTGAATACTATAAGACCTAGTCACAAACAGCATTTTGTAGTACGTAAAGTAATTCTAAAGTAGTACTTCTTTGTACTAAGTTAATCTATGTATTGATGCTTGATTATGATGGTGTGGATCCCTATGTGGATATTGTTGTAGCTGGTGAATCTTTAGCACTGTTAGTAGAACCGGGTGCACGTATGACCATGATTACTGAAGAGTTATTTGATCAAATATGGGTCGACAAGTCTCTTGAGGCTCCTGATAATAGTCTGGTATCCTATGAGGGTAGGGGGATTGAACTTAAAGGGTTGTTTTTAAACAAGTTTACAATTTAAAAACTGATGTATTTAGGGCAAGGTTTATGTTGCCAAGAAGGGACTGAGCATTTTGGGCTGGTACCACCAGGGTCTTTTTGGAATGACATTGAGACCAGGAACCAGAGAACAAGTGTCTTTGGTGGGGGACAACTACCAAGGGCGATGTAGGGGTGTGGGCTAATGGACACAAGGAGGTATTTGCTGACAAGTTGGGATGTATCAAAGGGTTCAAGCACTTGATAAAAGTAAAATCATAGGTTGTTCCAGTTAAACACAAATTGCGCAGTGTGCCACAGAGTGTCAGAGATGATCTGAATGATGAACTGAGAATGATGTTTGAGTCAGGGGTAATTGAGACAATTGAATCATTCTTATGGCTTTCACTCATTTACTTACTTACTAAAGTAAGTAAGTAATTAAATGGCTTTCACTTTTGGCAGTCCCTCAGGAAAAAAATGGAAATTTGAGGGTATGCATTGACTTGTGCAGTTTAAACAGAGAAATATGTTTTGACACTTATCCTTTGCCAAGGATTGATGATGTTGTGTCAAAGTTTGCTGGAGCCAAGGTATTCTCGAAGATCGATTTATCTTCGGCTTATCATCAAATGGAGTTAGATAGTAGTTGTAAACACCTTACTGCGTTTGTGTCCTCAGTGGGGACTTTTCAATTTAGAAGCATGCCTTTTGTGCTTGCTTCAGCAGCATCACTGTTTCAGCATATCATGGAAAGAGTCTTGGAAGGAGTGGAAGACACTATGGTCTTCGAACATGACATACTAATGTTGGGTAAAACAAGAGAACAACATGACAAACATTTGAATGATGTATTGAACAGATTATAGGAGAAGGGTATAATTGATAACAAACAGAAATGTGTTTTTGGAGTTGAGTCCATTGAATATTTAGGGCCTTTGATTTCTGGAAATGGGATTGAACCACGTTTTGGTTTGATTGAGGCGATTGTTAAAGCACCTAGTCCCACATGCATTGATCAAATCTCATGGTTCCTGGGAGTGTGTGAATTTTATAGTAAATTCATTCCTAATTTTGCAGCCAAAATGGTACACATGAGAGAATTGCTGAAGAAGAAGGTCAGGTTTGTCTGGAGTGATCTTTGTCAGAAAGAATTTGAACAAATAAAGAACGAATTGCTTACACACAAAATTCTAACACTCTATGATCCATCAAAAGTATCCATTGTCTCAGTGGATGCTAGCTTGAGTGGTTTAGGGAGTACGAGCACTCAAATTAAACAACGAAGAGAATATACCATCGGGTTTGCTTCTCGTACTTTACGTCCTTGTGAAAGGAACTACTCCGTCATTGGGAGGGAGTTATTGGCCTGTTTTGGGCGGTTGAGAGGTTCAAATGTTTTTGTGGAGTAGATCATTTAAGTTATTAACTGATCATAAACCATTGATTTCCATATTAAGTAGTCATTTAGTCAAAGATCACACCCCCAGGATCACTAGACTTATCTCTAAATTGTTACAGTACAATTTTTACGTTGATCACATTCCTAGAGGGGAAAATGTAAGAGGGGATTTCCTTTCCGGGCCATTCTTGCCCTTATGGACTGAGGATTTAGTTGTTCCCGAGAAAGATGAAGAATGCTTGATTGCTGCTGTGGATGTGTGTAGCGGCAGTGGTTTTTCTGAGACTGAGTGGTTTGAATGTTTACAGTCAGATAAGGTGCTCAATACTGTGGTAGAGCACATCATTCTAGGGTGGCCAAAGGAAAATATTTTATCTGTAGATATTCAGCCTTATGTCAAGATTTTTGATGAATTGTCTGTGGAAGAGGGTGGCATGCTCATGCGTGGTGATAAATTCATACCTTCCGAAAGGCTAAGGGCTCGTATAATTGAATCAGGTCATGAGGTCAGACAAGTACTAAAAGGAGAATCCGTAAAGTCTACTGGTGGCCATCTATGGATCGTCAGATCGATGAAATAGTCAAGGGATGTGTGGCATGTTGCACAAGTGACAAGATCATCAAAACCTTTACTCCACCTAGTCAGGCTGTTGAATTACCAATTGGACCTTGAATGAAACTTGCAGTGGACTTTGTAGGCCCATTTTACATTCGCTTCAACAAGTATAAGTATGCTGTGGTGGTTGCTGATTACTACATACAGTAAGTGGTGGGAAGTTCAGTTCATGGCTGATCCCAACACTGAAGGAGTGATTAAATTATTTCAAGGGTTGTTTGCAAGGGAGTGTTTCCCGAAAGAAATTGCATTGGACAATGGAGTCCAAGTTGTATCTAAGAAGATGACTGTTTTTTTTTACAGCAATCTAAGATCATACATCGCAAGGTGGCCCTGTACCATCCCCAAGCCACTGGTTTTATTGAGTGCATGAACTGCGTGTTGGTAGAATGTATTCACTGGGTGGTGAGCAACAGGATGGAGGTGATGGAGGCAGTACAAACCATGCTATGGGCACATTGCACTACCCCTAATTGAGTGTCTGAAAAAAGAGTCCTTTGGAGCTGTTGCATGAGAGAGTGGCTACGTTTGAAATGTGTCCTGCCTGGATGAGGAAATGGGGTCTGTGTCTCATGCCTGAAGGTGAATCTGCTTATAATTGTGACCATAAATCTGTATCCAGAGGAGAAGAAGGATCAAAAGAAGGCGCTGTAGAATCACGGAAGGACGAATCCAAAATCCAGGTGGGAGATTGGATTAGAATCAAAGCCCCGCACAGGGTTGCCAAGGGTTTGCTGAAGTTTGGCCCGCCTATAAGAGTAAATGATATTTCTTGTTATGCTGTGAGAGTCAATGGAAAAAATTGGTGGAATATTTCCAGAGTCTAAAAAGTGCCAAGACAAGTTTTGTTTAAAATGAACGTACAAGAAATGACGGAAGGTGAGAGAAATGGTCATTTCATTGAACCATCCAATCAACAGTGTGAACTGTGTAAAAGTAGTAGAATGATGGCGGGTGAGAGAAATGATCATTTCATTGAACCATCCAATCAACAGTGTGAACTACATAAAAGTGATAGAAAAGTCGTACCTCCAAAGCATTTTGGATGGAAGAATACATGTATTGGACATTTTATTTTAGATGTTGGTTATTCAAAAGTGTGTATTTTAATTCTTCTTAGTTCTTGGTATATTTTTCATAATTTGATTATAGCTTTTCTCAATTCCCTTTAGCCCCTGTTATAATGTATCGTCCTTTTTCTAGACCATTTATTTCCTGCAATATTTTTCTCTTGTTTTCGTTTTCTTCCTTAGAAAGGAAGGAGATGTTGTAGTAAGTTAATCTAAGTTAATCTAAGTATTGGTGCTTGCCAATGCAGTCATTATGATGTAGCTCCCTATGTCATAGAATGATGTCATTTAAATGTACAGTTGGGATAGCCACATTCTCCCTGGAGCTACAGAGATGTGCAGTCAATGAAGTAGCTTGTCTCTCCTCTCTTGCCTCTGAGCAGTTGCTGCATTCTCACATATTACAAAAGACTGTTTACTAACCTATGACTGGAGACCTCCACCTGTCCTATCTTTACTGTGCAGAGGTCTCTGCCACGGTGGTGTATATCTCGCACACTTGGTTGTGTGTTTCAGTAATAAATGTGGTATGGGCAATAGGAAATGTATGGAAAATGTGGAATGCTTGCTACTAAATGGGAGTGGTCTAGGGAACTGTGAGGAGGGGTTTATGGAGAGACATGCTAATACAAACACACACTCACCAAAGAGTATGACCATTGCCATTCACAAGCTAGACTTCTAGGGTTACTGTAGTCATAAAGGTGTCAAAACAGGTTTAAATGCATTCCAGCCCAGCTTTGGAGTAAGTCCCACTCGGGCCACTCACAGGTACTGCAACACAAACCCATATAAAACAATGGAGGCAAGAAAAGAAAATAATGTTAAATGAATTACATTGTCTAGGCATTTAAATTACACATATATTTTTCAAATATTAAAAATATTAAAATAATCACATATGATTATTAGTTAGTTAGTTAATCAAAAATTAATTTAAAAAAAAGAATCTTTAGGACTTTCATTAGAAAATTAACCATAATTTAAATGAATCTAAAACATAATGGTTAACAAAGTCTACTGCATGTTAAATAAAAATAAATATCTTAGTTATTGTTTTAAAATTATTTATGTATTATATTAATGTATTTAAATTAAATTAATTATTTAATATGCATTTACTTTGATGAGTTAATGTGCAGGAGCATTTTCTTTTATTACTCGTATGTTAATAACAAATATTTTAAATTGATTAAATGTATATTATAAACAGGAACTAGAATTGGTTACGCTATCACGTGCTGTTCTACGTTGCTTCATTGGGCATGGCCGGAGCAGAGGCTGAAACCGGCGCGGGCACCACAGTCGTTGTTGCCATGGCTATTGTTCTCTCCCGGGCTGCCGTTGTCTTCCTTTTGCTTTCCCCGAGGACACAGCGCCTAGTAGTAGGAGCAAGACCTAGCTCAACAGCATGGCTACGTGCGTTGGTTGGTGGAGGACCTGGCTCGACCACTGCTTACGGGCTGGTATGCTGGCCCAGCTATAGTGTGCAAATACTCTCCAGCTATCCTCCAACCCTTGGAGCAGCGTCCCTGGTCATGACTGCCAGCTGGCCCCCAGGTGAAGTCGGCCTCCAGGCATAAAGGCATTCAGGAAAGCCCCATCTATTCCAGGACTACACAAATGTTGGAATCATGCCTTAGCGTGTTCCAGAAAGCCCCAGGTGAGTAGGTGAAGCTGTGAAGCGGTGAGGAGGAAATCTGAGGTGGAGGCAGTTGAGGGTTGAAAGTGAGGCAGGGAGAGGCAGTGAGGTGGGTGTGCACATAGGCACTAGGTGGTCCTCTCATGTTGAGCAGAAGTGACCGACAGGCCAGTGTGGCTTGCTTACAAGGGTCATCCCTTCTATGCCCCCCCTTTTCTCCTGCTGCATACTGCAGGAGTCAGCAGGATGTTAGAAGCACCCTCCCAGACGTAGTCCCAGACCCTCTGTATATTGCTGTGTTCCTGTCTCCCTAAGCATTCACTAGTCAGTTTACAGGACTCACCACCTAAGGCCAGCATTTTGAAGTTTTGAAGTGCCTGACTGCCTTCAAATGCCTGAGAGGCTATAAAGCAGGGTTCTCCAACCTTTTCGCTACATATGTTCAATGAATATCATCCCAAGCTACTATTATTACCAATGTGCTAGTGAACATATCAGACAAGATTACATTAACGACCACCCCATGCAGGATTAGCAACAGTGATCACCTCAGTGCCACAGACAGGGTTGCCTCCAGTATTTTAAAAAAGGCGTTATCAATTTAGAATGCCTCTACATGGGTATTGAATAATAGCCATAGCTTTAATACCCCTGGGACCAAAGTATTAATATGAGTATAACATCTTCCAGATACTGCATGATTTATCACTCATATATCATCTTCACATATATTTGACAAAGTCTATAATTTTTCTCAAAACATCAGCTTATGAGTTCTGAAAATACATGCGTTTTCATCTCCAATACCTTCAATTTTGGTCTAAATATATTAATTTAATCAAACAAAAGCTTCTAATTTAGAAGGCTGGGGTGCACATAGGAGAGCTACTTACAGGTAGCTTGAGAGCTATCAGTAGCTCACAAGCTACTTGTTGGAGAAGCCTGCTATAAAAGCATTTAGTGTGCTCGTGCCCCTTCCCTGTAACCACTTGACGGTATTCTGCTACATGGGAAGGTGAGATGGCGTTCTCTCTTCAAGCAGCTAGCCTTAAGGTCTGAAGGTCTCTTTTCAGTATCCTGGCGGTTGATTAATTGTTGTCTCCCCATCGCCTGCTTAGCAATTGGTGTTCGCTGCTTGCCGATTCTGCACTACAGTTCACCTTGTGTGACGTGGGGGCAGAGAGGTGTGTGCCCTAGGCACTGCTACTGTAGCAGGTAGAGCCCACTTGTCACAGAAGTGGCCTGACCAGGTTCAGGTGCTGCTTTAGGCTCTGGTGAGCTCCCCCCTCTCGTATCGCCTCCCACCACCTGCAACCAGCTTAGCTGTGGTGGTTCGTAGTGTAATCACACCTGTTCTTGCTCAAGCAGCCCCACCGCCCCGGACTTACAAACAGTGTGGTGGTGAGGTCTGGTAGGATGAGGCGGGTGCTGCCAGTGGCCCTCAAGCGCAAGAAAACCATGGCTGCATGCCCTGAAGACCCAGTATCGGCGGGGGAGCTCCATCTCTCGACTCTGAGCTCAGCCCTCCGGCTTCAAATCTGTATCTATTCCTGGCAAGGCCAGTTCCGAGAACAGGGCTGGTCAAACAGGCCTGCACACAACCACCCTGATTAACTTCTTCATTAGGAAACCACAAAATATTGATCCAAATTATTAATCCCAAGAGGGGAAGTCCCCTGCACACGACCGTATGGTGCCGGCTGTGGTGGTAGGGTCAATAAGGGCTATTGTCCACATCACACGGCTGTCTCCAAGTGACAGTGGAGATGGCGGCAATGACGATTCATTCCAGAAGGTCTGCCCTAATGGTCATTTATCTGATTCAAGTGTTATGCAGCATTCGTCATCTGCTCCTTAAACTGCTCATTCATTCAGTGGCCCTGCCACAAGCACGCTACCACAGGCGATCCTACAGGCTAACTGCCCTTGTCTTGCTGCAATTACTCCAGGACATTTTAACTTCAAGTCAGCCTTGGCCCTTCATAATGTGGAGCCTGAGTGTGACATAATCACCTCACAGCAAGTCCAACACTGGTAGTCTCTCAAGCGGACATCTTTGCACATATAGTGGAGCAGCACTGCCCAGAGCCAAACTTGGAACTAATTACAAAATTTCCTTTCAGTTCTCCGGCCGCTCAGTGGGATCGGCAACAGTGGGAAGCATAGTTCTGCTATCTCAGACAAAACATTCTCAACTTGAGAACTTCAGCTATATACAGCCTAAGGCTGTTTACACGGAGCTGGATGATCTATCTTTACTGGAGCTGTCACTCTCCTTTTTTGAGGATCCCTGTAACTTTAGTCCATCAAGCAACACCAGTCCCAATCTTCCCTTGGCAGTGCCAGGCTCCATCTGGTCACAGCTCTTGCAGACACATATTGTTTTACTTTAGATCACACTTTTCGGGTTTTGTTGTAATGTGTTTCAATTTGGAGTAAAAATGGGGCACAGGAGTCACTTCTTACAAGTTGGTCGCAACACGAGTTTTGGGTATTGAGTTTAATGATCATTAGGTTTGATGTGCACATACTTGCATACAATTGAATATCATGAAGTTTACTCATGGTTGGTTCTCACATTTTAGCTACCCCTGCCGAAGGGATGATTGCCCGAAATGCATTGGGTGAACAGGAGAATGGTTGCCTTGGATGAAGAGTGGATTCTAACATGCCGTAGGATAAGGCCTGGATGGGCATTTCTTCTGCACTTTAGTTGTGAATCACACTGCCTCCATTGAGAACGTACAGATTCATTTTGGAATAAACATGAATACTATGAATTACTATGGTTTACTGGTTTGAGGTTGATTGATGCTACAGCTCTTGCCCGTATGGTTGTGTGGCTTGAAGCTGGATGCGATGGCGCACCAGCTTTTATTGAGATATCGCCCGTGCTGTTGGGACAAAGCACGAGTCAAGCCTTGCATGCCAGATATGTCGCCTTGGAGCAGTTTCAAAACATGGTTAAATAAGGAGGAACATGGGTGTGCATTCCAGCACGTGTTTGGAGCTGCCCTTAATTACCATTTAGACAAGTTGGATGTTGAAGTTGACCTTTTGAACTCCCTCTCTGTTTTCACTGCCAGGATTGAAAATAAGCTTGACAATCTAAACAAACTTAAAATCAGTGCTCAATCTGGCTCTAACTTGGCACAGGCAGTATGCTGCTCCTCTCCAATTGTCGATAACTTGTCATCGCTCCCAGCCTTCCTCAACACCATCTTGTCCAAGATAAAAGGCATCAGAGAAGGAACTGGGCAAAGCCGAATCTTGGTTGTCGCACCCAGTCCTCAAGTTTCCAATGTTCAACTGTGAGAAGCTCACTCCCAGGCAAATAGCCGTGGACCAGAGTGTGCCTCAGCCAGCAGGGCAGAGCAGATGGGCCAAGACACTGGAGGTGAACCTTCAAGGGAAGCCCCTGCGCACTCTCAGCAGCAGGTTCCGGGGAGGGGATCCTGGGGTTGTCAACGGGTCTCCATTCAGAAAGCCCCCCTCGGGTCAATATGGCTGTTGCTGAGCAGGCAACTGCAACGTCTTCCCAGGCTAAACCTATCACAGCTGGATCGGACTCAATCCCGTCTACATCTCTCCTAAGCAAAAGAGAGAGGAAGCGCCATCGGAAGCAACAGAACAAAAACAACAGGAATTCTTCTATAGTGCACTACCAACTGATGTACCTGCTGTTCTAAAAAAGGAGCCCTTGGAGCACAATGCCTTCTGATACTGGAAGTGGCATCCACATGTCCACAGAGACCTCTCGACCAGATCACAATGCTGCCACTATCATTGCCAACTCAAATGTTTACTTATATCCTTGTGGAAGGGAAACAAGTCAAATGGAAAGCACTTCATGCCAAACTGACCCAATCACTCAAGATGACGCAAGGGAGAGCCAGATGAGAAGAAGGGAGAAACAGGATCCCCCAGAGTCAAGGGGGGCACAGAACTTGGGCTGTCTAGGAGGTCCCTCTGGGCCTCCTATCCATGCTTACCCAGGAGGGTTTCAAGTTACAACTCCACATGTAACCTTCCATCAGTCTATGATGCCCATAAGAGAACTTTCAGGTATTCCCCCTACAGACTTCATGCACAAAAAGGTCCCCAAACTGGATCATTTGATGAGTGGCCCACAAGCAGAAAAAGCCCAGGGAGGCTATAATGTTTTAAATACCACCCAGGCTGTCTCTAGAACAATTGCAAGCCAAGGTACCACCAGGCCAGCTGCACCGCATAAACCCAATGTCAAATTGCTATTTATCCCAAAATACCAAACACAGGGTCCCCACAACATCCTGAACAGGAGAAATATCTTATGTCTATTGAAGGCCATGAAGCCCATACCAGAGCTCAGCTATTTTGAATCAAAGGATATTGTTTCAATTGAGTTTGTAACCTCAGGAGGTGCACAAATCTCTGAGCATACACTGGTGATGTTTGTCTCTTCGGACCACACACAAAAGATCTAGTCAAAAGAGAAGGTGTTCAACTCCTGGGGCATTAAACTTAGTATTTTTAAAGAAACAGGCTATCCAGTGGTTCTTACAAAACATCAGACTGTGCCAGTTGAGCCTAAGCAAGAGACATACTCCATCTTCAAAAATGCACTTGGCCACAATTTTTCAGTTCCCAGAAACCAGCAAATGGAGACAGGCGACCCGTCAAGGGCTAAGTGGAGCTGGTTGCTCTCAATTTTGGATTGTAGGCACCCTGACTGAATTGAAGAAAGTGCCGAGTCACACCCCCATGAGCTCTTTCCCTCTCTCTATGTTCCTGGAATATTAGAGGCATTGCCCACAAACAGTGGTCTGCAGATCTTCTGGATTTTTGGGGTGAATTTAAATCATCACCTTACAAGAAACCTGGTCCATCACTGATCACCCTATCACTGGGTTCCTTGAGTTCAGCAATTCTGCCTCCAAAGAGCACAAACACGGCAGGCCTAAAGGAGGCCTCTCACTGTACATCTCCTTGAAGCGTCAGTTTTTGACTGAACCCATAGATATGCAAGAGAACTGACTACAAGCAGTTAAACTGCTAAACTGGAGACCCAATTGCTTGCTTCTGTTAATCAATACTTACATTAACCCCTGTTAGAGGGTAAAAAGGTCTAAACTGAACCATCTTGTGTCAGTCATATGCTGACTTGGAAGGAATCATCTCTCAACGGACTGTATCATAAAGGGGGACTTCAACATGAACTTTTCCAAGATAACTATGAGGAAGCACCAGAGTTGGCCCTTGATTGTGTGTGGAACATCACAGAACAAATAAGGCCTAAGGGATGTTTACGAAACCCACTAGGGGAACTGGTGGTCATGCAGCTAAACAACCTGGGATTTAAAGTCCTAAATGGAAGGTTTCCAGATGATGTTCTACCCACCTGGACAAGATCAGGTGAAAAAACACAGTCCTACCTTGATTATACCATATATAATGTTGAAATTTTCAATTTAGTGGAAAGCTATAGCATAGTACCCCACTCCGAGAGTGATCATTGCCCCAGAGTTACAAGAACAAACATAAACTTAGCATAACACATTCTGGCTTGGGTCAGCAGAAAATGAGCTTTCCCTAACAACCTTAGGCCACTTAAATGGAGGGATGACTCCCACAGTAAAATCCTGGCTGAATATGTAAAAATTACAAGAGGGGTCGCTACTTAAAATACATCTCCAATCACTGAGTTGATCAATTTTATTACCCTGCTACTTGCAAAATTCCCACATACAAGGGCAATTAATGCACAGTCTCTGATTTTTTCAAAACTGTTCCCTCTCACCGCCGCGATTCTAAGTTCCGAAAAAGTCCAGAGTACCTCTCAGAGAGCAGCTCACATAAATCCAGGTATTAAAGAGCTAGTGATTGAGTTTAAGATTGTGCAAAAACACTTCGAGCAAGCAGGATGGGCACAGAAGACGAGACGCATGGAGCAGGTCTGGATGACACTCTTGTACGAGAGTAAAAGGAGCAACTCGAAGAACTTTTGGGCTTTGATAAACCGGCAGGTGAATGGTCAAGGCAGAGCTGGCAGTGCCAACATCTCTGAATCAGATTGGTCATCTTTTCTCCCTTGACACTGCATGTCAATTGACTCTGCAGAAAGCCCAGATTGCTAGTCATCCAGCAAGGGAGTGAGCCCAGTCCTATAAGCATCACAAAGACTCTCAGTCCAGCCAGTTATCAAGGCTCTGAAGAGCCTACTCTCTTCGTCAAAGATCTGTCCTCCGTGATGTGCCAGCTGAACCTAGTCCTGGAGAAGGCCAGATAAGACAGACCCCTGGGCGAAATGGTCTCCCTCAGGCCCTTTTTAAGCAGGACATCCCCTTTTGGCCAACCAAACTCACGCCACTAATTGACTATTATCTAAGCAGTTCATCAACACAGGACTCTTGGATTGGTACTATCATTCAATCTATCTTTAAAGGTGGCTCTAAATCTGATCCCAGCAATTACAGGCTGATAGTGATTCTGGACAACGAAGCAAAAGTTTTTGCTAGCTTACTCCTTGAGGACCTGCAACAATGAGCAGAGTCGAGGGGTCTTATCCTGAAGAATCAAACAGGGTTTGTTGAGAAGTCTGGCACCTCACCAAACTTGTTTGCTTTATCCCTATTATTAGGAAGGGTGATATAAGCTCAGACCTCGCTGCACTGCTACTTTGTGAATTTCAGGGCAACAATTTGACTGCGTCCCAAAGGGGCCATGTGGACAAAGTTAAAGAACTTGGACATCCCACTGAAAATCCTTGAGGCAATCATACAACTACTCACTGACACATGGATTTGTGTCAAACTGGGCAACGGAACCTGCGTATCCAGGTATATTGCCACCTTGTGGTGGGTCAAGCAGGGGTGCGTGCTGGCCCCACTGCTTTTTAACTTGTACATTTCTGATTTCCAGTGCTTTAGAAAACACAAATAGCCATCCCCCCAAGATTCAAGGTGAACACATCAGCAACTTGCTCTATGCGGAGGACTTAGTTTTGCTTAGTTACATGAGAGTTGGGTTGCAGCGCTTGTTAAATGCATTGCACTCTTAACCGCCTGGAAGTTAATTTAAGGAAAACCAAGATTTTAATGTAGGCTGGAAAATCAACAAGGTGGGCTGCTGGTACCTCAATGGCAACAAGATCTCGAAGGAACAGGCATACAAATACCTTGGTGTTACAATCGATGCAAGGTGCTCCTTCGTCTGGCACATGGAGGCTGTAGAAAGCAAGGCCCTGGCCCTCCTGTCAACTTTTTCAAAACTTTCAAGCGCATTGTGGGGGATGAGCCTTGACCCACATCTGAAGGTAATGAAGGCAAACATCATTCCATCCCTGGTTTATGGCAGCAAAATTCTGTTGGGGAGGGATGGCAAGCTCCTAAATTTATTGGTCACCAAGAAATATAAGGCTGCTCTTCGACAGCCAAGATCCTCATCAGCTGCTCAGATTCAAATAGAATTAGGCCTTCTTGACCAACAGGTGGCAAGGTCAGGAACATTTATAATCTTTTCCACAAACTTAGGAAGTTTGGAGGCTACATTGTGGGACGATATGGGACTGTGGGACTGCGGTGCCAGACAGCCCCACTCCTGACACTTCGAGGACTGTTGTAGTCTCCTGAATGCCGTAGAGCTCTGGACTTCACACGTGAGTCAAAACACCTTTAAGCTAGGTATTAAAAAGCAAGTGCACTTCCTACCACATCAGGCTGACAAGGATGCCCTAGTGGAGCACAGGCATTCGTGGGCCATCATCAACACTTATCAGCTGAAGCTTTGCCAACATTATGTGGCCTGCACAGACTCAAAATATAAAAACTAGTTTATAGTCTCAGGCTTGGGGAGTGGCCATTTTTGAAACACCTAACCAGGTGGCAATGGCCTTCGGAATCTACAATGTGCATGGGCTGCGGAATGCACGATTAATCTCTTCAACAAATTGTTTGCAGCTGTCCAGCCTTCCATAGAGCGGAAAGTACTCCTAATACCAGAATGGAACAAATCAGGCATGTGTACGTGCCGGCAGGCAATTATTAATGCCCTTAACCCTGATAATTCCACTTTGAACATTTTGTTGGTCAACTTTGTGACCCAAACATCTAAGAAGCTAAGCATGGGGGTAATAACGTGTGGTGTGGCCACAAGCCATTGATTTAAGCACTTCACTAGACTTCCCACTGGCGCCAACAGCACACTATAAGGCAAATTCTCTCAGTCAAACGTCTCAAGGTTTAAGGATTTAGTGCTCTGTCTGCTCCCTGTTTCAGTTTTGCTATCTGATGTTTGTTTACAGCTGAGCTTGTTTATGAAATCTTTGTGTTTTGTACTGTGTGAAAAGCGTTGTGAACACACCCTGAGCTTTATGCAATTACTGAAGATGCACTGAGTCTACTCATGTGTCAGTCCGCAAAGGGAGCAATCATCCCCTGCATCTAATGCATCTATCTTTCATTGATATAAGTGTCCCACCATCCTTTACATTGCACCCTTCACTTTGGGGCTGATTACGATGGCGAACGGACTTCTGTCCATCCGCCATCGTCCCGGTGATGTGGACTGCCCGCCTATATGGTGGCGGTCCCACAGGTGGGATTACAATTCGGCCACCACCACGGCGGCTGCAAGTGCCATTTTTTCCATTGCGGAAGGTGCTGCTGGCTGCAGCACCCGCCTCAATGTAAAGAAACTCACTTTTTGCATTTCCCTGCACTACATGGCAGGCACCATGCGGTGCCTGCCACATGGTGCAGGAAAATGTAGGGGGGCCCCCAAGTGTAAAACTGGAGTGCCCCTGCTTAAGGGGGGCCCGCTACGGGCCCCCAAATTCCATCCCCGCCAGCCTTTCCATGGCAGGTGAACCGTCATGGAAAGGCTGATGGGGATGGACCATCCTAATCCCTATGGGGGTGCCTGGTAGGCACCGCCACCATTCTAGGGATACGGAGCAGTCCGCCAAGCAATAGGAATGATTGCTACTGTTGGACCCGTGGCGGTTGGGCTTTCCGCCCACCAGCACACCGCCCGCCATCAATATCTGGTGGGCGGGAAATGGCCTCGCGATGGTGGTGAACCCGCTATCGACAGCCTGTCTGTGGCGGGTTCACCGCCATCATAATCAGCCCCCTTGTTCTTAGTATAGTTTGCTTGCTCTTGTCCTACTGATTTTTTTATTTCTTTTTTATTTTAAACGCATTGATGCTCTTTGGCTATGCTGTTTCAATGTTGTTTTGATGGTCATATTTTTAAGTACTCTGAGCAAGCTAGGTGCTAGCTCCACCAGGGAACATTAAGCTACTGCGCCTAACTTCTGTGATAAAAGTTTGCTGCTGTTTTATATATTGCACTCCACTCTTTGCTTTTTATTAGCCATTGAAACATTTGTCTGCACCAGCATTATCGACAAATGCAAAATGTAAACTAGGCGCCAGTTCCTGGTGGGAACATTAGGCTCTCGTGTCCAACTCCTCTTGATAAAAGTCTGCTGCTATTTTATATGTTGCACTCTGCACTTTGTTTTTATTAGTCACTGGAGCAGCTGTTTGCACCAGCAGTATCAACAAATATAAAATCTTTGAACGCCATTTGACTTATTTTTGAACATTTTTTATGTCTATTGATAGTAATGGTTTATCGTAAAATGTAAGGCTGCTTTGAAAGTCATCTGAATTGGAGTTTTAACATTGTTCACGTTATTACTGATTGTACTGGTTTTAAGTAACCAAACAATAAACTTGTTATTATATTATAATTTAAATTATTGCTTATCATTTTTTAGTGAATAATACATTCTAACACATTTCTTTATACTTTCGAATAGAGAAGATCTCCACCGATTGTATGCAAAGTTAATAGTAGTAACATTATGCTCATAAATCCTGTCCTGTTGTAGGAGGCTGCACCCCCAATTTGAGGGTGGTGGTGACATGTAAGTCTACACCTGGGTTTAAATCTGCACTTGGAAATGATGAATAGCAAAAAAGTGTTGAGTTATATCTAAGGTGAAGTAGTTAATATACACATGAGTAAATATATGTGTATATTTACTGTTTGAATAGGCCCTTATATAGAGATATATAAGGAGATGCTGACACACTCATTTGGATCACCATGGCTTCCCAACCTATCTGTGAATGCCTTGACTCAGCGACAGGGAGGGCTCTGCTAGACTAAGCTACTTGGTACCCGTTCTCCATCACATTTCTTATGGAAGACTCAGCGACAGTGAGGGCTCTGCTAGACTAAGCTACTTGGTACCCGTTCTCCATCACATTTCTTATGGAAGACTCAGCGACAGTGAGGGCTCTGCTAGACTAAGCTACTTGGTACCCGTTCTCCATCACATTTCTTATGGAAGCCTACTGCGTCTAGCCCCATGGATGGCAACTACAAGGCCAATGGCCTTCCTGCGATCAATGTATCCTGCCACAGTGCATACTTGGCATTTTGAAACAGTTTTTCATGACTGTTATTCCAAGCCCATGTGACCTTGGTCTTGGTTAAACCCTGCAGTAGGTATGTGAGAGCCACAAAGTTAGGAACAAAAAAGCTATAATAGGCAGCCTTCCCCAAAACGTGAGGCATAGCAGTGACATATTCAGGTGCACCCGCTGTCTTTATGCATTGTAGCTAATGGATCAGCTTTTATCATTTAGCAACGAAAACATACTTAAAAAAATGAGGCATGTCTTTCAGAAAGTCACAATTATTTTAGTGCAACAAGAACCTACACTCTGTGATTTGATACTGAGGTGCTTGCAGCCTGGCATGATGTTCATATATGATTGTGGCATAAATCAGTATATCATGACTAACTTTCATCAAGCCCTAAGGCCAGACAGTGCCTTTCCAATGGCTTCTTAAAAATCCCCGCTACCCAGGAGATGCCAAAAACACAGACACTTTTATTGCCTTATATCTAGGGGCCTTGAAAATGTGGCAATGTATTGAGTCTAATTCCAGTTCAATCTGATGGTACTCAACTTCAAAAGCTAGGGGCAGATTTACAATGAAAGTGACTCAGTGCATTCCGCAAGCCATTTGGCTGCGCCGCACTGAGTCACTTTCAAAGCACAGGGATGCGACATATTTACAACAATTTGTCGCATCTCTGTGCTTTCCCCTGCGCTGGTGCATAAACTGCAGCCATGCGCGGGCGCAGGCACCCTTGCACCATGGTGCAAGGATGCCTGCGTCATGGGGAGATTGTTTTTGTGCAGGAAGGGGCTCCTTCCTGCACAAAAACAATCACTACAGGCATTTTCCTCTTTCAATGCGTGCTGCAGAATTCAGCACACATTGAAAGAGGAAAAACGAGGAGAAATGAAAACATTTCTCCTCGTTGCTGCTCCCTTCGCCTCCCCTGGGGAGGCGTAGGATTCACACGCATTTCCAGATTTACGATTCCTCGTAAATCTGGAAATGTGTATCGCTTCCATGGGTGTTGCGTGGGAACACCCACAGCAACACTCCATGGAACGCCCTTTCACGCAAAGTGCTGCGTGTAAGGGGCCATATTTATAAGGACAGGAAAAGCCACGCAGGGTGGCTTTTCCTGTCCTTGTAAATATGGAGCAGTAAGATACGCCACCAGTACGTCACAAAAGTGACGTACTGGTGGCGCAGGGGGCTTGTAAATCTGCCCCTTAGTTTCCACATTTTGCAAAGCTTAGGTCAACCAAGATAACATCAATGTTTGGTACTGAATAGCTTTCCATTTTAATGTTTTTGCTCACGACCCTCACATTGACATATATGCATACAGTTCCCAGCTCTTTCAAAATTGTGGTTATTGACATTGGCAACACCCAAACAAGAGGGCACTCCATACTTTCAATGCCCTCATTATTTCTCAGCTTCTGGTGTTGCTTTAGCCTTTGAGCAGATGTGTAAAGGAATTTTTCAACGACTTGGGGTCACTGGTTGGAAAGTGGGGTCAATGTATGAACTGTCTGGTGTGATTCTGAGGGGCCCTTAATTGGAGAACAAATGGTCATACTTTTCAGCAATTTGGCGTTTTTTTAGGCCCTTGTAATCAGTTAAAAACGTACTGGAGTTCCTCGGCTGTTTTCAATTGAGACTGATGCCTGTACCACGTCATGAATAAAGACTGGCCCATAGCTTGGTCATCGCCATGTATCATCACTGTTTCAAACACGCTATTAAATTAAGAGGCAGACTCTAGTCTCCCATATGCGATTCTGGGCTTTGTCTATGATATAATAGAGGAAGGTTTCAATTGCGAAAATAATTCTAGATCTACACACTGACTGATGGGCCAGTGCCAATTAAAGCTACAATGTCAAACTCATTTACTGTGACTGTGTATTTGGGCTATGATTACCATGTTTTTTGTGGTCCACTTGAAAAGGGAGACACATTATTACAGGTGGGAATGAGTGACAAAGGCCCCAGAAAGTCAGACATTTAAGAGTATATTTACAAGAATTGCGCTAAGAAAATTTGACGTTGCTTAGCAGCAATTCTTTTACCATTGACTATCGCCGAAATTCATCGCCATGTAAGCGAGGTATTTACAATACGTCGATACATGGCGAAAGTATCAGCTAGCTGCGGCGAGAACTGCCGCTAACACAAGCATCAAGGTGATAAAAAATTTGACATCAGCAAGAGAAAAGTGACGAAAGGCCAATTAGCGTAAAAAAAAAAAAATCACGTTAGTCAGCCCAACATCACTTTTCAGCCCCTAGGGGCAAAAATAGCCTATAAATCCACCTCTAATGAAAAATAAAACAAAAAACAATGGAATGCGGAATGGAGCAGCCAGGGCCAAGTACAGCACAGGTCAACAACCCCCCAACCCTCCCAACAGCCAGGGTGCCCAGCCAGAGTCTGAAGGGAAGAGGAAATGAAGAAACAGGGCCTCAAATATGAAAATTGGTGCATTGCTATGGAAAACCAGTGATGCAGCACTTTTCATAGCGCCATCCTTGCGACACCATGGCGACCAATGCCTGGAAGCGCAGACAGGTCCCAGGGCCCGAAGGCCATGCTGTGCCTACTCTGAGACCCGGAGTGGTAGGCGGGGTGCTGTGGAGTTTCTGCAGCCTGACGGTGGAGGCGGTCCACGTTTGGCATGAGCCTGTGGGCCGTGGCAGTAGACATTGAGGCATCAGTGATCGCCCTTACCTGGTGGCGTAGTCTTGGCAGGTAGCATGGAGACACGTTGCTGACATGTGTGAGAAGACCTGCTGGCACCCCTTGGAGCTGTGATCGGTAGAGTGCTCCTGCGCATCGACATGGGGAGGTCTGCATTGCATAACACGTGCCACCACTACACCGGGGTGCACAGAGGAGAATGCCAATGGGGGGCTGCGCCTGTCTGCATCACAGGCCGGACGATGTTGCGCTGGCCGGACATGGTGGAGGGTGGCCCCTGAGCTGTGCTGAACTTGTGTGGTGGGAGCGCCGCAACTTCACGCCTAAGGGGGAAATGTTGCATCACCTGCATCAGGAGGTTCCCCAGCAGACTGGGCGGCAACTGCTGTACCCAGGATTGTGAAATCCGGCCTGGCTGAAGCACAGATTTTGAGAGAGCGCGGCAGATTGATCCCCGGTGTCCATGTCCAGATGAGAAGAAGGTGGGATGGGGAGTGGAGGAGGCCCGGGGGTTGACTCGGGCCCAGGCCTAGCGCCTGTGGGTGGCGCACACCGTGCCCTGATCAATCCCTGCGCTGCAGTGGACCTACATTGCCAAGGGCACCACACAAGACTGGTGGGTGACTCCACTAACTGGCTCTAGTCGCTGATATCGGCCGTTGGTGGTGGCGGGTGCCAGGGGCACGGGGGTCGTTTAAGCACCGGCCCTTGGGCGTGCTGCCTGAACTGCCCTCATTCACTAAGGCACTGGGAAACACGGAATCTGGTTTCGGAGGAGGCGACCAGGTGGTGCTGCCTTTCCTCGCCCCCAGGTAGTGAGATCATGGGTGTACGGGGATTTCCAACGGTGCCGCCCGAATGAAGATTCCTGGCTAGCATATGCCTGACTGGAGGAGAGGGGCCGACTGGCCACACTGCAATGCACCGCATGTCATATACAGTGCCTGAGCGTCTGGCGCAACGTTTCCCGCCTACAGATGAGGGCGGCATTGACATCTGCACGCTCCTCCGTTTCAGTGAACCAAGCGGCCGGGTTTTGCTGTCGGGCAGGTGACAGAGGACACCCTGGACTTCAAACTAGACTCTGTAATCACAGCCGGTACCTCCCTCAAACAAACGCACTCTTCCTTTGAGGGCCACATAGACAAAATCACAGTCGACTTCACCCTGGAGCGTGTAGATCATCACATGCTGACTTACAAGGTACACGACATTAAGCAAGAACTGGCCAAAGTCCCCCAGATTATCCTGAGCGCAGTGTTTGAGGTGCAGCAGCTAATGGTACGTGTGAAGTCACTGGAAAGAACAGCGGAGGATGCGGAGGGCTGCTCCCAACGTAACAACATGAGGGTGTTGGGTCTTCCCGAGGGAGCAGAAGGGGCTGATGCAGTGGCATACTGAGACATGCTTGCGTGACCTACTGCCAGCAGGTGCGCTCTCCCCATTCTTTTTTGTGGAGCGGGCCCATTGAGTGCCAGCGAGCCGCCCGCTTCCGGGGACAGGTCCTAGACCCTTTCTGTTCTGCCTCCTACAGGATTGTGATGCTGTCCTGAGGGACGTATGCAAGCTAGGGGAGGTGAAATTGGATAACGCCACAGTCATTTTCTATCCCGGACTACGTCACGGGGGTGCAGAGGAGCTCGTCTCTAATGGTTAAGCGATGCCTCCGAGAGTTGGGCATCAAATACTCCCTCTTCTTCCCATAAAGGCTGCGAGTGATCTCAGATGTTGACACGCAAATCATTGATGCAGCTGAACAGGTCTGGACCTGGCTGCAATCTACTGGTCACCAGGTGCTGCAGACATGGCATGAAGGGTCTGCACAACAAGCTGTCATTCGTGGAGCCAGTCATACTGGGAGGCGTAGGAGGAGCAGGAGTCCCACCACAACTGCAAGCCATCCCCAATCTGCAGCAGGTTATACAAGAGAGGCAAAACGTGCTGCATGCGGCGGAGATGATGAGCAATCGCACTCAGAGATAGGATCCCGACACTTCCCCTGAACACTCCCCCAGTGATGTGGGCCCCACTGTGATCTGGTCATCCGGTGCGGAGTCCGTGCAGCCCCCAGATGTGACTCCTCAGACGGCAGGTAACCTAGTTGACTGGTTGTGCATCTCTCCTTCTTCAATGGTTACAAATAGCTCCGGAGAGTCTCTGGCTTTCTGGGATTCCTGGTCTCCAGCTTCCTGTTGCTGAAGTTCCGGTCTACTGAGGTCAGCACTTAGAGGGGATCAGGTCCAGTTGTCACTCATAGGGAACGGGGCAGTTGTTCAGGTGAGCGATGCATGTCAGGGCTGGTGGTGGTGGTCTCCTTGGTGCTCTGAGCTGCAATGGCAGGAGGTCCATGGTGTCGTTGACCTTGCCAAGCATGAATTGTGGGAGTTCTTTTATTATCCAAGGGCCTCGTTTATGAGGCCTAGCGGCACTCTTGCAATACTGTAACGTCACTTGTTTGACGTTACGGTGGCGCAATGTGCCAAAGCATGTTTACAAGGCCAGGTAAAGCCACTTTACGTGGCTTTTCATGGCCTTGTAAATATGTGCCCCTTTCACGTATTAAACGGTGTGAAAGGGGCGTTCAATGGGTATTTCTGTGGGTGTTCCCATGCCAAAACAATGGAATCTGAATAATTCCCAGGGTTACGAGTAACCTTAAACCTTCAGAATGCGTCAGAATCTAACACCAGCACAAGGGTGGTGTTTGGGAGGAGCTACGAGGATAAATGTTTTCATTTCTAATCTTTTTTCACTTTTTCTATGTGTGCAGCATTCTGCAGTACACAGAGTAAGAGGAAATACCCTGGATTGATAGGTTTTGTGCAGGTAGGTGCCCCTTCCTGCACAACATCAATCAACTCTGCAACACAGTCACCCTTGCACCATGGCACAAGGGGGCCTGCGTTGGCGCATGGCACCCATTGTGCGCCAACGCAGGGGAAAAAGACAGGGGGACTTATTCATGAGCCCCTTGCGACAGTTTAACGCCGCTGGTGCTTCATTTTCTTGATGTACTTGCAGCGTGAAATTGTGCACCAGTTGCGCCGTATTTATAAAGTGACGCATCTAGGCATATGCGTGACCTTGTAAAGCCCTGTGCCACATTATACATGCGTCAGGTATGATGTATGCAGGGTGGGTGTTCTCACGCAACAAAACCTCGTAGGAGTGGCACAGTGAAATCTATCAGATTTTGATGCGTCAATTCTAGGACGCCACTGTGTCAAAACCTTATGCCTGGCTCATGGCAGGTGTAAGGGTGACGCAGTGCGATAGGGATAGGCTTGCCCCATGCATTGCTGGAGTTACGTCACCCTTGTGACACAACTTCAGCAATGCGTGACTTTAGCACCAACAGATACATCAGGATTCCAGATGAATCTGTCATTGATTACGACATGGAGCGCCGTACAGTAAATACGGCCCATCCATGGTGTCGCAAGGAGGGTGCAGTGAAAAGTGTCCAATCACTGTTTTATCACAGCGATGCGACTCTTTTCATGAATGGGGCCCAGGAATGCACCCTATCTTATTGATAGGGTGCATTCCTGACCTTTTGTTTTGGCGCAGGCAAGCGCAGCAATATTCCTTGCAGCGCTGCCCAGCACCCAAACATCTTATATGTGATCCCACAAGTGTTTACAACAATTTTAAGACCAGCTATCTGTGGCCTTACAAAACTCCCTCTAATTGAAATTAGCAGCAGTTTTTTTTGCTTTTGCGACATACAGAGAAATCCTTGTAAATATCGCTTTGTGTGTTTTGCTGGAGTTCTTACATGGGAACGCCTACCTTGCATCTCATTTTCGGTAAGTCATGCTAACAGAAGTGCCGATGTGCAAAAATTCACGTTTACGCTAGAAAATTGCCACTAACTGGAGTTAGCGGCAACTTGTAAATACGGCAATAAAAAAAATCCTCTGCAACGTCAAAGAATTTACGGTGTTAGCTTCATGTAAATAAGCCCCTTAAAGTGCCAACTTTTACTTCCTTTGCAATACACATACAGCCTGCCAAGCTCTTTGTTGGAAATTTAAAGACTGAATTGCCCCACTGGAATGAAACATTACTCACCATGGTTAACAAGCTGATGGAAGCAGTGATCATGCACGATCACCCCAGAGTTCTCCAAGCACCTAATGTGGCTTGTCAGCTTACTGGACGGGACATCTTCTAGCTGGTGTTTTGAGCAGCCTTGGAACTCAGTTTTCCAGGGAGTTCCCTAGCACTGTTGCTGTGAGCAAGGAAGGTGAAGGTGAAGTGGCATGATGGGTTAACACTGTGGGTGAACCAAGATGATTTTGCATGTCATGGGGCATGCACATTGCTGCATGCCCCACCCATGTTGGTAGTTTGATTTCTCTTTGCAGCACTGAGGCAGCACTGAGAAAGTGGTGAGGATGTAGTGAGGAGGAGGGGCTGAAAACCTAGGCTGTGATATGTTACTGCCACAAAAAAGCTGTCACATCATTCAAAAGTGGCATAAGGACTTAGGGGGTCATTACGATGGCAGACGCAAAAGCCCTCCGACCGCCGTGCTTGCGGAAAAAAAACGCCCGCATGTTCCGCGGCAAAACCGGCGGTCACATTACGATGCAATGATTGCAAAATCCGACCGCGGTGGTCGGAATCCACAAAAATCCGTCCGCCACGTCCGGAAAACCAGAAAATCCTACCACGGTGGACGGAAATGCTGCGGAAAGCACCAAAAACGCTGATCCACAAGCAGAATGACCACAAGTGAAATTATGATAAGATGGCGGAGCAGGCGGAACGATCATTGTTTTCCGACCACTGCTTTCGCGAGAAAAGATGAATGGCAGAGCTGGCGGAACGATCATTGCGTTCAGACCACTGCGGTCACGCGGAAAGATGAATGGCAGAGCTGGCAGAAAGATCATTGCGTTCAGACCGCTGCGGTCTTGCGGAAAGAAGAATGGCGGTCGAATGCAACCACACCACAAGGCCTCCAAGTGTGCCTGGTTCTTCAGCTGTCCTCAAACACATTTGACACACCCCAATGACACACCCCCATGGCATTGAAAAACAAACAAATCCCAGGTCAACATAGAGAACACACCTGACATGAAAACCCCATTTTGACACACCCACATAACTGAGTATAAAACCAACCCCTTCCCTGAGCAGCATCCTTTGCACAGCTCCAGCAGTGAAGGGCCAAATGCCACAGCTGAAAGGAGAGGCAAATCATCACACATCACACCATCACAACCACCCACACCAACAACACCAACACACACCTCACACATCTCCACCACCACCTTCCCACCTGTACTTGTCACCTATTTGCACATCACACATCATGGCACAGAAAAACATGCAAAAATTCACAGACAATGAGTTGTCAGTGATGGTAGACAAGATAATTAGAGTAGAATCACATTTGTTTGGAAGCATGGTCCAACAGACACCACTAGTCAGAAAAATCAAATGTGGGAAAGGATATCAACAAAGTCAATGCAGTAGGGACCACCCTGCGCACACTGCGTGACATCAAGAAGAGGTGGCATGACCTAAAGACCAGGGTGAAATACCGTGCCAACAGAAACCATGAGTCGGCTCAGAGGACTGGCGGTGGCCCTCCAATTCCACCACTAACATTCACTGAATGGGAGGAGAAGGTGCTTGCCATACTGCATCCAGAGAGTCTCACAGGAATAGCTGGGGGAGTGGAGGCTGGTAAGTACCAACAAATGTATCCCATCACACTGCCATGTACTGTCTTGCACAACTATAAAGCTACACTTCCTAGACCTAAATGCACTTAGGTACAACACACTCTTCCCAACACATGTCTCACATATCTACCATTTCCTTCCTATGATTCACCTCAAAGGTAGCTAGCAATATTTCCTTGGGGGTATGTGTACAGGTAGCCAGCACTACAACTCCCACCAGGCACCCTTGTCCCACAGCTGAGCAGGATGGAACACTCCCCCCACCCAGGAGCCATGTGTAACCTATTCCCTTCCTCAGCTCCACTTCACAGGGAGGTAGCCTTCTCAACAGGGAGGGGTGTGTGTGTACAGGCAGCCAGCACTACAACTTCCATCATACACCCTTGTCCCACAGCTGAGCAGGATGGAACACTCACCCACCCAAGAGCCATGTGTAACCTATTCACTTCCTCTGCTCCACTTCACAGGTAGGTAGCCTTCTCATGCTCTCTTGCATCACCCCTGAGCAGGATGGAACACTCCCCCCACCCAAGAACCATGTGTAACCTATCCACTTCCTCTGCTCAACTTCACAGGTAGGTAGCCTACTCATGCTCTCTTGCATCACCCCTGAGCAGGATGGAACACTCCCCCTACCCAGAACCATGTGGCAGCCATTTCATTGCTCCACTCTACCTTTCAGGTAGGTAGCCTACTCATACTCTCTTGCATCACCCCTGAGCAGGATGGAACACTCCCCCCACCCAGAACCATGTGGCAGCCATCTCCCTCCACTGTGCCACCTAACAGGTATGTAGTCATCGCCCGCACCCTGTCATCCTCCTTAAAATGCATGGAGACATATGACCAACACATCCCTCACCTGTTAGCCAACTCTCTACAGATCAAAATGTCACACCCAGTGCGCACACAGCTATGCACATGTAAATGCCCCAGAAATTACACTTTGAATCACAAAGTCACATGAGAAATAAAATAAGAACCACATGATTTGAAACCAATATTAACTAATGAAATCAGTAAGATTTTGCATAGCTGAAGCAGATTCTCTGAAAAGTCTACAATATCCAAGCATACAACAAAGTGGATGTGCACAAAGTTGGTAGATGATGACATGTCCTTGTAAACACACTATCTGTACATGTCAAATAGTTGTTATTTACATGTCACAATAATAACAAGTCATGTATGTACCTCTACATCATGTCATGAGGCTGAAAATCTGCTACCAATAGCAAGTAATTGCAATGTAAAATGTTTTGTGTAACAACTGAAACATCCAAAACTGTGTCACCAAGGTTGTGTAGTGCACCTACCTGACAATCCAACCTCTGTCCAACAGCGGATTCACAAGCAATAGGTGGCGAAAACACCACCAACCAGCAGAGCCAGTCTCCTCCCCCCCCGGAACGTGAACTCTCTGATGCTGATTCTCTATGTTTCTCAGATGAGGAGCAACAACCTGGCCCCTCAGGACTGCCAGGGCGCACTCCGTCTCAGGGCCTCATTGTCCCCACCACCACCACCACCACAACTATCAATACACCAGCAACAACCACTACACTGACCCCTGCTACAACAACATGTGCTGCAGCCCCCTCCACCATCACCACTGCTGCCTGCAACACTGTCCCTGGCTTAGTGGTTAACATCATCACCACACAAGCCGAGGATGCCGGAGATAGTGCGCGGGTGCGTCGATACCCAATGCCACAGGTCCCTGTCAGCAGGGCAGGTGGGAGGGCAACTGGGGGACAATCCCATGAGGACACTGAGACTGAAGCCCTGGCCACTGTCGCAAGAGTCCTTGGTGCATATCAACAGAACCAGAGACAGATGGGCTAGGTTGAAGAAGAACTGCGTGAGCTCCGCCTGCTGCAGAGGTCCATTGTCACACGAATGGGACAACTTGTGGATGTCATGGGCCAGCTTGTGGGTGTTCTGAGGGACAAACATGCTGCTCAAATAACGGCTCAACCCCCTTCCAGTGGCCAGCCTGCTTAAACACCCACCACCTCAGCTGCGGCCACAGAGATTGGTGAGTTGCAAGACAATGACTCCTCAGACACCTCTGAGCCTGCAGCAGAGGCCCCCCCTGCCAAACGCAAGAGGGGCCGTCCGAGAAACACCACGGGAGGATCACGTGGCAAAGCACCAACCAAAGCCAAGTCACTGAGCCAGCCATGATGGCACATGTGTTGCACTGAACATTGACTTTGTTGATTATCCAATCCCACATTGCCATGTTGATCGCAGGAGTTTTTTGGACTGTGTAATTCCATTAATGTGGGGACTACTCTAGTTGTCTCCTTTACCATCACTGACAACTCGTACACTCACTATGCACAAATTACCTTACATCCACTTTAATTTTAACACAATCTAATAGACAATAAACACTATTTACACACCTATGCCTGTGTCAGTTCCATGTTTATCACAGTATGTACAATGTCAACTCTGATTCTAATGTACCACAAGTTCTGATTGTGATGAGACATTGATGGGGCGAAGGAACCTAGAAAGACACAAGAGGATGACATTGAGTTGTCAGGTGATGCCATTACAGCAACAACACACCACTAGTCAATACCGTACAAGATTAATCACACATAACAATGACCAACACCATCACCATAGACATGAGGTAAGTGGAAACCAATACACTGTGCCACACACATTAGCCATTAGCAGTGAGCCAACAACAGCCAGCATCCAAACATCTCATCTATGCTTCGCCACTAACAGCAAAGCCAACAGACAATGTCATAGTTGTTCAATGGTAACTTACACTCAAGGGAAGTAGTTGTCGATGAGCTATTGACGCAGGTCAACACCTTCTCTTCTCCACTATCATCGTCACTGGGCATGTGTGGATTTGCAGCGGGGGGCATCTGCTGCTCATCATCGTCCAGAATCAGGGGGATCTCTTTGCGCAAGGACAGGTTGTGGAGCATGCAGCATGCAACTATGATCTGACACACCTTTTGGGGAGAGTAAAGTAGTGCACCACCGCTCTTGTCCAGACACCGAAATCTAGCCTTCAGCAGTCCAAAAACACGCTCCACTACACGACGTGTCCTCCCATGTGCATCACTGAAGCAGACTTCCCCTGGGGTCCTTGGATTCCTCAGTGGGCTCAGCAACCAAGGCCGGTTGGGATACGCAGAGTCACCTAGTTGTGAGAAACACAGACCAAGTTTGTAATACAAATAGTTGAGGAGAACAGCATGTCACACATACAGCACACTACTTGACACAGCTTACTCACCAACAAGCCACGCACGCTCCGGATGCAGATTTTCCATCAATTGTGGGATGATGCTGTTATGCAGTATGTAGGAGTCATGTGCAGAACCCGGATATTTGGCACATACATGGGAGATAATCATATTCGCTTGGCATACCACTTGCACATTAATGGAATGGTAATGCTTCCTGTTACGGTAGATGTGCTCACGTGCCTGTGGTAGAACTAGGCCAACGTGTGTGCAGTCAATGGCTCCAACAACATTAGGTATGTGACCAAGGTCATAAAATTCCCCCTTCACATCTGCCAATTCATGTCTCCTTGGAAAGTGGATGTAGCGGTCCTTGTAGGTCAACAATGCGGGCAGGACATCACGCAGCACCATGCTGAACATAGGTTGAGACATCCCACCTGCGATGGCCACCGTGTACTGAAACGAACCAGTGGCAAAGAAATGCAGTGCGGCCATCACCTTTACTGTTGGTGTCAAAGCTGTTGGATATGTTCTGTGAGGCCTCAAATGGGGCTCCAACTGAGCACATAGTTCTTGAAGGGTAAGGCGATTCAGAAGGAATTTCCTTATGATGTCCTCATCCTCCATGTTACCCAGCACTGGGAAAGGCCGATGCACAGTTGGTTGTCTCCTACATATTCTGAAAGAGGACACATGTAAATATGAGTCAGAGATGAGATGTGGCAAACATCTTAGATAATGACTAACACAGCCCCAACATTGACCGGACCGTGAAATCAGCTTAATGCACAAGTCACATGCACAGACACCTTGATCTCATGTAGTCATTCATGTGGGCAGGATGTACATACTAACTACTGTCAAATCAGAATCAGACTATGTGAATGGTATATGGTACACTCCTACATCTTGTGTCACCAGCCCTGTGTGTAGCTGACACAGCACATGTGGCAAACAGCAACAATGCTGAGTTGTACGTAGCTGCTGTCACTGCACAACCTTCATGCTGTAGTCTCACTAAGCACAACATCATTACAAAATGACCACAGTGAGTGTAAGCTGGACAACTATCAATATAAATACAGCACTTTATACAGTGATATAGGCACATTATGTGGTCAGTCCATCATGACTGTGGGATGAGTTGCCATTTCACACATTGGCATGTTCACAAAAATGAGACTCAATTACACCTCAAATCTATATACATGCCCACAAAAATTAAATTTGACATGTGAGTAAGTACATACCAATGCATTTAATCATGTGTACTGACATGACATGTGTGGGCATCATTGAGTTAAATGTCACTCTCTCATTTCACTTTACAACCCCGGTGCAAGAATGTAGTGTAAATGTATAGTGATCAGTGATGCAATTTGCAAAGTGACAATGTTATAGCACAATGTGTCCATAGGTGCGGTAGGCGCGCACCTCGACTCTGGTCACAGGCATTGGACACAATTGAAAGATGTCAGATTGCGGTAGAGACCACCTGGCCCCCGCGATGTGACACCGCCTATGCGAATGTCATTGCAGCCAATAGGAGCCGCCCTCGCGGTAGTGCAAAACATTTTTGAAACTCGCAGTAGGCGTGCACCGCCACTGCGGTCACAGGCATTGGACCCAATTGAAAGATGCCGGATTGCAGTAGAGACCACCTGGCCCTGTGGTGTGACACCGCCTATGCGAATGTCATTGTAGTCAATGGGAGCCGCCATCGCGGTAGTGCAATACATTTTTGAAACTCGCGGTAGGCGTGCACCGCCACTGCAGTAACATGCATTGGACACAATTGAAAGATGCCGGATTGCGGTAGAGACCACCTGGCCCCCGCGGTTTGACACCGCCTATGCGAATGTCATTGTAGCCAATGGGAGCCGCCATCGCGGTAGTGCAATACATTTTTTAAACTAGCGGTAGGCGTTCACCACCACTGCGGTCACAGGCATTGGACACAATTGAAAGATGCCGGATTGCGGTAGAGACCACCTGGCCCCTGCGGTGTGGCACAGCCTATGCGAATGTCATTGCAGCCAATGGGAGCGGCCATCGCGGTAGTGCAATACATTTTTTAAACTCGCGGTAGGCGTGCACCGCCACTGCGGTCACAGGCATTGGACACAATTGAAAGATGCAAACCAGGCAGACCAATTGCATCAGCAGAGTACCACTGAAACAACCCTAGGGGCCTATAAATGTCTGTGAGATAGCCGCACCTGTCACTTGCATTCAGACACTGCTGCCTGCAATTCATCAACACCAACTGCTGCTCTACCTCTACTCTGGACCCAGTCATGGCTCGTACAGAGAACATCAGGGCCCGTCCCTTCACCACAGAGGAGCTGGAGGTCCTGGTGGACGAGGTCCTTGGCCAGTACGGGTGGCTATATGGTGCTCCAGAGATACTGGTAAGTGTATGAGTAAAAGTTTGAGAGTGCTCAGAATGCTCACATGATGTTACTGTATAGTAGTATGTGCCTGTGAGTGAAAGCCAATGTTCATGCATTAATATTTTGCCAACAGCATGGTCCATACATGACCTAGAACTTATTGCACTTGAGTATGTGGGGAGGATGGCAACATAGACACTGGTGCAGCTCATTTGAAGCCAAAAATCACACATGTTGTTCTGAGACTGGGTAATGTAAATGTGTGAGACACTACCTAGCATGATGACTTCACGTCAATGGGGTGTATAGCCTTATTTCCACAGATCCCTGACTGCATGCAATGGTGTAAAGGACATACTGTGGTTTAGCAGTTATACAGTTACACTGCTGATTTGAGACACTCGAACTCTGAACACACATCCCTGTGCCATGTAATGTCATAGTTCATTAAGTGTTCATATGCTCATTTGTGACATGTCAAATGTAGATTGGCCAAAGGGTTGTGAATAATGTGTGTACTGCTTTCAAATTCACCCTATGGAGATGTGGATATCCTGCACAGGAGTATAAGGCCTGGATCTATCACTATTTGTGGTAAATCACCTCTGACACATCTTCCAAATGTACGATGGACATGTCATCCTTCTTTTGATTCCATAATGTGTAGAGTCTTGCATGTGTATGCACTGTTCCACCATTCTGATTGTACATGCATGTGATTTCTGTGATGGTACACATTTTTACGCAGTGATAAGCACTCAGGCCTGCTCAGTAAATGCACAATGTTTCAAGGCCCCATCACTAAAATGACTTTGATAAACATATGTGTTGTCCACCATCCTATTTTTGAAGGAGATATCATGGGCCTGAGGAGTACACAAGACAGGCCTACACCTTGTGACAAGAGTGTGTGAATGTAAGATCAGTTACCTAATTGTGACCTCCATGACACGTGTAGCTATGCAATGGTCAAGGACATTAAGGGGTGTGTAGAGTAAGACACAGTGAGTCTGACCACTACCCATCATTCACAGTGTATCGTATGTCATGCTCACTCACATAGTGCATCACAGATGAGGCACATTTTCACATTGCTTTCTGTGCTGGCACTCTGCATGTGTATGAGATGGGCATGTAGTGTATCCATCATCATATATGTATACATTGAAATGATATGGCTTGCTCAACGTGTACTATGTGACATGGTGTATGGGCTCTGCTGTCCACTGATGTATCTGTGTGTTATCTGTTTACATGCTTCGGTACTGTCACACAGTGGCACACAACACAGTGTTACAAATATTCCTCTTCTTGTCTCCCATGCGTACAGCTCAAGGTCCATCAGCATAAAGCCATAAGGAGGGCCATTGCCCGCAAGGTGCAGTCCCTGGGGGTCTCAAACCGACGCCATACACACTGCCACAAGAGGTGGGATGACATCTGCCGGCTCAGCAAAAAAGTTGCAGAAATGACGCTGGGGCTGGTACCTCGAAGTGGCAGGTTGGCACGCAGGAGCATGACACCACTAATGCCCCGCATACTGGCAGTAACACAGCCAGAGCTGGATGGACGTTTAAGGTCCCACCAGCAGCAAGTTGGGGGTGAGTATTGTGCTAAGTGTGACTTTGCGCATGAGTGACTGCCTGAATCCCAGCCCAGAGCAAGTGCGGACCTCTCTGATGTCTCTGGTGTGATGCAATGGCTCCTAAGTATCCTCAGTGTTGAGTGCAGAGGTTCTGCATGTGTACAACATTTTGTTGCTCATGTGGTAAATCCATGAACGTTGTCATAGCAAGTCAGCTTGACATGTTTTCATCTCACATTTTGTGAATGTTGTCTGAAATGATACCTTCCTACACAGGAAAAATCTTTGTGTGAAGTGTGTAGCCCAGTACACTTGTCAGGCTTGTGTGTGCTGTGTGGCTACCACAATAGTGTGCGCATGTGATGATGTGTAAGTGGCTACATAAATGCACAAATGTAGACTCAGGGAGCAGGGAGTTGGTAGAGGTCACACCTGTCCCATGGGTTGTGTTTTTCACAATGATTGAGATGACAGCATCATTGCAAAAAATATTAGCCAAATATCAGCAGCATGGCATCACAAGATATAATTTCCTGCCACAGTGACAGCAAGTGCACACAGGTGCTGATGGGGTAGGTGGTGATGATTGCAGAAATGCATTGGCTGATTTGCATTTGTCAACTGTGCACATGGCAACATGACTGGGATGGTTAGAATCTGGAATTTAAATGCAATGTTGCAGAACCAGGCTATTGTGAGATTGTTTTGGCACTAGGGCTTAACATGGTTGGATGTGATCAGTGGGTAGGCCAAATTGTGATGTGACTGAGGTGTTGTACTGTAATTTGATAGATGAACAGAAGCAAATGTTTTCCAGAGTGTCAGTCCTTAGTATGTGTGCATTGTGGAGGGGTGCCCATGTGCATCAGTACATGGTGAAGTTGTGGCTACTGCTTTTAATCAGTGAGTGATTTTTTGGCACATTGATGTGTCATCAATGTCATCAGTCAGCACAACGTAGGGATGTCATATGCCAGACCCTAGGTATTGTCACACATTAGCTGTCCAAATGGAGGCCACTCACAACTTCATCTACAGAAGGCACTATCATGTCTTGGATCAATGAAGGCCTGTCAGGCAATTGTAAAGATGTTGATATGTGACATGTCACAACACATGAAGGCCTTGCATTACATTGCCATTCTCATGCTATTGTGCATTGTCTATGTGACTACATTGTTACATGGGGCTTATTTGCACTTCATCACCAAAAAAGATGTGTCCATGTGACATATGCTGCAGTGTGAGTGTCAGAGACATCAACTGGCAGTGAAAAGCAGTGAGCATCATGTTAGTGTGCATTTAGAGATGTGTGCTGTGCACTTCAAAGAAATTGGTACATCTGCACAGTTGATACCAATGTACAACTGTAGTTGGGCTTCAGTGCCAAACATAGTGGATTTAAGGAGGTAATATCACTTGCAAATGAATATATTTTACTTTGTATCTGTGGTGTTCAGTGAAATGTACTTCAAATGTGACTGAGACAACATATTTTGATGTGTAGCTATCTTACCTACAGGCACGTAGGTGTGCCTACAGACAATTGTATGTGATGTTTAAATATAGGTACATGCACAGCTATTTGGCTGTGTCAACGCAACATGGAGCATGACTATCAACTAAGCATGTTTCCATGCATCAGCTGATGATTGCACAAATTTGGCATATACTGAAAGTACATGGAGTAGCTAAATGTGGGAGTTTCAGTCAAAATATTTGTGCTTGTATTGCATATAATGTTTGTGAGTATAGCACTATACTGAACCTATGTCGCTGTCTCTTGCAGCATCTACCGAGGGCAGGGAAGGACAGGGACCCGACACCGTTGGGGAAGCTACTGGCACGACTGGTACACAGGAGTTCAGTGACAGTGAGGGGACCAGCGCCTCGGAGGGGGACATGAGTGCCCTGGAGGATTCCCGCCCGGAAACACCAACCTCCACATCTTCCCAGTCCAGCGGTGATTCCTCGGTGTTGGCGGGCACAGAAAGTTCAAGATCTACATCTTCTTCTGCCACACCTCGTCCTATGTCCACCCTCCCGGATGCTCCCCAAAGTGCTATCTGTGCCCGCAGCCCTAAGAAAGGTAGAGTCTCCTTCCCCCAGGCACCGCTGCCCCTGTCTCCCCTGCTGCCCTCAGTGTGGAGGCCATAGACATTTTGCGGCAGCTGTATGTGAGTCAGACTGCTCTCCTGAATGCCCTCCAGGTTCATGGCAACAAGTTGTCACAGGTTGTTGCGTTCATGGAGGGCATTCATTCGGATGTGGGTGGCCTACACCGAACTGTCCAGTCTTTGTCCTCCACAGTGACGGCAGCCATTCAGCAGTCCCAAGCTCCCAGTCCAGATCCTGTCCCTTCCGCAACCACACTCCCAGTGCCCCCACCTGACCAGAGTACACACACACCAGAGCCCTCAGGCACCCAGTCATCCACACGCAGCACACAACAACAGCACTCTAAGTGAACAAGACACCATACACCATCACCACAGCACACAAAGAGCACACATGACCGCACCACAAAAAGCCCATCACAGGACACTCAGGGACATAAGGCCAAAAAACATGCATCCACATTGCATTCCTCAGATTCATCACCATCCAAGGGCACTCCCATCCCCACACCTGATCCCAAAGACACACAAACACTTGCCCTGTCTGCAGTGAACCTGGTTCCTGCCACAACTAAGACCAAACACATTCAGAAGGCAGTTTCACCCAAAACTTTGACTCCCACCCACACCCCTGTGAAGCGTGGACAAGAGAGCAAAGTGGGGAGTCTACCTCCACAACAGGGGATGCAGGGGAAAAGGCAACCCTGCCCCCAGTGTACCACCAGGTCCAGCAAATCCCAACGGGAAGAACCACCACCACCTGCTACACTTTCGGGGAAGAGGGAGGCTGTTGGGGCCACCTCACTCCACACTTTTGGCAAGACACTTGTGGGATATCGGATCCCAAAACAATTGAGACCCAGCCCTCCACATTCACCATCAGCCACTGAGCCTCCACACAGCATGTCTCCACCTCCCCGTGCCACCACTCTACCCGGTCCAACCAGCCCTCAGGCTTTCACATCCACGGATCCCACTACCTCAGCCAGTTCTCTCCCTCCCAGGTCCACTCTTCCGACTAGCCCAGACAATCAGACCCCTCCCAGTTCAACTTCCACCCAATTTTGAAGCCAAGTCCCCCTTCCCACCCCATTCCTCCCTGAGCGGTGCCTGGACTGCCCATTCGAGGCCCCTATCCTGTGGTGATTCCCATGGCAATGGACTGTGCTACATGTTTGTTGTGCAAGTTTTCATGCACACATGTGCAGACTTGAAATTTGGACTGGCCAATGGCATTGATGTTTTGCACTTTTGATGCCGATACAGAGTTTATGTAATAAAGACTGTTATTTATGTTCTGAGCTTTGTCGCTGCCCTTGCTAATGATGCAGTGCAATGTATGTGTATATGTTCATCTGTTACATGCTCTGTATGCCACATTCACATTGGCATCGGCTTGATTTTCTTTTGCAGAGGTTGCCAGAGGTTCCAGCCACTTTTGTGCTTCTTGACTCAGAGGCTTTAGTGTGCAATGATGCTTGTCTGTGATGGTCTACTCTTGTCCTAATCATTCTATTGTCGGGTCTCTAGTTTTGTACACATGCCATATTTGGATGATGTACCACAAACGCAGAGAATTCTATTCACATGATAACTTGTGGGGTGGACAGGGTCCGTCATATCTGTGGAATCTATCTTGATGTGTACACAGCAGTGTAGATGGGTAGTCATCTTGTGTAGGCCTGGCTTCATAGTCACATGGGTGCATTAGAATGTGTGCACTTGAGTGGTCATACAGTGTGATTGTCCTGTCGTTAGCTGAAGTGTTGATGTGTATGTGCCCTTGAGCATGACCCTTACACACATGTATGATCCAGTTGATGAGTGCCTGTTTGTTTACATGATCAGACACCTGCTGTAGATTGTGGGCACATGTAGGAGTTGTTTGTTGAGCAATGTGCAGTGTGTCGGTATGACCTTGCAGTCCTGGGGTACACCTACTTGTTGTCAACATCATTTGTGAGTATGCAGAGTGTGTCACTGCAATGTCTGTGTTGTGGTTTTATGATCAGCCATGGCTCTTGCTTACGTTTGTGCTCACTGTGCTGACTGGCTCAGGCAAACAAACATTATAAGTGACTTTTCACATACATTGATGTCATTTTACACTTTATTTTGTCCACTATGTGGTATTCAGAGTCATACCAGCCCCAAGAGGAGCTTTTGATGCCTACACATTGTGAGTTACTCCTCTATGTGTTTTTGCTCTGTACACTCCTCACCTGTACAATACTAATGTACACACTACTTCAGTCTAATATCGTCCACCCCATGCCTTGCCAGTGTTTGACCCTCCCCACCACTTCATAGTGTGACACTATACTGTGGGAGGATGATCTGTGTCCAGAACCAATGTGCCCCTCAGGACTGTTTCACAATTTGTTATGTGCTATTTTCTTCTACTTGATTGCAGTCATGGTTGCTCATGTACAGTGCAGATGATTTTCCAGCACAGTCCTCTAGTCAGGTTCCATGCATCTGTGTTTTCCTGAGTTGTGAAGCAGTAGGTGATAGCTAAAGTGTGTATCTGTTTGATGAGATACTGCTACCCATCCTGAGTGTGATGTGATCTCTGTGCTGTGATGATTTGTGATGTTGAAGTTCATGATCGAGCACTCAGATATGTGTGATACTGGATTTGGCAGTGTTCACACACTGCTTACTGTGCATGCACTGCTGTCAGTGGATGTTGCATTGTCCTTGCCAGGTGGGAGTCCCCCTGATGTCCAGCTGAGTTTGCTATGTAATGTTTTTGTATGTGCATATGTTATGTATTTGTTGTTGAGGGATGCAGTCTTTATCCTGTGTTGGCTCTTTCTACTGACACGTCCATGTTTGTGTAATGTTTTTTTAGCATGACATTGTGTGTGAGGAGTTTGTGTATTTGAATGCATTCAGATGTGCGTTGAATTTGTACTGTGCATTTCTTGTGTAAATGTCACATGCGGAAATGTGGAGTCTTGTTCATTAGCTTGTTTTGAGTGCACAATTGTGCTATGGCCTCCTATATTTGAACAGTCACTTGTCAGGATTGTGCATGTGAATGCTTGTGCTACACATTGACACCATGCTCACTTTGTAACTGGTGGAGTGTCTATGTCTGTGTTTGCAGATTTGTCTGGTTGCACACAGTTTGTGTTTATGATTGACATTTGTTCATGTATTTTTGGATTAGTTTGGATGATGGTGTCTGTGCAGTTGGCCTGAGTAGAAATGTTATCTATTCCACTGTTGTCTAGGATCACATTGCCTATCCACTCTTTGGCTGCACATGGCTAAGCTTGTTGGACTTCTTTTGATGTGGTTTGTGATACATGTGTTTGGCAATTGGTTTGGGATCAGCATTGGTTCAGACATCCCTGAGTGGGATTCAGACATTTGTAGATACACACCAGGGTGTGGCATTGGTTATCAGGAAACTCACAGGACATTATTTTCACCTTTATCTGTGCTTCTCACAGGTGTTGAGTAGTGAAGGCGGGAGATGGGTAGATGAGGGGTATGTGTGAAGGTCATACTTGGGTTTGACAGTCAGGGACTGTCACCGTGAGCCATGAGTGTTGTGCTGGTGGCATACACATGTCAAGATAGTTGACACAGATGAGGGGCTGGTCACTGTATGGCTTATGACAGTTCATATCATTCTGGGCCAATGCATTGCTTGCATTGCTGTATCTTAGGGATATTGCACAGATGTTACTTTCATTCAATTTTAATCTCTGTGACACCCATGTATGATTTGATGGCCTAAGTGTAGTGTGATATGTGGTACCTCTTGCATGTCATGTACAAATGGTACCAGTCATTCCTACATGTTTTTCCTGCACTGTGCACTCCACTTTAGGATAGTTTACTTATTATGATACAGTGCTGCTGACTTATGGTATGTGTATGAGGCTGAGTTTAGGTGTGTGAGCTGTCTGAAGGACTTAACATGCAGTGTGAACAGTTCCAAGGTTGTTAATCTGCACAGTGACTCTTCATTTCTTCAATTACTCACTTTAATTCACATGAGTGGAAGGCAGGTGTGAGGAGGAGGAGGGTTGTCATGAGTCTCAGGTCAGAGTTTCCTGCTGTCAAGATGGACTCTTCCTGACACTTTGGCATTCATTCACTACTTTGTAGTTGGTGCTACCTTTGTTGAGGTGGAGTAATAGTGTATAGGTGTTCTGTGAGTTGGCAGTGCAGTCAGTGTTGTTGATGTACTGGACATACTCACATGGTGTCATTTATTGCAGCAGTACACTTGTGAGTCAAATGCACAGTGCTGCTTACTTTGAGTTTGCTGTTTGAGTCAGGAATTTCGTACTGTGTTGCATGGGATGGGCTGTCATTGTGTGATATGGTCTGCCATTGTATGTGATGAGCCTATCAATGTCTGCTTGGGGGCTGTGGTGATCTGTGATTATGTGGCAGTGGTGTCTAATATGATGTGTCATCTACCTTGGCTCACTGACTCATTCCAACACCTTGTTGGACTACTGTGAAATACACATACACACCCTGCTTACTCTGCCCTCCTCTGTTCCACATTGTATGCGGACTGACCCTTATTTGGGTGCAATGATGACTATTGTCATTTTGAAGGGACTCTTGCCTCACCACACACTCATGTTACTATACAATTGCTGATGATCCTAATGAGATGTCACTATAGACAGTGTCCCTGCACATGACTTCTTGCTGCAGATATGTTGTGCAGAGTGGTGCTTCTTTTATGATACATGTGGTGTGGATGTTGTGATGTTGGTCTTGCTTGCCTGGGACAATGTCCTGGACTCCTACTACATTGTGGGCAGGTTTTACCGCGGCTTCACTGCTGCGGTGACATGACCGGCACGACTGGGCTAGTTGCAATCATTTCTATGGAGATGGGTGACCCCGATGCAGAGGTGACAATTTGTTACGTGCAAGACATGTGTAGTTGGACTATGGGTTATGTTCTTGTCTCCACCAGGGTGTTTGTTGTAGACATGACACGTATTTCACAGCGACAGTTGTTGTATGCGGTGATATGTTTTTGACATACCTGCGGTGTTGACCGCGACGGCGTCTTATCTGCTGGTAGTTGATCAGGTACAGCAGCGGAAGGGCTTGTAGAGCAGGATCCATGGTGGCCAGGAACGTCTGGAGGTGTCTCAGACTCGAGTTTCTATCTCCACAGTTGTGCTTCCACCATCTCCGAATAGCTGGTTTCTCCGCTGCGTTCTGATGGGCTGTTTTACGCATCGTGATCTGTCCGGCGGTAGGGACGTCATTCCGCACGGCGGTCTTTCTCTATTGGCTCCCTCCGGCACCGTTGCGGAACGAAAAATCTGGCGGATCCGGAAACTCTGCGACGGACGGAGAATGGGCTATCTTTGCCCATTGAAATATGGCAGTCGTGAGGACTGCCGCAGGAGTAACTAAATGGATGTTTTCCGCCACCGTCAGCACCGCGGAGGTGCCGACGACCGCCATCGTAATCGGCCCCTTAGTTCTTCAGATCTTCATTATTGTCTTCAGGAGGGTTTTTGAGGGGGTCGTAAAGGGTGATATATGTTTGGTGCTTAGCCAGATCAAATCTGTCAAATGTGAGGGGAAATAACCTGAGCCGTGGACAATAAGATAGCTGCCCAGCTTTGCAAGTTCATGCTACTCAACTCAAGACCCACTGTATCTCTGATTCTCTCACAGACAGCTCTTCCCTCACAGACCTCTTCTTCCTAATTTAGGATCCCTGTGACAAGAACTTCCAAAATATATTGTTAATGTTTGCCAAAGATGCTGGCACTGAATATTCCTAAATTTTGGTTGTGATGTTCGATTCTTACGACATAGCACCCACAGTTCAAAACCCACAAAACTCTGACTTGTATTAGATGTTCATGGAAGGTTGCTCCTGTCAAATGTACTCAGTCTTTAAACAAATTCTTCTGAGGTACAAAAATATAATGTGCACATGTTTCCAACCTTAATTCTCGGTTGGAGGGGGCAAATGAAGCTATCTCCGGTGCACTCAGGCTGTCTTGGAGATGGAGAGCAGGTTGTGAGGCAAGTCCTTAGATGCTGCATTTGCCCTCAGGAGTGGACCAGCTAAACGAGAGACCCATCAAGCACAATCACTTAAAGGCAAGCAAAAGACACATTCATGAACACAGTTTTAATAGAACTCTGCACAAAATGGCTCCCAGACCCCGCACTAGTTGCAACTTTTGCGGGAAGAGCAGTGTCATCAGGACCAACTCTCAGTGGTAAACTCTCTGCCAAGTGTGCTTGCAGGGGTGGTGGAGATTCAACAACAAGAGCCCACACAACAGTGTTTAAACCACGTCTGCTAAAGACTCAGCTCCTATTGTGGTCAATGGCACTGGGGACTGTCTTGGGTCCCAAAAAGATGGCCTTCAGGATGTGAGAGTTTGCATGTCTACTACTTGCGATTTTTTGGAAACAATCATAGCTCTAAGCTCTCAGGTGACAGACAGAAACAGTGACATCACCTGAGAAGTTAGGCTGGGACAGGCATATGATGGAGGACATGACATTATAATATAAGCTTTTCAACACTATCCGGTATATAGCCCTCTTTTGAGAACTGTTAAAAGTATCAGAAATCTGCAGAGATTTTAGTCCAACCTCCACCTGCCACATCTTACCTATGAAGTTCATGATCAGACCACTTTAATTCCAGTTTAATGCCAAGCAGAGCACCCAGACCCTGGGAAGCAGCCTGTTGCGTGGAAGCCCCCGAAGCAAATAAGGATTCAGCATTGAATGATGAGCTGATGAAAATAGGATTGTATGGCTATAAATGTAAGACTCCTAAAAGGCCTAACTGAGCAGATTCATATTTTTAAATATAATATAGATTGCTTTGTTAGGGTTTTGCAATTTAAAAGGCAGTCACAGGAAAATGCATGTTAACTCCACAAGATCCTAAGCAAAAGAAACACTGTTTTACCTTGAAGATCTTCTGAACATCAAAAGTCGGAAGAGCATGAATAAGAGAAATAGGAATTATTGCAAGTGATTTTTCCTATCAAGTCCAACATCTCGCTGTCAGTTTTACTGCAGCATTTTCTGTGCATCTGATGGTCCAAATGATGCCATTCAATACATTCAATTTTGTCTTGTGCCCACTGTCTTCTCCTTTATCCATCAATTTTCGTATATTCAGAGCACCACAACTTTTTCTCCTTTTCAGTCTGTCAATCCCACCAATTATGTTTTTCCATTTTCTCGATCTTTCCCTGGTCTAGCTTTGGTTTGGCAGTCTTATTTTCTTCTCATCCCCTCTCAACATTTGTCTCTTTTTTTTTCTCTCCTTTTCTCCATCTTGTATTTACCTAAGCTCTGACTTGCTTATGTCTTTTATTCTCACCATCTTCAATCACGTTCCTCTCGTTTTATCGAACCCTCCCATTTCTGAGTTTCTTTAGGACTTATAGTGGCTCATTCTATAACACATGATTTTTTTCTCCAACTACCTATCTTTTGTTCTCTGTTATTATAAGATTATGGACCTTATTTAGAATTTGGCAAATGGGATTCTCTATTACAAAAGTAGCAGATGCCACATTCACTGCATTACAAGTGCATTATAGTCAATGGCACTTGTAATATGGAGGATGGGCTATTCTCTACATTTTCACAGGATATCATGTCAGCCAAATGCTAAATAAGGCCTTGAGTTTATTAGCCCTCACAGTCCTCATAAACAGTTACATCAAAAATACCATAAGCTTGAAACAGTTTACAGATTTACAGTTTTGGACTTACTTTAAAAACCTCCACCAGTGCCGGTGCAAGTTCTAGGGTTCCCTAATGAAAGACACGGCTCAACCCAGAATCAATTTGTTGTCAAGAATTGGCCAGTGGCACGAGGTGAATTGGGGACTCTCCAGGAGCAACATCTTTAGGACATGAGAATAGGGCACATGAGAAAAATAATTCACCTGTAAGGAAACAATCATAGCTGCCCTTACTCTCATCAGTCTTGACCAGTTCTACTTTAAACTGAAGCACAAGATGACCCAAACACATTTTAAGCAAGAGCTATGTGGAAACAGATTTGGTACACAGGTCAATAAATGGGTATCACCTATGGTTGTTTAGCAGCATTGTCCTAAATTCAGTGATATTTTTTGCTTACTCCATAATTGAGATCATCAATGCTAAATTTTGCAAATGAAAACTCCTTATGTGATTTCGGATTTGGCATAGTACTGTATGGTGGAGGAGGCACAGTCAAAATAACTTTGTTTCTCAGAAGCAGGGGATAAGCCTGTTTGTCATATGCATCAGTCCAAGAATGAAGGTTGTCCCATGTCCACTGAATGAAATGCCACCCACTGAAATATTAAGTTTGACATAGCAAAGGAACGAACAAAGGTGCAACTTGCACTTATTCAAAAAGAATAAAGACTGAAGGCCATGATAAACAACAAGTATCTGAATCGCATTGCTGCTAAGGAGAGCTAGTGCCGTTTTGAAACATTGCCCCTTCAATTCATCAAAATTGAATTGCAACCCCAATTTTGTTACATGATACCATAGTGCAACAGATGGGTGGTCTTAGCTTTATAAACTCCGATGACCGCAGGCACTGGGAAAACTCATTAGTCCCCCTGCCCCCCACCCCACAGCAGACAACATATTACTTGAAATAATATGTTGGTGAGGATTTCAAGATAGATTACAAGTAAATATTGTTACAAAATATTTATGATGATAAACTATTGCCAGTTTCTGACTTTCCAGATACAAAACTGACAGATTTCTCATAATTTAAAAACTATGTCTCAGATCCTTGACTTGTTTATTGTCAGCTGATTTAACTTACAATAGTAGGCCAAATGATCCAATTGTCACTGCAGATCCACTTTTGATCTGGTCAAAATTACTTAAGCCTAGATTTAAAGTTTAGCAGATGGGATAAACATGACATTAATCCTGTCTACAGGATAAAATAAACCTGGGATACATCAGACAGGTTTGTAATAGAGTATCCCATCAGCCAAACTCTAAACCAGGCCCTAAGCCGTTAGCGTGCAGAAAGACATGAATATGGCATGACGAAACCTTTGAGGAACAACTATAGGAATTTGTAAGCACCAACAGAATACTGTGGAGGTACAGGGAGAAAAGCAGGAGAGTCAATGTGTACCCCTGCTTTAAACCCTTACTAATTACAATCCTTCCCAATAGCTGATCACAACCAACCAGTTGCATTTGAGCCTATGTTTAACAGTGTAGTTGCCAGTGTTGGGCTGGCTTATCAGGCCAGGTTTTGTCACAGCCAACAGAACGCAAAACAAAAAGGCTGACACACTGGTCCTTTCAAGCTGGCCTGTCAATGACAGACTGCCCATTTGCCAGTCCAACACTAGAAGTTGCTTAATTAAATAGTGTAGCCTTAGCATGATCCCCATTGAGGACAGCTTGCACCACAGGTATTCCTGGTCTGTAGTATCAAATGCTGCATGGAAGCCCACAAAACAAGGGCATTGCTTGCCCATGCCGATCACTGTGGATTTGTGCACTAGAGTATAGAAAATGAGTGTGATGCAAGGTGCTAATTTCAGCTCTGAATCTGGCATGCTTCCAAGAAAGAAGATTAGCTAATAATACCCAGTCCTCAAGCTAGCTTAGTAGCCAAAGATCTAAGACCTAGTGTCCAGCAAATACATAAATTGGTATGTGAATGATTCAGCTTGTTCTCCTTTTTTAAGAATGTAGTGATGGATGATCCAATCCCAGGAGCAGGCATCTGATTGCTTTGAACAACATACTGAAATAACAAGAATGATACCTTGGAAACCTCTTTAGACAGCAGTGGGTTAGGGAATTCTGCTACACTTGTAGGACCTATTGTAATTGCTATGTTGACCTCAGTCAGGCTCAGGTTAAGTAAGTGATCTTTAATAAATTCCTCAGAAGCAACCATCATAACGGCTGGTGTTCTGCACAAAGAGGACAAAGGCCAAAACACCTTTCCTGCAGCATATGAATATCAGGTGAGTACTGAAATGTGAAATGCTCATTAGAACCCAAGGAACAGCATCTTCTTTTATCCTGTGAAAGGCTGGTTTACTCCAGGTCAAGTGAGGACTGCTGAATTCAAAACTTATTTTTCATCATAACCAGCCTTTTTCAGACTGAATTCTGTTTTTAAAGACACACATATTGGCTGCCTGATGGAAATTGGGTTACAGGTTGAGGGGAGGTGGTGAAACCCTACTCAAGCAGGAACCACAATCCTTGTCAGGGTGAAATACAAGGAAACCTCAAATTAACCTGTGCTTAGCCCTCTGGTAGCTTGGCATAAAAACAGTCAGGCTTAATTTAGAGGCAATGGGTGAAGTATTTATGAAGTACTTCAAACAGGAATAAAGTGAAAACGCGACACAATTAAAATCCCACACCAATTTAGAAAAATAGAGTAACATTAAAAAAATTATTTGACACCAAACCGACAGAAATCCAATCAGGAGAACCAGGAATATGCAATTTAAAAGAGTTAAGTGAAGATGGTGCCTAGGAGCACTAAGTACTAACTGTGGATATCTGGTTGTGCCAGACCAGGACAAAGTCACAAGTTCAGGCCGAGGGTGATAGAGAGTGGGCTGGCTACAGGGACCAGGAGAGGCCTGCTGAACAAAGTACCTTAAATCCTGGTTGCGGAGCTTTGCACGATCCCGCGTCGAGGATACGTTGTGCAGCAGCGGTTCAGTGAAGCTGCAAGACTGCAATGCGAGAACCTGCATCATTGACAAGGATGCCGTCGATAAGGGGTTTGCAATGCATTGCGCATCAGTGGTTCTGGAGCGGATTAGAGGTGATGTGTCAGGCTGCATTGGTTCTTCCTACAGGGCCACTGCTGGGCTGGCAGAGCACCTCCAGGCCCACTTCCATGTTTTCAGGACTGGGGCGGCACCACTTGGGGGGCAGGAATCACAGAAGATTGAGTCCAGGTGCTAGGTTCAAGGTGTTTGGATCAGGAGGACAGCTAACTAACCCTTGGAGTCACTCTGGTGGTCCTTGGGTCAAAATATAGGTCCAGTCCTTTCACTCAAGCAGCAGGGCAGTAGGGCACAGGGCAACAGAGTAGCAGTCCTTCTTGCAGAGCAGCAAAGCAGTCCTTCTGAGATTTCCACATGTCCAGAGGTGTACTGAAGAGTCGTGGGTCTGAGGGTCCATTATTTATGCAAAAACAACAGTTGATGGACAGAATGCAGAACAATGTCATACATTCACCCCAGTACAGAGATCTGGGCCTAAATCCATCGTTTTTTTGCTCACCATGCCATTCCAGTTTGAACCCAGCCATATGCAAATCAGTCTTGACCCTGTGCCTCATGGTAACAGTCCAGCCTGAACTACCAAGCCAGGTCCTCCCTGGACTGGAAACAAGCATCCTAGGACCGGTTTCGGGGTTTCACCCCTCTTCAGCCAGGATAGCTTGATTCCAGTGGCATGGAGAGCACGGGACCCACGTCTGGGCATACCCGTCCCACTCGGGGTGACAAATGTAAAAACAACAGTTGATGGACAGAATGCAGAACAATGTCATACATTCACCCCAGTACAGAGATCTGGGCCTAAATCCATCGTTTTTTTGCTCACCATGCCATTTCAGTTTGAACCCAGCCATATGCAAATCAGACTTGACCCTGTGCCTCATGGGAACAGTCCAGCCCGAACTGCCAAGCCAGGTCCTCCCTGGACTGGAAACAAGCATCCTAGGACCGGTTTCGGGGTTTCACCCCTCTTCAGCCAGGAGAGCTTGATTCCAGTGGCATGGAGAGCAGGGTATGCCCAGACGTGGGTCCCTTGCTCACTTTGCCACTGTATTCAAGCTAGCCTGGCTGATGAGGGCTGTTAGCCCGAAACCGGTCCCAGGATGCTTGTTTCCGGTCCAGGGAAGACATGGCTTGGCAGTTCGGGCTGGACTGTTCCCATGAGGCACAGGATCAAGACTGATTTGCATATAGCTGTGTCTGAACTGGGGTGGCGAAGTGAGCTAAAGAACGATGATGGGTTCAACCCAAATCTGTGACTGGGGGTGAGTGTCTGAAAAGTTTCAGCGCTCCATCCATCATCTCCTTGTGTTTGCCTTGTTCGCCCTAAGTTGGCAGGGTATGCCCAGACGTGGGTCCCTTGCTCACTTTGCCACTGGATTCAAGCTAGCCTGGCTGATGAGGGCTGTTAGCCCGAAACCGGTCCCAGGATGCTTGTTTCCGGTCCAGGGAAGACATTGCTTGGCAGTTCGGGCTGGACTGTTCCCATGAGGCACAGGGTCAAGACTGATTTGCATATAGCTGTGTCTGAACTGGGGTGGCGAAGTGAGCTAAAGAACGATGATGGATTCAACCCAGATCTGTGATTGGGGGTGAGTGTCTGAAAAGTTTCAGCGCTCCGTCCATCATCTCCTTGTGTTTGCTTTGGTCCATTATTTATACCTGGTGCCCACTTTGAAGTATGAGAAGGATCTGGAGGTTTCTACCCCAAAGGTGGTTAGGATTTCCTGCCTCCCTGCCCTTGTCCCAGCTTGTCTAGGGCTTTAATAGACTAGTGTCAAACTCTTTGTGAGTGTGCTCAGGTAGAGCTTTAGTGACGTGCAAGTGTGGTAGGTAACAGTTCCTCCCTCTCAGAGATGGCCCATCTGGCCAACACCTATGCTGCTTTGTCTCACTGTCTGGGAGCAAAATACCAAGACCCCCTGCCAGCTGCACCTAGTCATGTGACCCAGGAAAGAGGCTGAAGGCACCAAATGGTTGTGACAAGAAAACGTTAACTTTCTGAAAGTGGTATTTTCAGAATTGCAACTTACAATCCGAACTTACCATTAAAGAGGGTTTTTTAAATTACATTTCTTTAGATACCAAACTCGAAATTCCTACCGGCTCCCAATTGAAAGTTATCACTTATTAAATGTAATAAGGTGAATCAATGTTATCCTATGGGAGTGGTAGACCTTGCAGTAGAGAAAAACTAATTTAAGAATTTTTCACTACCAGGACATGTAAAAGTTAAAAGCACATCTCCAACTTTTTAAATGCACTGCATCCTGTGCTATGGGCTGTTTAGGGTCTACCTTAGGGTTGACGTATGTGTGTTAAAAAAGGAGTTTTAGGCCTGGCAAAAGGTTTAATTCGCCAGGTCAAAATGCAGTTTAAAACTGCACACACAGGCTTGAGTTGTGTTTAAAGGGCTACATAAGTGGGTGGCACAAATAGTGCTACAGACACACTAATAGCATTTAGTTTACAGGCCCTGGGTACATTTAGTACCACTTTATTAGGGACTTACAACTAAATTAAATGTGCCATTTGGGTGTAAGCCAATGTTACCATGTTTAAAGGAGAGAGCACACACACTTTAGCACTGTTTAGCAGTGGTAAGGTAACATAGTCCTAGGGGCCAACAAAAACAAGATCAACAAAGATAGAGGAGTAAGGAAAAATGTTTGAGGGAAGACCAACCCAAGGGTGACAGTTCTAACAGTGCCTTAATTCAAGGCAGATAGTGATGAAGCAAATTCCTCAAATGTTTCATGGATGCTATACACTCCTGATCAAACCAGTTATCCCTAGAGGTTCTAGGCCTTGCTTTCACTCCACAAGTTATAAATCTAGTGTGTGTTTATTTAAAGGACTCAAATTGTCTCCTATTCTCATATCCAAGACTGTACCAATTTTTGGAAAGTTGTCTAAAATGTAATCAGTATAATTCATCTTTTGTTTATTAACAGTAATGTAATAATTTATTCCAAAATATTCTCTTACAGGCACTGCTTGATTTCAGTGAAGAAAAAAGGATATTGAATCATGGTCGCTGACCGCATTGACTCTGATATCATCACAAAGGCAGAAACTTTCCATGTCCACTGCAAAATATTCAATTAGGTACCCCCTCATTTCCATATCGAACAGCTCAACCAATAGGGTCATTGTCGTTTAGGTGTACATTTGGTGTACAAAGAAATACTTCTCAATGCAACTGGCACTTAGTTTGTTTGCTTACTACTTCTGATCAGTAACAGCATATTTTTCTCTCAATAGGAACTCCTCTTCTGCAAGCAATGGAGTTCTACAAATGTTTGCAATTTCTTTATAGGTAGCATATCCTTTTTGAGACTTTAGGAATTATTACATTAAGGCTTTATATATACATGCAATAGCAAGAACTCAATACAATTTTATTTCGTGCCCAGAAAGAGGCTTCCTCCCACAGCAAGGGGTCATTTATAAAAGGGGGCTCTCCTATAAATGTTACCAGATAGATTTTTACAAAACATGTTAAAACCCATGAGGATGTCCATTTTTAGTAAGCAACAGAAAAAAAGCTTTAAGAATCACTGCCGAGAGAGGGGCTGCGGCTCTGCCCCATGTTGGCTCCCTTAATTACAGTGTTTCAATAGGCAGAAAATGTGTGCTTCTGCTGAAAAACAACACCTCTATTGCACTTTATGCCTTGTTGGATAGTTTATGTCCAGTACAGAAGGTCTGAGAAGGCTATGGTAAAAAAAAACTATTGACGCCAAATATCAGATGCCATGGGTATGATCTGTTAATCATGAAATGTATAGACAGAGGCAGAAGACCTGACTTATTCATTGTAAAAATATCATAGATGTTTTAATTATGAAAAGTTATTATAAAGGCAGAAGGCCTGACGTATTTATTGTGAAAATCATATGTTAAAACCAATAGGCCTTTTTGGGTTGATTGTTATTTCACCATGGTGAAGCCGTTGGTGAGTATTTTGCTACATGGAATCTCACAGTTTATCATAGAAAGCAACGGCTTTGGTGTTAGTTACACACTCTGGAGCTGAAGTTTTTCAATGTGTGAATCCTTGTTGTAGCCGCCCACTGGAAAAAGTTAGGTCGGAGTCCATGTGTTTGAACTGTTTTATATGAAATGTTATGACAAATACAGTAGGCTTGATGGGTTTTTGTTTTGAATTTTTTAAAGTTTGTTGAAGCCAATAGTCCTTTCAGAGGTGGGTTGCTATTATACTATGGCAAAGCCTGTTTATAGGAATTTTGTTACACGGGATCTCACAGATTACCATAGTAGGGGAGGGTTTTGAAGTTTCTATCCCATTTTGACAAACCCTCTGGGTAGAAGATTTAGACTGTGAGCATCCTTGATTGGCACTTTCATGGTTTTAGCAACTATAATCTTGTACATACTTGTACTTTTTGCATAGTATTTAGCTGTGTGTGTTAACATACTTTTTTAGATCTGGTCTGAGAGTTTTAGCTGTCTTCCAGGCTCTTGCAATCAGAAAACAAAAATTTTAAAAATCCATACATGCTAACTATACATAGAGGTACTTTGACTCATCCCCTTGCAGCCACTCGCTTGTTTAACTGTCATTTACTTTCTATTTCTGCCCCAGAGAGCAAATGTAATGGGAAAAATGGTCATTCCACTTTGCCCATTGACTCCATTGTGCTTTAATGCCATGGCTAGTGCACTTTAGTTACTTTACTTCTGCTTTATTTTCTTTTTCTGTTTTTTTTTTACTTTCGGCCTAATCCCTAGATAGTGCTACCAGGCCGCATGTTTGCTGCTCATTTTATCGGCAGTGCACCGCATGCCACACAGCCCCTATGAATGGTTTTGTCCACAGCATATCATTGTTTCCCTTGTCCAAGATGGCCATCATTTTAGAAACAGCGGGGTATATTTACAATGGGATAGCGCCACCAGAACGGCATTTTTACCGGCTTTCTGGTGGCACTATGCCCTTCTCCATATTTACAAAGCGGCACTAAGCCATTTTGAGTGCCTTAACGCCACCTTGTAAATACGGCTCCTTTACACGCATCACTTTGCGTGAAAGGGGTGTACAATGGGTGTTGCTGTGGGCGCAAAACCCATTGCTTTTTTAATGATGCTCTAGATTTACACGGATGTGTAAATCTGAGGCAGAGCCAAAAATTCAATAGCAGGCGTTAGATTGGCTCAACGAGGAGAAATACTTTTATTTCCCTTCCTGCACATAAACAATCATTAAATAATAATGATTTGCTACTTCTATGTGTGCTGCAGAATGCAACACACATAGAAGTAACAAATCCCCATTATGATTGTTTATGTGGAGTAAGGGACACCTTCCTGCACATAAACAATCATTACCTGCAACGCAGGCACCCTTGCACTATGGTGCACGGGTGCCTGCATAGGCGCTTGGCAGCTATTTTTAATGCTAGGGAAAACACAGGGGTGCACTGTATTGTTGTAAATGCGGCGCATCCCTGCATTTTGGAAATGGTGGAGCGCGGCGCTGCAAAATTTAGCGCAGCTTTGCGCACCGCCATTTTCTTGTAAATGTGCCCCAGCATGTCAGCTATCTTGTATTGGTGCAGAAATGATATGCTAGTCACAATACCATTTCTAGATGACCACCTTGTGCTATGTTTAATTTTGTTCTCATTTTTCATTGGTAGCACATTTCCACAACATTTAGGCAGCAACATCTTTTTCTTTTCTATGCTTTTATTCTTGTAATTATCTTGCAAATGCTTGTTGTCTGTGTGTGTGTAGATGTGTGAGTGGGTGAATGCAAGAATGAGTCAGTGGATGGATGAATGGAAGCCGGAGTACAAGGATGACTGACAGAATGAATGTGTTATTAGGTATTGAGTGCCTAAACTCACCAGTGATTGAAGCAGCACATTCAGTTATAAGCCCGAATTATTGTCATTACAAATGCTTATTATTTCTTTTTTCATTGGAAGACAAATCTACAAAGACTTTTAAAGAAGGTGCCTCCATCAGACAAGTCTCTTGCAGGAGGAACACAGCACAGTCAGGTGAATTAGCACTGAGATTAAACAGAACTGTTCTCAGATCTATCCCTTAATTTTCCTCGCTACCGCATCCAAATAATCTTTTACATTAAAAAATGTTCCTTTACCCTTGTTGCCTTCACCTCTCTCGCTCTGTCTGTTTCAATCTGTCTGTCTATCTATCTATCTATCTATCTATCTATCTATCTATCTATCTATCTATGTATGTATATATATATATATATATATATATTCACTGAAAAAACCATAGGTTTTAGGGACAGTTATAGTTAGTTGGACATTTCACTCGTACAAAACCATAGAAATTCCCCCGTTATAGTTAGTTCAGCTAACTATAACTCGCGCCCCGCAATGCACTGCTGATGACGTCACATATTACATCACTCATGACATGGTCAGTGACATCACTGATGACATCACTGATGACATCTCAAATGACATCACTGATGACATCACTGATGCCATCATCCAGTGACTGTGTGTTTCTGTAAAGTTTAAATATGTTTAATATATATAGGGAAAGGCGTATTGAAGAATGAGTGGGTGTATAAGTGTCTGAATGGATGATTTAGTACGTGAGTGACTGACTCTACAAGTGAGTGATTAAACGTATCTTACTGAATGCATGGGTTAGTGACTAAACTGTGTGAATGTCTGTATCCGTCTGTTTGTTGGTGTGTAAGTGGATGCATGGATTTGCGAATAGCTACATGAGTGTCTATATGGGTTATTGATTGGTTCTCTGAGTATCTGTATGGCTGCCTGAGTGTTTGTGTGGGTGGGGTGTGTGTGACTCTGTACATAGATGTGTGAGTGGGTGATTCACTGGGTGCATGATTTCAAGAGTGCATCTGTGATGGACTGCTTGGGTGGGTGAGTGTGTGTATGGGTGTGTTAGTGAGTGAATGTATATCTCAGTGGTACATGTGCGAGTAACTACATATGTAAAAGGCAGTATATATGTGTGTTAGAGTATTTAAATGGCTATAAGTGAGAGTATGTGATAGTGAGAGTGGCTGTATGGATGTGTGTGTGCTTGTATCAGTTATTGTATAAGAGCGTAAGAATGTGCTAGTATTTGTATGAGTAAGTGAGCTGGTGTGTGTATAACTGTATAGGTGAGTAAATGGGTGTGTGATAAATTTTTTGCATGACTGACTAGGTGTGTGAGTACCTCTATGGATGAGTGGCGGTGTGTGAGTGTTTATATAGGTGTATGAGTGCATATGATAGTCCTGTACTGAGTGACTGTAAGTATGAGTGACTGTACGGGTGAGTGAATGGATGTGTGTGTAGACCTAAGAATCAGTGAGTGGGTATGTAGTTTTTGGTGTTGGAGTGTCTATGGTTTTGAGAATGGCATTCTGTAATTTAGGGTGGGTGTATCAAAAGTTATATTAGGGTGTGAGAAGATGCATGAAATTATCACATGGATGATGTCATCAGTGATGTCATTTGAGATGTCATCAGTGATGTCATCAGTGATGTCACTGACCATGTCATGAGTGATGTAATATGTGACATCATCAGCAGTGCATTGCGGGGGCGCGAGTTATAGTTATCTGAACTAACTATAACGGGGGAATTTCTATGGTTTTGTACGAGTGAAATGTCCAACTAACTATAACTGTCCCTAAAACCTATGGTTTTTTCAGTGAATTTCAAAGGTTTTTTAAATGCTAATTTCTAACTATAACGTGTCTGAAACCTATGGTTTTTTCAGTGAATTTCAAAGGTTTTTTAAATGCTAATTTCTAACTATAACGTGCCTGAAACCTATGATTTTTTAAGTGAATTTCAAAGGTTTTTTAAATGCTAGTTTCTAACTATGCCTACAGAGGTAGGACATGTGAAGAAAGAAGAAAAAACGCACAGAAAGAAGCAAAAGATGTGCAGAAAGAACCAACAGAGGAGCAGAAAGAGGCCTTGTTGCAAAATCATCCTGTGCCCACAACTTTTTCAGACGGGTACTGGTGGTAACTGACTCTGACTAACCAGAGCCAGTGCTATGCTAAAAGACACTTAGAATACAGTGAAAACACCTACATACACTAGGGAACACTATGCGTTGGGGTACCCCTGTGATTAGAATGACCTCCTCTGCAAGTCCCTAGTACATAATAGGGCAGGGGGATTAAAACTACCTCTTAAAACGCGCTACAGGGCGCGTTTGCACAGTGGTGAAGGGAGGGGGGCCTGAGGTGACATGTGTACAAACGCGCCCGTGGCGCGTTTTAAGTTGCGGGATTAAGTCCCCTTGAATCCTGAGGGTCCCTGGGGCCCAACTAGCCCCCCAGGTACCTACAGTTAGGACCACAGAGCTGAGTTGCAGAGAGGCGTTCCGAGGCCACGCACCTTTTTTCACCTCTCTGCAACGCAACTCTGTTGTGCTTACTGAAGGTACCTGGTGGGCTAGTTGGCCCCCAGGGTCCCTCAGGATTCAAAGGGAATTAATTCCCCAACTTAAAACGCACCACAGGGCGTGTTTGCGCACATGTCACCTGAGGCCCCGCCCCTCCCTTCACCACTGTGCAAATGCGCCCGTGGAGCGTTTTAAGTTGGGGGATTAGGTCACCTTGAATCCTGAGGGTCCCTGGGGCCCAACTAGCCCACCAGGTACTTCCAGTAAGCACCACAGGCCTGCGTTGCAACGCCTGTAACAAATTGTGCAGTTGTGTTTAGGTAGTGAAGAGGGTCGTGCTGGGGGTAGTGTTTTAGGGTTTAGGGTAGTGCAGTGGTGTTTGTTTAGTGTAGGGGGTCATGCTGGGGGTAGATTTAGGGTTTTGGGTAGTGCAGTGGTGTTTGGGTAATGTAGTGAGTCGTGCTGGGGGGAGTGTTTTAGGGTTTAGGGTAGTGCAGTGGTGTTTGGGTAGTGTAGGGGGTCGTGCTGGGGGTAGTGTTTTAGGGTTTAGGGTAGTGCAGTGGTGTTTGGGTAGTGTAGGGGGTCGTGATGGGGGTAGTGATTTAGGGTAGTGCAGTGGTGTTTGGGTAGTGTAGGGGGTACTGCTGGGGGTAGTGTTTTAGGGTTTAGGGTAGTGCAATGGTGTTTGGGTAGTGTAGGGGTACTGCTGGGGGTAGTGTTTTAGGGTTTAGGGTAGTGCAGTGGTGTTTGGGTAGTGTAGGGGGTACTGCTGGGGGTAGTGTTTTAGGGTTTAGGGTAGTGCAGTGGTGTTTGGGTAGTGTAGGGGTTCGTGCTGGGGGTAGTTTTTAGGGTTTAGGGTAGTGCAGTGGTGTTTGTGTAGTGTAGGGGGTAGTGTTTTAGGGTTTAGGGTAGTGCAGTGGTGTTTGTGTAGTGTAGGAGGTCGTGTTTTAGGGTTTAGGGTAGTGCAGTGGTCTTTGGGTAGTGTAGGGAGTCGTGCGGGGGGTAGTGTTTTAGGGTTTAGGGTAGTGCAGTGGTCTTTCGGTAGTGTAGGGGGTCGTGCAGGGGGTAGTGTTTTAGGGATTAGGGTAGTGCATTGGTGTTTGGGTAGTGTAGGGGGTCATGCGGGGGTAGTGTTTTAGGGTTTAGGGCAGTGCAGTGGTGTTTGGGTAGTGTAGGGGGTCATGCTGTGGGGAGTGTTTTAGGGTTTAGGGCAGTGCAGTGGTGTTCGGGTAGTGTAGGGGGTCGTGCTGGGGGGTGTGTTTTAGGGTTTAGGGCAGTGCAGTGGTGTTCGGGTAGTGTAGGGGGTCGTGCTGGGGGAGTGTTTGAGGGTTTAGGGCAGTGCAGTCGTGTTCGGGTAGTGTAGGGGGTCGTGCTGGGGGTGTATTTTAGGGTTTAGGGTAGTGCAGTGGTGTTCGGGTAGTGTAGGGGGTCGTGCTGGGGGTAGTGTTCTAGGGTTTAGGGCAGTGCAGTGGTGTTCGGGCAGTGTAGGGGGTCGTGCAGGGGGTGGTGTTTCAGGGTTAGAGCAGTGCTGTGGTGTTCGGGCAGTGTAGGGGGTCGTGCAGGGGGTGGTGTTTCAGGGTTTAGGGGAGTGGTGTTCGAGCAGTGTAGGGGGTCGTGCTGGGGGTGGTGTTTCAGGGTTTGGGGCAGTGCAGAGGTGTTCGAGCAGTAAAGGGGTCGTGCTGGGGGTGGTGTTTCAGGGTTTAGTGCAGTGCAGTGGTGTTCGGGCAGTGTAGGGGGCGGTGCAGGGGTGGTGTTTCAGGGTTTAGGGCAGTGCAGTGGTGTTCAGGGGGTGGTGCAGGGGGTGGTGTTTCAGGGTTTAGGGCAGTGCAGTGGTGTTCGGGCAGTGTAGGGGGTGGTGCAGGGGGTGGTGTTTCAGGGTTTAGGGCAGTGGTGTTCGGGCAGTGTAGGGGGTCCTGCTGGGGCTGGTGTTTCAGGGTTTAGGGCAGTTCAGTGGTGTTCGGGCAGTGTAGGGGGTCATGCTGGGGCTGGTGTTTCAGGGTTTAGGGCAGTGCAGTTGTTTTCGGGCAGTGTAGGGGGTCGTGCTGGGGCTGGTGTTTCAGGGTTTAGGGCAGTGCAGTGGTGTTCGGGCAGTGTAGGGGGTCATGCTGGGGCTGGTGTTTCAGGGTTTAGGGCAGTGCAGTGGTGTTTGGGCAGTGTAGGGGGTCTTGCTGGGGCTGGTGTTTCAGAGTCTAGGGCAGTGCAGTGGTGTTCGGGCAGTGTAGGGGGTCTTGCTGGAGCTGGTGTTTCAGGGATTAGGGCAGTGCAGTGGTGTTCGGGCAGTGTAGGGGTCGTGCTGGGGGTGGTGTTTCAGGGTTTAGGGCAGTGCAGTGGTGTTCAGGCAGTGTAGGGGGTTGTGCTGGAGGTGGTGTTTCAGGGTTTAGGGCAGTGCAGTGGTGTTTGGGCAGTGTAGGGGGTCTTGCTGAGGGTGGTGATTCAGGGTTTAGGGAAGTGGTGTTCAGGCAGTGTAGGGGGTCTTGCTGGGGGTGATGTTTCAGGGTTTAGGGCAGTGCAGTGGTGTTCGGGCAGTGTAGGGGGTCATGCTGGGGGTGGTGTTTCAGGGTTTAGGGCATTGCAGTGGTGTTTGGTCAGTGTAGGGGGTCGTGCTGGGGGTGGTGTGTCAGGGTTTAGGGCAGTGCAGTGGTATTTGGGCAGTGTAGGGGGTCATGCAGGGGGTGGTGTTTCAGGGTGTAGGGCAGTGCAGTGGTGTTCGGCCAGTGTAGGTGGGCTTGCTGGGGGTGGTGTTTCAGGGTTTAGTGCAGTGGTGTTCGGGCAGTGTAGGGGGTCGTGCTGGGGTGGTGTTTCAGGGTTTAGGGCAGTGCAGTGGTGTTCGGGCAGTGTAGGGTGTCGTGCTGAGGGGTGGTGTTTCAGGGTTTAGGGCAGTGCAGTGGTGTTCGGGAAGTGTAGAGGGTCATGCAGGGGGTGGTGTTTCAGGGTTTAGGGCAGTGCAGTGGTGTTTGGGCAGTGTAGAGGGTCGTGCAGGGGGTGGTGTTTCAGGGTTTAGGGCAGTGCAGTGGTGTTTGGGCAGTGTAGGGGGTCGTGCAGGGGGTGGTGTTTCAGGGTTTAGGGCAGTGCAGTGGTGTTCGGCCAGTGTAGGTGGTCTTGCTGGGGGTGGTTTTTCAGGGTTTAGTGCAGTGGTGTTTGGGCAGTGTAGGGGGTCTTGCTGGGGGTGGTGTTTCAGGGTTTAGGGCAGTGCAGTGGTGTTCGGGCAGTGTAGGGGGTCTTGCTGGGGCTGGTGTTTCAGGGTTTAGGGCAGTGCAGTGGTATTCGGGCAGTGTAAGGGGTCGTGCTGGGGCTGGTGTTTCAGGGTTTAGGGCAGTGCAGTGGTTTTTGGTCAGTGTAGGCGGTCATGCTGGGGCTGGTGTTTCAGGGTTTAGGGCAGTGCAGTGGTGTTTGGGCAGTGTACGGGGTAGTGCTGGGGCTGGTGTTTCAGGGTTTAGGGCAGTGCAGTGGTGTTCGGGCAGTGTAGGGGATCGTGCTGGGGCTGGTGTTTCAGGGTTTAGGGCAGTGCAGTGGTGTTCGGGCAGTGTAGGGGGTCGTGCTGGGGCTGGTGTTTCAGGGTTTAGGGCAGTGCAGTGGTGTTCGGGCAGTGTAGGGGGTTGTGCTGGAGGTGGTGTTTCAGGGTTTAGGGCAGTGCAGTGGTGTTCGGGCAGGGTAGGGGGTCTTGCTGGGGGTGGTGTTTCAGGGTTTAGGGCAGTGCAGTGGTGTTCAGGCAGTGTAGGGGGTCTTGCTGGGGGTAGTGTTTCAGGGTTTAGGGCAGTGCAGTGGTGTTCGGTGCAGTGTAGGGGGTCGTGCTGGGGGTGGTGTTTCAGGGTTTAGGGCAGTGCAGTAGTGTTCGGGCAGTGTAGGGGGTCGTGCAGGGGGTGGTGTTTCAGAGTTTAGGGCAGTGCAGTGGTGTTCGGGCAGTTTAGGGGTCGTGCTGGGGGTGGTGTTTCAGGGTTTAGGGCAGTGCAGTGGTGTTCGGGCAGTGTAGGGGGTCGTGCAGCAGGGGGTGGTGTTTCAGGTTTTAGGGCAGTGCAGTGGTGTTCGGGCAGTGTAGGGGGTTGTGCAGGGGCTGGTGTTTCAGGGTTTAGGGCAGTGCAGTGGTGTTCGGGCAGTGTAGGGGGTCTTGCTGGGGGTGGTGTTTCAGGGTTTAGGTCAGTGGTGTTCGGGCAGTGTAGGGGGTCTTGCTGGGGGTGATGTTTCAGGGTTTAGGGCAGTGCAGTGGTGTTCGGGGAGTGTAGGGTGTCTTGCTGGGGGTAGTGTTTCAGGGTTTAGGGCAGTGCAGTGGTGTTCGTGCAGTGTAGGGGGTCTTGCTGGGGATGGTGTTTCAGGGTTTAGGGCAGTGCAGTAGTGTTCGGGCAGTGTAGGGGGTCGTGCAGGGGGTGGTGTTTCAGGGTTTAGGGCAGTGCAGTGGTGTTCGTCCAGTGTAGGGGGTCGTGCTGGGGGTGGTGTTTCAGGGTTTAGGGCAGTGCAGTGGTGTTCAGGCAGTGTAGGGTGTCGTGCTGGGGGTGGTGTTTCAGGGTTTAGGGCAGTGCAGTGGTGTTCAGGCAGTGTAGGGGGTCGTGCTGAGGCTGGTGTTTCACGGTTTAGGGCAGTGCAGTGGTGTTCGGGCAGTGTAGGGGGTCGTGCTGGGGCTGGTGTTTCAGGGTTTAGGGCAGTGCAGTTGTGTTCGGACAGTGTAGGGGGTCGTGCTGGGGCTGGTGTTTCAGGGTTTAGGGCAGTGCAGTGGTGCTCGGGCAGTGTAGGGGGTTGTGCTGGGGTGGTGTTTCAGGGTTTAGGGTAGTGCAGTGGTGTTCGGGCAGGGTAGGGGGTCGTGCTGGGGGTGGTGTTTCAAGGTTTAGGTCAGTGCAGTGGTGTTCGGGCAGTGTAGGGGGTCGTGCTGGGGCTGGTGTTTCAGGGTTTTGGACAGAGCAGTGGTGTTCGGGCAGTGTAGGGGGTCGTGCTGGGGGTGGTGTTTCAGGGTTTAGGGTAGTGCAGTGGTGTTCGGGCAGTGTAGGGGGTCGTGCTGGGGGTGGTGTTTCAAGGTTTAGGGCAGTGGTGTTCGGGCAGTGTAGGGGGTCTTGCTGGGGGTGATGTTTCAGGGTTTAGGGCAGTGCAGTGGTGTTTGGGCAGTGTAGGGGGTCTTGCTGGTGGTAGTGTTTCATGGTTTAGGGCAGTGCAGTGGTGTTCGGGCAGTGAAGGGGGTCATGCTGGGGGTGGTGTTTCAGGGTTTAGGGCAGTGCAGTGGTGTTCGGGCAGTGTAGGGGGTCGTGAAGGGGGTGGTGTTTCAGGGTTTAGGGCAGTGCAGTGGTGTTCAGGCAGGGTAGGGGGTCGTGCTGAGGCTGGTGTTTCACAGTTTAGGGCAGTGCAGTGGTGTTCGGGCAGTGTAGGGGGTCGTGCTGGGGATGGTGTTTCAGGGTTTAGGGCAGTGCAGTGGTGTTCAGGCAGTGTAGGGGGTCGTGCTGAGGCTGGTGTTTCACGGTTTAGGGCAGTGCAGTGGTGTTCGGGCAGTGTAGGGGTCGTGCTGGGGCTGGTGTTTCAGGGTTTAGGGCAGTGCAGTTGTGTTCGGACAGTGTAGGGGGTCGTGCTGGGGCTGGTGTTTCAGGGTTTAGGGCAGTGCAGTGGTGCTCGGGCAGTGTAGGGGGTTGTGCTGGGGGTGGTGTTTCAGGGTTTAGGGTAGTGCAGTGGTGTTCGGGCAGTGTAGGGGGTCGTGCTGGGGGTGGTGTTTCAAGGTTTAGGTCAGTGCAGTGGTGTTCGGGCAGTGTAGGGGGTCGTGCTGGTGCTGGTGTTTCTGGGTTTTGGACAGAGCAGTGGTGTTCGGGCAGTGTAGGGGGTCGTGCTGGGGGTGGTGTTTCAGGGTTTAGGGCAGTGCAGTGGTGTTCGGGCAGTGTAGGGGTCGTGCTGGGGGTGGTGTTTCAGGGTTTAGGGCAGTGGTGTTCGGGCAGTGTAGGGGGTCTTGCTGGGGGTGATGTTTCAGGGCTTAGGGCAGTGCAGTGGTGTTCGGGCAGTGTAGGGGGTCTTGCTGGGGGTAGTGTTTCAGGGTTTAGGGCAGTGCAGTGGTGTTCGTGCAGTGTAGGGGGTCATGCTGGGGGTGGTGTTTCAGGGTTTAGGGCAGTGCAGTAGTGTTCGTGCAGTGTAGGGGTCGTGCTGGGGGTGGTGTTTCAGGGTTTAGGGCAGTGCAGTAGTGTTCGGGCAGTGTAGGGGGTCATGCAGGGGGTGGTGTTTCAGAGTTTAGGGCAGTGCAGTGGTGTTCGGCCAGTGTATGGGGTCGTGCTGGGGGTGGTGTTTCAGGGTTTAGGGCAGTGCAGTGGTGTTCAGGCAGTGTAGGGGGTCGTGCTGGGGGTGGTGTTTCAGGGTTTAGGGCAGTGCAGTGGTGTTCAGGCAGTGTAGGGGGTCGTGCTGAGGCTGGTGTTTCACGGTTTAGGGCAGTGCAGTGGTGTTCGGGCAGTGTAGGGGGTCGTGCTGGGGCTGGTGTTTCAGGGTTTAGGGCAGTGCAGTTGTGTTCGGGCAGTGTAGGGGGTCGTGCTGGGGCTGGTGTTTCAGGGTTTAGGGCAGTGCAGTGGTGTTCGCGCAGTGTAGGGGGTTGTGCTGGGTCTGGTGTTTCAGGGTTTAGGGCAGTGCAGTGGTGCTCGGGCAGTGTAGGGGGTCGTGCTGGGGGTGGTGTTTCAGGGTTTAGGGTAGTGCAGTGGTGTTCGGGCAGTGTAGGGGGTCATGCTGGGGGCGGTGTTTCAAGGTTTAGGGCAGTGCAGTGGTGTTTGGGCAGTGTAGGGTTCGTGCTGGGGCTGGTGTTTCAGGGTTTTGGACAGAGCAGTGGTGTTCGGGCAGTGTAGGGGGTCGTGCTGGGGGTGGTGTTTCAGGGTATAGGGCAGTGCAGTGGTGTTCGGGCAGTGTAGGGGGTCGTGCTGGGGGTGGTGTTTCAGGGTTTAGGGCAGTGGTGTTCGGGCAGTGTAGGGGGTCTTGCTGGGGGTGATGTTTCAGGGTTTAGGGCAGTGCAGTGGAGTTCTGGCAGTGTAGGGGGTCTTGCTGGTGGTAGTGTTTCAGGGTTTAGGGCAGTGCAGTGGTGTTCGTGCAGTGTAGGGGGTCGTGCTGGGGGTGGTGTTTCAGGGTTTAGGGCAGTGCAGTGGTGTTCGGGCAGTGTAGGGGGTCGTGAAGGGGCTGGTGTTTCAGGGTTTAGGGCAGTGCAGTGGTATTCGGGCAGTGAAGGGGGTCGTGCTGGGGGTAGTGTTTTAGGGTTTAGGGTAGTGCAGTGGTGCTTGTGTAGTGTAGGAGGTCGTGCTAGGGGTAGTTTTTTAGGGTTTAGGGTAGTGCAGTGGTGTTTGTGTAGTGTAGGGGGTCATGTTTTAGGGTAATGCAGTGGTGTTTGGGTAGTGTAGGGGGTCGTGCTGGGGGTAGTGTTTTAGGATTTAGGTTAGTGCAGTGGTGTTTGGGTAGTGTAGGGGGTCGTGCTGGGGGTAGTGATTTAAGGGTTTAGGGTAGTGCAGTGGTGTTTGTGTAGTGTAGGGGGTCATGCTGGGGGTAGTGTTTTAGGGTTTAGGGTAGTGCAGTGGTGCTTGTGTAGTGTAGGGGGTCGTGCTGGGAGTAGTGTTTTAGGGTTTAGGGTAGTGCAGTGGTGTTTGTGTGGTGTAGGGGGTCATGTTTTAGGGTAGTGCAGTGGTGTTTGGGTAGTGTAGGGGGTCGTGCTTGGGGTAGTGTTTTAGGATTTAGGTTAGTGCAGTGGTGTTTGGGTAGTGTAGGGGGTCGTTCTGGGGGTAGTGTTTTAGGGTTTAGGGTATTGCAGTGGTGTTTGTGTAGTGTAGGGGGTCATGCTGGGGGTAGTGTTTTAGGGTTTAGGATAGTGCAGTGGTGCTTGTGTAGTGTAGGGGGTCGTGCTGGGGGTAGTGTTTTAGGGTTTAGGGTAGTGCAGTGGTGTTTTTGTAGTGTAGGGTGGTCATGTTTTAAGATGCAACGCTCCAATACCTGACCAGTCTGCACTACATAAAACTGCAAAAAAACTAAAAATAAAAAGTGTTTTGCACACTTTTGTCATTGGGCTATATGTGGGCTACATCTGGGTAATATTTGTGCTACATTTGGGCTCTTTTTTCACTGGTGGCCATCTTGGAAGACTTCTTTGTTATGAAGTTTCCTAATTTCCTCATTTACTGCAGTCTCCTCAGTAGGAAATGCTTTCAGTTTTTTACTTTGATTCCATCAAGAAGGCATTCAGATGTGTCTCACATTTACCATAAATTCAGAATGTTAGCACTCTAGTTGCTCATTAGATCACTGTAGTAAAGCTACTGCTCACCAGGGAGTTAACTGGAAGTCTGCTGCTGGTATTGAAAGTGATTGTTTCAGTCTGCATGTCAGAATTTTCTAATGAAATAGAAGAGGATTTGAGATCTCACTTAAAACATGCCCTAATTTTTCTTTATGCAGCACTAACCATAATTTCAATTTCAAAAAGAACCCCCTCATTTTGTTCCTTTTTAAATTAAATGTTTTAAGTGTTACCGGTTTATTCCAATCAAGATGGCTTCAGGTGTGCCATACTTTTGTCATAAGTAAGGCTGTTAGCGCTCTAGTTGTTCTTTATTATACTCTGGGAAGCTGCAGTAGAACACAAAGGCATCAACTGGCAGGCTGCTCCTGTTGAAATATAACAGGAAGATATTTGAGATCACACTTGAAACATGTCCTAATTTTTCTTTCTACAGCACTAACCATCATTTCTATGACAATATGAACCCCATCATTTTGTTCCTTTTTAAATTAAATGTTTTAAGTGTTACCAGTTTATTCCAATCAAGATGGCTTCAGGTGTGCCATACTTTTGTCATAAGTAAGGCTGTTAGCACTCTAGTTGTTCTTTAGAACACTCTGGGAAGCTGCAGTACAACACAAAGGAATCAACTGACAGTCTCTGCCCTTGTTGGATGTACATGTTTTACTGAGAATGTCAGACTTCATTCTCACATGACTGAGAAAGATAATGTGAATTTACAAAAAATATGCTCTCATTTTAGCTTCTAGAGCACCTTCCAAAACTGTATGGGACAAGCATGTGAAAATAGTTTTCTCTCAAACATGATTCATGATATCCCAGCAGAAGGTTTTTCACAGGGTAAAATCACCTTAGAACACACCACAATTCCTGAAATTAGTATGGTACCATCAACAAATGAATTCTAATGTAACTAAAGTCTGTTATCACCCTTTATAGTTCTCCTTTTGGTAACCCTCAAAATCTTTGATTCACTACAATGCATTTCAATGGGGTACTATCATTTATATTGGTCCCAAGATGGCTGCCAGCAATTCCAGGATGAAGTGCTGACAGCCAATCAGATCTCACGATGACATGTGTGGTTAGGCTCCGCCCAGATATATATGTGATTTTACTTTTGATTTTCTCAGGAACTACTGAACGGATTTACACCATTTAAGCAAAAGGCATGACACTGAACCAAGGGCTACCTCTTTGCCAAATTTGGTGCAATTCCGTTCAGCAGTTCGGGCTGTAGCTGCGACTAAAGGTTCCTACGGAAAAATGAATGGGGAAAACACGTTTTGGGACACCCCTTTTTTCTCGGCCCCCGCTTGACGAATCACTGCAAGACTTTCAGGATAGGAGCGGACCGGAGCACCCCAACAAGTTGGAAACTTTCGCGAAGATTCGTCAACCGGCGCCAACGTTATTTCAAATAGAATGTTGCGGATTTCCTATGGAAAATAGGTCCTAACTATAACTATCTACTGGCGACCGCCAGTAGATAATATATATATATATTCACTGAAAAAACCATAGGTTTCAGGCACGTTATAGTTAGAAATTAGCATTTAAAAAACCTTAGAAATTCACTGAAAAAACCATAGGTTTCAGGGGCGTTATAGTCAGTTGGACATTTCACTCGTACAAAACCATAGAAATTCCCCCGTTATAGTTAGTTCAGCTAACTATAACTCGCGCGCCCGCAATGCACTGCTGCTGACGTCACATATTACATCACTCATGTCATGGTCAGTGACATCACTCATGACATCACTGATGACATCTCAAATGACATCACTGATGACATCATCCTTGTGATAGAGTGGCAGACCTCCTCTCACCCTAATATAACCTTTGATACACACACTCAAAAATACAAACTAACATTTTCAAAACAATGGACATACCAATACCTTTTACAACACACCTATTCAGTAATTCCAAGATCTACACACACATCCACTCATTCACCAACAGTCCCTATACAGTCACTCATACATGTACTCCCTCATCATATGTACTCATACACCTATACATCCTGTTACATACCGCCACTCATCCATAGAGTTAATCACACACATAGTCACACATGCAAACAAAGTATCAAACATCCATTTACTTACATATACAGTTATACACACACTACCACACGTACTTCTATAGAAACTTACACATACTTACTCTCTTAAACAATCACTTATAGAAACACATACTTATTTGTACAGGAACTCTTCCAATCTCTCACTCTCACATATACTCACTTATATACACCAATACTCACATATACTAGTTTAAAACATATGTAGTTACTCATAAAGACACTATTAAGACAGTCATTCACTCACTAACACACCCATACACATACTCATCCACCTATACAGTCCTGCACACATGCTGTCTTCAACACATACAAACAGTGAGTCACTCATTCATGCATCTATGCACTAAGTAATACCCCCACCGAACCATACAGACACTCAGACACTCATACTGATACTCAAAAAACCAACTAATAACCCATATAGACACTCATGTAGCTACTCACCAACCCATGCAGACACTTATACACAAAGTGAGAGACTGATACAGATATTTTCATATTTAAACATTACTCACTAACCCAAGTATTCACTAAGATACACTTAGTCAGTTATACAATCAATTTTACAAAAAAAATCATCCATTTAAACACTTATATACCCATTTATTCTTCCATCGACCTTGAGATATACATATATAAAACATATTTAATTTTCAGAAAAATACACATTCACTGGATGATGTCATCAGTGATGTCATCAGTGATGTCATTTGAGATGTCATCAGTGATGTCATGAGTGATGTCACTGACCATGTCATGAGTGATGTAATATGTGACGTCATCAGCAGTGCATTGCGGGCGCGCAAGTTATAGTTAGCTGAACTAACTGTAACGGGGGAATTTCTATGGTTTTGTACGAGTGAAATGTCCAACTAACTATAACGCCCCTGAAACCTATGGTTTTTTCAGTGAATTTCTAAGGTTTTTTAAATGCTAATTTCTAACTATAACGTGCCTGAAACCTATGGTTTTTTCAGTGAATTTCTAAGGTTTTTTAAATGCTAATTTCTAACTATAACGTGCCTGAAACCTATGGTTTTTTCAGTGAATATATATATATTTATTATACTATGTATACATGTGAAAATGTCTCGGTCCCCTGTTTGCCTCGGTGGCATGGAAAAAATGGGTGGAACTGACGTCAGCACGCCGACGAGGTCCTCTTATGGCTCCGATGACGTCATACGGTGTCGCGAGTGGAGCCATGCTCGTTGACGTGGGAGAGCTAGGAAAGAATTTCCTTGGAATGCTGGTGCAGGGGATATTTACCTAAGTGTTCAGGCTAGTCCTTTGGGAGCAACTGTTTATGTTGCCACTCCAGAAACTGAAACCAGTGATCCGAGGGCAGAGGCCCTGCAGATGGCACACGAGGTGGGGTGCCCAGTTGTGTGCACCGGCGGGGCAGCGAAGTGACAAGCACCACAACCCACAAAAAGGGTAACGAGGGCACTGAATAACAAAGGATCTTCTCTTTGTATCTGGCAGGAACAACGAAGTTAAAATGCCCTAGTACCAAAATGTAGAATTAGTGCTACAACGGTCTTCAAGAGGACCTGCGATGCCGCTTCTGCCTCCCGTACCCTGGAGGCGGCACATGGGTCACGCGGTACGGTCATACTGCGGTGGGACGCACACTAGTTGACCTCTCATGGCACTGCTCCACACTTCAGGGAGGACGCTTTCCATTAGCTATGTTTTCTGATGACATGTCGCGCCGGCCCCGTCCAACAACAGAACTCCTTTAGATCCAAACAGACTCTTCCACTCTCTCACCGGAAGTGAAACCAGGCCACGCGGACACTTTCACAATACAACAGCCGGGAATGCACTTTTCGGTAAAAAAACCACATTCCTTCCTCCTAATTAATCAAATAAACGTCTCACTGAAGAACAGGGGCCAGCTTCGATCGGTAAACAACCGTTACAACGACTTTTTACTTTGCGATACCATTACAACGCATGCATTACCACGCATGCGTTGTACATCACGAAGTCATTACTACGCATTTTTTAGAACGCATGGTCATTTACCACGCATGCCTTTACAACGAATTTTGTTGTAAAGGTATGTATGGTAAATGACCATGCGTTCTAAAAACATGTAGACGATCCATGTCGTTGTAAGGAAACAGAGGCTGTTCCATTTCCTCACAACGACGTGCACCGCCCTCAGAGATGACGTGAAGCAGGAACCACGAGGAGAGAGGAACCATGAGGAGTGAGAGGTACGGGGGATTGGGCATGGGGTGGGGTTTCTTTTCTAGGGTTTAGGGTAGTGCAGTGGTGTTTGGGTGGTGTAGGGGGTCGTGCTGGGGGTAGTGTTTTAGGGTTTAGGGTAGTGCAGTGGTGTTTGGGTAGTGTAGGGGTCGTGCTGGGGGTAGTGTTTTAGGGTTTAGGGTAGTGCAGTAGTGTAGGGGGTCGTGCTGGGGGTAGTGTTTTAGGGTTTAGGGTAGTGCAGTGGTGTTTGAGTAGTGTAGGGGGTCATGCTGGTGGTAGTGGTTTAGGGTTTAGGGTAGTGCAGTGGTGTTTGTGTAGTGTAGGGGGTCATTCTGGGGATAGTGTTTTATGGTTTAGGGTAGTGCAGTGGTGTTTGGGTAGTGTAGGGGGTCGTGCTGGGGGTAGATTTAGGGTTTAGGGTAGTGCAGTGGTGTTTGGGTAGTGTAGGGAGTCGTGCTGGGGGTAGTGTTTTAGGGTTTAGGGTAGTGCAGTGGTGTTTGTGTAGTGTAGGGGGTTGTGCTGGGGGTAGTGTTTTAGGGTTTATGTTAGTGCAGTGGTGTTTGGGTAGAGTAGGGGGTAGTGCTGGGGTAGTGTTTTAGGGTTTAGGGCAGTGCAGTGGTGTTTGTGTAGTGAAGGGGGTCATGCTGTGGGTCGTGTTTTAGGGTATAGGGTAGTGCAGTGGTGTTTGGGTAGTGGAGGGGGTCATGCTGGGGTTAGTGTTTTAGGGTTTAGGGTAGTGCAGTGGTGTTTGGGTAGTGTAGGGGGTCGTGCTGGGGGTAGTGTTTTAGGGTTTAGGGTAGTGCAGTGGTGTTTGTGTAGTGTGGGAGGTCATGCTGGGGGTATATTTAGGGTTTAGTGTAGTGCAGTGGTGTTTGGGTAGTGTAGGGAGTCGTGCTGGGGGTAGTGTTTTAGGGTTTAGGGTAGTGCAGTGGTGTTTGGGTAGTGTAGGGAGTCGTGCTGGTGGTAGTGTTTTAGGGTTTAGGGTAGTGCAGTTATGTTTGGGTAGTGTAGGGTGTCGTGCTGGGGGTAGTGTTTTAGGGTTTAGGGTAGTGCAGTGGTGTTTGGGTATTGGAGGGGGTAGTTGTTACAAGTATCAATGAAGGAATACCAGACAGGTTCAGGAGGATACTCGTTTATTGGTCATCCACTCTCCACAAGTCCCTCATCCCCAACATTCCAAGGTAAGCTCTGGGTGGGGGAAACCATTTACGAAAGGAGCATGGGGGTGACGGAATGAACCATCAAGGTTACAACACACCTCCTTACCTAACAAACCAAATAACAATTATTAGAAAATGTACAACTCTTAACTTCCAAGGTTGACACAACATACAGTTCGGTCTGGTTATATTTCAGATCTTACAATGTTGTCGAAACTCCACCATTGCCCATTGTCCAATTGAACCACATTTTCCAAGACCTTGGCTACTTTGCAAGGGGGGTAGAATTTACTTTCTTTTCGCCCGTCCTTCCCACCCCTTTTTACTTGTACCACATCTCCCACTGTTAAAGATTGCAGGAATCGCTGTTAGCATGAGCTGAAAGCCATTTTGTACTTGGCAGCCATTTTAGTTAGCCATGTGCTCGCCATGTGCTTTCTCCCTCTTCCAGAGTCTTGCACATGCTCAGAGAGGCCTAGCTGGTAGAATGCACCTGCTCCTAGTATAGAACTGTCAGGCTATTCTTACTCATGTAAGCAGTTTAGTCTCCCCTCCCACTTTGTGGAGCAAGCAAATTTTGTATACCCATATTAGTCAATAAGCATGCTTGTATGTGCTAGGACCTCCCCTTGATTTTATGCTGACTATGTAACAAATACATATATAAGGACCCTGTTCTCTGCACTCATTAGAATGCCTCCTACAGTGGCCTGCGGGTACCGTAAGATGCAATCTCCCTCATCTGAGGTTAATAAAACATGTTTTTTGATATTACAGCTTCTGTGCCAATCTCTTCTTTGTTGGTCTTAAGGACCAGATGTATCAGTGAACCCCTAAGAAGGTTTTTATTTCTACAAATGGCGCCCGAAAGTGGACCTCATCGGTGCAGCGGCTATCCAAGGGAGTGGTCTTGAAGGGAGACAGGAATCTACTGAGGAGTACAGGACAGGAATCTACTGAGGAGGTACCCTGCGCACGGAGATTGTTTGTCTTCCAGCCCAGTATATTTCTGGTCTTCCTGATCTGATCCTCCAAGTGTTTGCCGCTCCCGACTGAGAACTTCTTTGGCGTGAGTATTTTAAAACGACCGTTAGGTCACTCAGAACTTGGCAGTTGGAACCTGGACACCATTTGATTGGTAAGAGCCGTTTTGCGGCACTTGCTGTTGGTTTGATGCCTTTGATTGGTAAGGTAGTTTTAGTAACACTTACTGTGGCTTTGTTTGTATGATTGGCCAATTTTGGAATTTGTTTTGTAAGTTATATATGCATTGCAATTCATATAGGCAGGTAATGAGGAGATTTTTCTCTAACTTTGAAAACTTGAACGGCACACATTGTGTTAAGTGTCACTTGGAGTATAATATTATATATGCTATAATATTCTTGACATGCCTGCTTCTACCACACTTTGTTGAAAGTGTTGCTGTTTTGGAGGTACCGATATGGATTTAGTAAGTACTTAGTTGACTCCCTCAGAGGGGATACCTAAATAGGTTTACGTATAGTAAAAGATATTTCTTCCTTGGTGACTAAGTACCCCATGGAACTAAATATGTACATAAAAGGATCCGGATCTGCGCACTTAGTAACATTCATAAGTGGTGATATGCAGAGCGCTTTTTGAGTGTTCTACCAGCCAAAACTGGCGAATTTGGTGTATTTTGGCTTCTTGACCATGGAACAGTTTTTTGGGCTACTTGTGAGAGCTCTTCTTGTAAATATGACTTACAATTAGTATTTACAAATAGGTTGGTCTTGCGTACACTTTGTAAGCTGTCCTAAGTATTGATTTGTGGGTTAAATATGTGTTTCAATGTCTATGTGGGTCTTTGGTTTGACATTGGTAATACTTGTGTGAGTAAATAGCGATTGCGCTCTTTGTGTAAGAATGGCTGGCTTTAAGCGCGCTGTGTTGTGTGCTCTGAGTATATGACCCCCCTTCTGTAAATGTCTGAATGAGCTCAATGAGTTTGTTTATGTTTTTTTGCTGTCATCATTCTGTTATGCAAAATGTCATTTAGTTACTTACATATTAAATAAAAATCCAGAAATGAATTATATAACATACGCTAAACAGCTGCATGTTACTATTAAATTGACAGAGTACGACACTATACATGTGTGCAAATTGCCACAATGCTAAAGATAAAATTAGAATTCATATTCAATAGGATTAAAATAGGCCTCATACAGAGGAATAAAAACGAAATTGTGTGTTTTGTAATCAATAGACTAAAATACACGTTACAGCATTTTCCTTAAATACATTGTATTAGACATTAAAAGGCATGCACATCATATGAGTGAATTTGGTCGTTGCTGAACTAAATACACATTATAGAAAGATAGATTTGACTGCATTGAAATGCCTCAGTTTTTAAATAGACTGTGACATGCTTTTCTTTCAGCACCCGAGAAAAAGCTTTCCAACAGCTGTGTTTAAACTGACTAACTGAAAAGAAACTGTTTGACACAGCAAATGGGGATTTAACTCTGTCAGGGTATTTCAAATAATAAAGGGGTTTTTTCCTGAGAAAGGCGTGAAAATTCGACGCCCGCTGACAAACAACAGCTGCATAAATAGCATATGGCTATTCCTGATCACGGCCACAGACAGGAATGCTGAGTCAGCGAAATTTTAAGTCAGTGTAAAACTGGTATAAAGGCCTGCATTATTTTAAAAGTTTCAAAAAACCAGTTTCATTATTTTGGATAACAGAGAACAAAATTGAAAGTAGGGATTTCCTTTCTTAATGCCTTTTTTACATAAGTACATCTGTGGTTCTGATGTTAAATGATAACTGTCCTTTTAAAAAGTGGCACAGACTTTTCCTGTTTCAAGTAAAGGCTTCTGTGCTTAGGGTTATGAATGAATGCGTTTAAATATGATAGGCTACGAATGAAGCTTGCTTTTCCAATGTGGAATCATCAAAATGGTTGGTTTTGATTAAAAAAATAATTATATGAAAAAAAATATATTGTTAAACATAAATGCTTTAAATTCGTTTTTTCATCTTTATAAAGCCTAATCATCATACTGTGAATTCCTAGTATCAAAGTTGAATTTAAGCAGTGCTGTACCGCAATAAGAAGGGAATTTAAATGTGAAATGTCACTTTACCCAGCCGTACAAAACTCATTTTTATAAGGGTATATCTTATACATTTCTGATTTCCCATTCCTGGGCTATCTAGAGAACACTCTGGGGGTTCCTATTATGCAAAGATATTGTAGGATATTCATTTTTAAGTGCCCCTACCACCAAAGTCGAAATTGAGCTAAATTCACAATTTTACAAGCAGTTCTACCACTCAAGGCAGTTTTAACGTGCTCTCAGGCTTCCATAAAGTATATGCAAGTATAAAACAAACAGCTGACCTCTGTATTACTAGATTGCACACCACACACTGTACATAAATGAAAATAAGTATACAGAAACCAGCAGACGTTATTATCCTACCTTTAAATTGCTGGCAAACACACCGGACAGGACTGCCTTTTAGCTGTGATTCTCCAGAGTTGCTTTGCGTTACGAAAACCGCATGGCAAGCCTTGCACAAACAAAATGAACAGCTGCTGAACGGGTCAAAGGTCGGAGTTCTGCATTTAGCAACTTAGCAGGGTGAAGGGTAATGTTTGCTGGGACACTTCGACCTTCGAAAGATTTTTTGAAAGACGAGATGATAGCGCAAAGAGAGAAAGAGAAGCTTTGCTTCCTATTTTTGGCAAACACACGTTTTGCGCAGTCATATGAAACGAAGGAAGACAACCCTCAGTTGAGCATTGATCTGCCAGGTATATAAAATAATGGTTTTAGTTTAAAGAATACTGTGTAGGGGCTACGATAAGGAGGAAATGGATTTTAGTTTGCATTCATGCGCCCTCATGTTAATCTAGTACAATTGCTCAAGAAATTGATACATTGGTTTGTTTGTGCCCAGTTGCTACAAATAGGGGTTGAAAGTGTTGACAGAAGTAAAACCTGTTTCAGGTTTTCCTACTGTCAAAATGGGGGAAGGAGGCTAGCTCCTCTACAAATTAAGGGTAGGCAAAATTATGTTTTCTCTCTTCTTTTTCTCACTTTTTTTTAGTCTGTCTAAGCTGTCTAGGAAATGGCCATGTGATAGTTATTGGCTATTCTGTAATACTGTTTTAAAATTGTTAGAATTAATAAAAAGATGAAACACATAAGCTATGTTACTGCCCATCCTGTATAAAAGAATGAGTAGAACAGATTGATGTTCCCTTATTTGATCTTTAAGGAGAACTGTATAGTGGCGGTTTCTGTTCAAAAATCTCAGGTGGCAACACTATTATTGTTTATGTTATTCTCATGTTCTATACAGTTTTGCAAGGGCATTGCTAGTTTTTTATTAGCTAGTCTCTGTCAATAAGCTGACAGCCCTTATTAGAGCTGGAGATAGGGTTTTTTTCCTTTTGAAAATGATGTTGCATAGTCCAGATCGTGAAAAGTACAATGCAGGAAAGACGCTCATGTGATCCTTAGCAAACATTTTGAAGGAAAATATTGTTTTATAGGAATTTGTTTGTCATAACATGTTCTGCTGGAGAAAATGTACTCACTATGTTGAAGTTTAGTTCTTTTTGCAATAAGAATCCCTGTTAAATTAGCAGTTTTAGATTTTCCTGCTGCGCCTATAACATGAGAGCATGGTCCTAAGCATAACATGTAAGAGAAATTATTTTACAAGTGTCTGCAGTCCTGTACAAGTAATGTAAAATCTATGAGTAAAAGTGTAGAACATTTCCTTTTTCTTGAGGGTTCTTCAGATTGGTAATATAGGAATACACCAATGTAAGTATTTGGAGTACGTCTGTATTGTTTTTCTCTTTTCCTCAGAATTTAGTAAATGAACACAGACTTCCTTGGCTGTTTGGGATTGGGTGATGTATTACTCTTGTCAGTTCACCAAAACGTTCCTTTTATACTTGCCAATAGGTCCAGGGTTTTCTACTCTCAGATAGATGAAGTGGCTCTTGGGTGCCTTGCTAATGTATGGGGCGCCCCAAGACTAAGGAAGTATTCTGAGACTATCCTTTCTGTTGTTAGATTATTTCTGTGCCTTGTCTAAAGACCTCTTGTTCTGTCCACCAATAGATATTTGCTGCCTTACAACCATTGCCAGAGGGGCCCGGACATCAGATCCAGCCTGGGAGTCAGCACCAGTCCAGCCTACAGTCAAAACGAAAGGAACCAGCATAGGCCTTGCTGGCAACTAGGACCTCAGTGAAGGCGGAAGCACTGGGACGTAAAGTGTGTACCCCTGCCACTGTCTTGGGCGAAAGACGGGGTTACAAATCAGGATGGAGAAATCTTTGTGTGGATCCAGTTTTTGATGCCCAGCTGAGAGAGTCACAGAACGACAAGGACGGCAAGGAGGCTTTTGCTTGAGGTGACCCCTTTGAAACAAGGGTTGCTTCAGGCCTTTGAGTCCTGGTCCCAAGTGAATGCAAGTCTACGCCTTTGTTTGTTGATCAAGAGATGCCCGAGCACACTGGGTACAATTTGTGGCCCTAACAAAAGAGCAGTGCGCCAGAGGTGCAATACAGGAGTTAGGGAAGGACTTGAGGTTAGGGTACAGGTGCTGTGCCCTTGGTGCCTGTTAGATTAAAGTGAAGAAAACTGGTGCACTGCCTGAGACACTGGACAGGATCATTGAGGGTATTTGCCCTGGGGGGTGATTGCCCTATCCTGAAAGAAAGACTTTTCCTTCTCTGTGATTCTTGAGTTGCGAGTTGTGCAGCTCCACCGTGGGAACAACAAGAGCCTGCCTGTGAGGCTCAAACGGACACAGGGAGAAGACTCCCTCTGGCTGGTTGGTTCTAGAAATTCCCAAGGACTCTTTTTTTTGTTAGTAATGTACCCCTTTGGTCGTCCCATTTTTTTTTGGAGGAGCAGCCCTTGCGGCTCCTTGTCCTAATTCCTATGGCCCTGTGTGGTCCTCCTGGTCCCCCGGAGCCAGGATTGTTTTTGTAATAATATGTCTGATTGCTTTAATTTTTTTAAGAGTAATGTTTATTCTGCACGAGAAAAGTTCATCTGAGCATGTTACTTTACTCTTTCCTTAAGTATATTAATTGATAATTTAGCCCTCATAAAAAATACTGAGAAAGTCTATTGAAAATGTTTTTATTAGGTATGTGCTGTTGGCTATTTTGAAATTGACATAAATAGTCACTGAAATACATCAGAGCCCTGAAACTTAAAATTAGACTAGATGGTTTTGGTATTTGCTTTCTGCTTAGGATTGGAAAATATTGAGATTTCTGTTTGAGATAATAGTCATTATTCTCTCTTGCTACCTGTATGACCCAATGCTCTGTTCACTTTGTACTCCTGCTTATACCTTGTATATACCTGCTTAATGAAATGTTTAGAATATAAATGCCCACCTAGCATAGGATATTGATGAATTTATGAGAAGAAAATGTGCAAAATATTTTCTATGTCTCTACTAGATCATGGGAATGTCTTTAGCTCATGCTAAAAGGATCATCTGTTAAAGATTGCAGGAATCGCTGTTAGCATGAGCTGAAAGCCATTTTGTACTTGGCAGCCATTTTAGTTAGCCATGTGCTTGCCTTGTGCTTTCTCCCTCTTCCAGAGTCTTGCACATGCTCAGAGAGGCCTAGCTGGTAGAATGCACCTGCTCCTAGTATATAACTGTCAGGCTATTCTTACTCATGTAAGCAGTTTAGTCTCCCTCCCACTTTGTGGAGCAAGCAAATTTTGTATACCCATATTAGTCAATAAGCATGCTTGTATGTGCTAGGACCTCCCCTTGATTTTATGCTGACTATGTAACAAATACATATATAAGGACCCTGTTCTCTGCACTCATTAGAATGCCTCCTACAGTGGCCTGTGGGTACCGTAAGATGCAATCTCCCTCATCTGAGGTTAATAAAACATGTTTTTTGATATTACAGCTTCTGTGCCAATCTCTTCTTTGTTGGTCTTAAGGACCAGATGTATCAGTGAACCCCTAAGAAGGTTTTTATTTCTACACCACCTTCCATAACCCTGCTTTGACCCCATGTTTCTTGTCATACCAAACCTTGTATCTAGACTGATGTGATTCAACCTTCCTAGTGGCACCCTCCATGTCAGGAACTGACTTTTTACCTCCTTCTAACCACCCAGGATTGAACTTGGTGCAAGGCTCCCTCCCCCGTAGAGCTATGAAGGGAGAGATACCCGTCACCAAATTGAGGGCAGTGTGGTATGCCCACATACACTTGCGTAGGTGAGATTCTACATCCTGATTATTGGCCACCGCCAATTGGATATGCTCTTTGATCATTCTGTTGGCCCTCTCCACTAGGCCATTGGCTTTAGGGCAGTAGCGTGCCGTTAACTCATGTTTTATATCAATCAATCAATCAATCAAAATATCTTTATTCGAATATAAAAATATCCATAAAAGCACAATAAAACAATTCATAGATGGCAACATATTCATGACAAAAGATACAGTACATTAATGGTAATGACTAAAATAGGTCATAAATAACATGATATATCATATATTAACAATCAATGGTAGAATTTAAATATCAATACAATAAAATACATTTCTAACGACCTTCATTGGGCACACATAGTTCTACGTGACCGTACAGCCGACTTCAGGAATCATGTTTTATATTCATGTTCTCCAAAAACTCTCTCATTAACTCAGAAGTAAACTGTACACCATTATCAGTGACCAACACTGATGGAATCCCTTCACTTGAAAACACTTCCTTAAGGAATTCCAGCACAGTGTTGGTGTTGACACGATGCACAAATTTTTGACTGATCCAGTGTGAAGTGTAATCGACAAGCACAATCATGAACCGTTTCTGCACCCCCAAACTGTCCATTGGCCCTATAATGTCCATGGCTAACTTGTTCCATGGTCTCGAAGGTACTTCCACCGGTGACAGAGGCGCTTTCCGCAAGGCTTTGGACTTGTCGCTCTTGGCGCAGCACAAACAGTCCTTGACTAGTTGTTCAGCCAAAGTGTCCATCTTGGGGAACCAAAAGTTCGCTCTGACCTTGTGTTTGGTGATGCTCCGCCCTAAGTGACCCTCATGCGCCAATTCTATAATTCTTTTCCTGAGACCAGTGGGGGCACCACTCGGTTTTGGCGGTATATCTTGTCTCCTATGACACACAATTCATTCCTGATCTCCCAGAAATCCTTTAATCCCTCCACGAGGTCATTTCTTTTGGTTGGCCATCCTTCTCTCATAATGGTTTTAAGGACCTTCAAATTCTCATCATTTTCCATGAACTTGTCCCACTCCTCTTCCGTAATGGCCGGATCATCCACCACCATTATGGGGCTGTCCAACATTTCATCTTGTACTTCATTGCTCAGAGGTGCTCTTGACAAGTAATCTGCAATCGTATTTTCTTTTCCAGGCACATACTCCACCCTGAAATTGAAAATTTCCAACCCTAAAATCCATCTGCTGATTCGTGGTGAACAATTCTCCATTCCTTTTACCGTGAATATGGACGTGAGTGGTTTGTGGTCCGTCCTGATCGTGAAATTCATACCCCACAAGAAAAATTTGAAATGCTTCACCGCCCAGAAGCACGCCAAGGCCTCCTTTTCAATCACGGAATAGTTGTACTCAGCTCTCGTGAGACTCCTGGACGCGAAAGCAATGATTTTCTCCCTCTTGTCTTCTCTTTGTATGAGGGTGGCACCCAATCCCTTGTTTGACGCATCCGTAGTGAGGATGGTTTTCTTAGTAGGGTCAAAAGTTCCCAACGCCGGTGAGTTCAAAATCTCTTCTTTCAGTTCACTCATGACTCTTCTGTGTTCGTCCTCCCATACAAACTCCACATCCTTTTTTAGGAGGTTACGCAACGGCTCACTTTTGGAAGCATAGTTTTTTATGTACTTCGCCAGGTATTCCATGAGACCCAAGAAGGACTTGAGTTCCTCTTTACTGTTGGGATACGGTGCATCTCTTACAGCACTCATAAGACTGTACTTTGGCCTGAAACCCTCCTCGGAAATGGAATGCCCCAAGTACTCCACTGACTTGACTCTGATTTTGCACTTGTTCCTTTGAACGGTTAACCCCGCCTCCGTGAGTTTCTGGAATACCGTCTTGAGGGTGATATCGTGCTCTTCTATGTTGTTCCCATATACCAAGATATCGTCTTGGAAACACATAGTCCTGTCTACCCCTTCCAGAATCTGTTGCATTATTTTCTGGAAAACCGCCGCCGCTGAAGCCAAGCCGAACGGCATCCTACGGAACATGAACGCTCCTTGAGGGGTTACGAAAGCAGTCAAAGGTCTAGAATCCGGATGTAGGTCCACTTGGTGATAGGCCATGGACAAATCGATGACACTGAAGAATCTGGCGCTCCCCATGGTGCTGAGCATCTCGTTAATCTTTGGCAGAGGGTGCCGTTCCACCCAGATACTCTCATTCAAACTGCGAAGGTCCACACACAACCGAATGCCCTCTCCGTTGGCCTTGGCTGCGATAACTACTGGGGCCAACCATTCCGAGCAGTCCACTGGTTGAATGACTCCCATCTCACTTAACCTACGCAGCTCCTTCTCCAACGGTCCTTTCATTTGGTGGGGTACTGGAAGCACCTTGTGGACTACTGGTTTGGCGCCCGATTTGAGTTTGATTTTGTGTTGAAATTCGCGCAGGCATCCTAATTTTTCCTTAAACAGTTCCTTGAACTCCTCGCAGATGCTGTCGCTCCTACTAATCCCTTCAGTCAGTAGTACTTGTTCCTTGCCATTGGGATCCAGGATTATCCCCAGTTCTTTCTGGTGCTGCCAGCCAAGCAAATTGGATCCTGATTCCACGATGTATACTTTGCCAAAGGTCACTCTGTTTTTGAATTGAATGTCCATTTCCTTCATTCCAACTAAATCTATGGGTTCCTTACTGTACCCTGTAGGAGTAATGTCAGGCTTTTCCAAACAGGACACCACGCCCTCACCTATGTTCTCGTAATCCTTCTTGTTAAGTAGGGTAAACGGAGAACACGAATCAGCGAACATTGTTACTGCTTTTTCATTTAACAACACTTCACATGAGGGATAGATGACATTTACCGAATCAGTAGTATCCTTCAACTGTAATATATATTTCTTTTCACTCGGTACCACATATTTTATCTCTTTACTCTGGGCCTTCACCTGTTCTCTATCATTCTCTTTGGTGTGTGCCTCTCCTTCTCTACATACCCTAGCGAAATGCCCTCTCCTGTTGCACTTTTTGCAGGTCACACTTCTAGCCGGGCACTGGGGATAATTAGCAAAATGATTGTTACTCCCACACCTGTAACACTTTGGTTGGTGACCTTTCTCCGGGGTTCTATAAAAATCCCCTTTGTCTTTTACCTTGTACACCCCTTCTGACTCCTCCTCATTTTGAATATTAGCAACTACTTCGCTGTTGAGCCTCATTTCCTTTACGCATTTAGCTGTGTGTTCAATCGATTTGGCAATCTCAACCGCTTCTCTCAACCCGGGGTTCCTCGAAAGGAGTTTTTCTTGGATACGCGTGTTATTAGTGCAACGCACCAATTGGTCTCTGATTAGAGAATCAGTGAGATTACCAAATTCACACAGTTGTGACAGACCCCATAACACAGCAATGTAATTTTGAACTGACTCTTGTTTTCCTTGTGCCTTGTTAAAAAATGTATGCCGCTCCAGCACTACATTAACTTTGTCACCAAAATGTGTTTCCAACTTCCCCATAGTATTCGCAAAAACATCCACCTCCTCCCCACCAGCACCTACCACAGTTTCTGGCAGAGTCTCGTAGACCTTACGCCCTTGCACACCTAGATTGTGTAGGAGGATGTGCTGTTTACGCAATGCAGAAAAACGTTCCCCCCCTATAGCTATGATGTATGATTCAAACAGTTTGAACCACTCTTTCCAACATATCTCAGGTTCCCCTAGCTCGTTTAGAAAGGGAGGGGGTTGACTCATGCTTGCAGCAGCCATCATAGTGACGTAAGGATTAGGGGTAAAGCACGGTAAGGTGGACACAAACTAGCACTGAGAACAGGACAGGGACAGGAAGCACGTTCCCGGGGCAGCCCTGGATGAGGGATCTAGACGGTAGACATTACCCAGCACAGGTGACCCCCTGCAAGAACCTGAAGCACCCCTGCACCCTCACCGCAACTGCCCATACAACTGTCATAAAAATACACCCCGTCCCCCAAAAATGAGGCCAAAGTCACGATCAAAAAAAAATCCAATGCAGGAATGTCCCCACCATAAGGTATTTACCAGTCTGGAGAAACCCCTCCGAACCAGCCTCCTGGCGCGATCGGAGGAAGCGCTGACACGCCCTGGCAGTAGCTGGAGAACGCAGCTCTTGGAGCAGGCTTTCCCTCACGGAGCCGGCCTCCAGAGCGCAAAGCAGGGGAACACTGACTCACCACACGATGTCCTGGACTAAAGTGACGCTTGGAAAATTCCTCACGCTCACGGCTTACGCTTCCTGGCTCATGATCCAGCTTATGACGGACGTAGCTCGAAGAATCAGCTGACAATCGTGCCGTTCTGACAGGAAGAACTCCTCCCCCGCAGGCAGAAATGTGGTACTGCGCTTATCTCGTCAGGGAAATCTCCACAGAAAACGCTCTCGTCAACATTCCAGAGTGATCAGCTGTGACAGGCGTTGATCGAGGTAGCCTGACGTCGTGCCCTCAGCCGAGAAATGCCCAGACTTGCAGGTGAATTGGCGGTACTGCAGTCCTTGGGTCAGTCCACCGAAGTATGCCTCTTTCCTCACAGGACTGCTCGTTACGCCGGTCGTCCGTTTCAGTGCCAGCTGACAACCCGGCTTCTGACAGGAGGTGTGCCCCGCGCAATGCCGGCACCCCACGGTACTGTACCAGGAACGTCCCAGAAGGCAGCAACTGTCTGCAGCTTTGAACTTGACCCGCAGCAGCCCTGCCCCGCTGGACATGAACGAGGTGGGCACTCGGTGTACTTGTAGCACGCAGTTCCAGCGTGAGGGGAGAAAGGACACAAACCAGCTCCGCCAATACTCCGCTTCGCTTTGACAGCCCAGAAGTGTACTGTAGTATGCTATTGCTTCCGCATACGGATCTCTGGACTCCGGATCTTTGGTACGCGGAGACAGCTCACCCACGCCGGTCCTGTAGCAGATGGAGAGAACTCAAAAGGGAAATGACCAATGCTGCCCCTTGCGCAGCAAAATCGTCGCCAGTGTTACAAGTATCAATGAAGGAATACCAGACAGGTTCAGGAGGATACTCGTTTATTGGTCATCCACTCTCCACAAGTCCCTCATCCCCAACATTCCAAGGTAAGCTCTGGGTGGGGGAAACCATTTACGAAAGGAGCATGGGGGGTGACGGAATGAACCATCAAGGTTACAACAGTAGTGTTTTAGGGTTTAGGGTAGTGCGCCCAACCAGCCACAATATCCGTGGACAAAGGGGATCCTGACTCTTTGGAACGCTCCGTCAATTGAATAATTTGGGTCAAGGGCCCTACCACGTCCAAGACCTATCAATTCCTTTCTTGGGATCCCTCATATACTTGGAGAAAAAGGTACATAGTTTCTCATCATTTTCAGGCATGTGTGCCACCTTCCCCTTCAGTGAGGGCCTGGGGCATTCTCCCCTCATCCTATTCCTGACCTCCCTTTCAAGGGGTTGATGGATTTTCCCCACCACATACTCTGCCACTTTCGCGTCAGGTGTCCACTCTGCCGACCTAGGATTGTAAATTTGGGTAGGCTCGAACATGTCCGAGTGGACCCCGTCCCCAACCGGGGACTGAGAGGAGTGGGACTCTGGACGCCAGGGACGCCCCGAGTCCTTATCCTCACCGGAGGAGAAATCATCCTCCGATACACCCTCTTCCTCTAAGGGAAACCCGCCGTCGGGGTCTACAATAGTGGTGACAGTGTCGGAATTGTCTCCGGGCCCCTCCTCCTCCCGGCAGGGTGCATGTTTTAGCGTTCGCGCACTCTGGAGGAAGGTCTCCGTAAGTTTATCAAATCCTTCTAAGTGCCCCGCGTTATGCTTAACGGCCCTTTTATTCCCCATCTGGGAGCTACTTGGACCTGCTACCACCAGATCTGGGTCACTGAACACCCCAGGGATGCTTTTCGCCAGCTTATCAACCTGATCCCTAAGAGGAGCCAGCGCCCTAGAAATAGCCAGAGAGAGGGCTTGGTCCACTGCTGGAGGGAGAAGTTGGGGGCCATTCCTCCTCCACTTCCTGGTAGGAGGAGTAAAAATGGTCTTCTGGAGAAGACATGATAGCAGAGGGTGTGAGCACAGAACAAATGCCCTTAAAATCCTTAAGACAGCCCCTCGCCGGTGCTCCAACAGCTGGGCTTTCCCCGAAGCTGTTATAAGAATAGACTGAGGCGCAATACCAATTACCACCACCAGGTGGCGTTGGTCACTAACGTGGCCGTGTGGGGAAATCACCGCGTAGCGGTTTCAAAATTAGGCGAGGGTTGGTCGGGAATCAAGCGGACACTAAAGGAGTGACCGGATTCCCAAACGCGCGTAAAGACCAGCGGGAGCACTCGACGGAGCTGCCTCGCTCGGACCAGACGCGCCTGACAGGATCTCACCGCGCGCAGAGCACACAGCGGGAGAAACTGCGAGGGGGAGAACGCGCTCGGGCAAGAGCCTGCTGCGCAGGGAATATGAAACAATACCAAGGCAATAATGCTAATAACGTGCACAAGAAACCGTTATACAAACAGCAACAACGTCAGATTAAGCCAAGAATGTAAGGAATGCACTTAACTGACGAGCAGTGAAGAAAGAGGAAGCGGAAGGGACGTCACGATATTGTATACGATGGACTGTGATATGATTGGACTATAGTTGCCTTGGAGACTACCCCCTAATGGTTCATGGGTTGTGTAGTCTTTTGTTTAATGATTGTTGTGTTACGTTTTCTTTGAACTGCTATGCAAATAAAGTGAGGAAAGATATGCATAATCCTCGCCTCCGTCCTGCCATAGAATTCATTAAACTTTATTTGATCTGATTTAGAAACATAGATCATAAAAGTGTACATAAAAACAGTAAATCCTCTTTCCTAATACAATACAGTGAGAATTAATTAAAACCAGTAGGTAAAAACGGGTGTTACAAAGCCCGGTTCAGAGCAACTTCAGGTTAACAGAATCGTAAAGTTCAATGTTTCGCAAGATCAATCTCATGTACTTCGTGCAAAATACGCAATAAGGGGTCCAAGTAAGATGTAACGCTCCAATACCTGACCAGTTTGCACTATATAAAACTGCAGAAAAACTAAAAATAAAAAGTGTTTTGCACACTTCTGTCATTGGGCTATATGTGGGCTACATCTGGGTGATATTTGTGCTACATTTGGGCTCTTTTTTCTCTGGTGGCCATCTTGGGAGACTTATTTGTTATGAAGTTTCCTAATTTCGTCATTTACTGCAGTCTCCTCAGTAGGAAATGCTTTCAGTTTTGTACTTTGATTCCATCAAGAAGGCATTCAGATGTGTCACACATTTGCCATAAATTCAGAATGTTAGCACTCTAGTTGTTCATTAGATCACTGTAGTAAAGCTACTGCTCACCTGGGAGTTAACTGGAAGTCTACTGCTGGTATTGAAAGTGATTGTTTCAGTCTGCATGTCAGAATTTTCTAATGAAATAGAAGAGGATTTGAGATCTCACTTAAAACATGCCCTAAATTTTCTTTCTGCAGCACTAACCATAATTTCTATGGCAAAATGAACCCCCTCATTTTGTTCCTTTTTAAATTAAATGTTTTAAGTGTTACCAGTTTATTCCAATCAAGATGGCTTCAGGTGTGCCATACTTTTGTCATAAGTAAGACTGTTAGCGCTCTAGTTGTTCTTTAGAACACTCTGAGAAGCTGCAGTAGAACACAAAGGCATTAACTGACAGGCTGCTCCTGTTGAAATATAACAGGAAGATATTTGAGATCTCACTTAAAACATGTCCTAATTTTTCTTTCTACAGCACTAACAATAATTTCTATGACAAAATGAACCCCCTCATTTTGTTCCTTTTTAAATTAAATGTTTTAAGAGTTACCAGTTTATTCCAATCAAGATGGCTTCAGGTGTGCCATAATTTTGTCATAAGTAAGACTTTTTACGGCTCTAGTTGTTCTTTAGAACACTCTGGGAAGCTGCAGTAGAACACAAAGGCATCAACGGACAGGCTGCTCCTGTTGAAATATAACAGGAAGATATTTGAGATCACACTTGAAACATGTCCTAATTTTTCTTTCTACAGCACTAACCATAATTTCTATGACAAAATGAACCCCATCTTTTTGTTCCTTTTTAAATTAAATGTTTTAAGTGTTACCAGTTTATTCCAATCAAGATGGCTTCAGGTGTGCCATACTTTTGTCATAAGTAAGGCTGTTAGCACTCTAGTTGTTCTTTAGAACACTCTGGGAAGCTGCAGTAGAACACAAAGGCATCAACTGACAGGCTGCTCCTGTTGAAATATAACAGGAAGATATTTGAGATCTCACTTAAAACATGTCCTAATTTTTTTTTCTACAGCACTAACCATAATTTCTATGGCAAAATGAACCCCCTCATTTTGTTCCTTTTTAAATTAAATGTTTTAAGTGTTACCAGTTTATTCCAATCAAGATGGCTTCAGGTGTGCCATACTGTTGTCATAAGTAAGACTGTTAGCACTCTAGTTGTTCTTTAGAACACTCTGGGAAGCTGCAGTAGAACACAAAGGAATCAACTGACAGTCTCAGCCCTTGTTGGATGTACATGTTTTACTGAGAATGTCAGACTTCATTCTCACATGACTGAGAAAGATAATGTGAATTTACAGAAAATATGCTCTCATTTTAGCTTCTGGAGCACCTTCCAAAACTCTATGGGACAAGCATGTGAAAATAGTTTTCTCTCAAACATGATTCATGATATCCCAGCAGAAGGTTTTTCACATGGTAAAATCACCTTAGAACACACCACAATTCCCGAAATTAGTATGGTACCATCAACAAATGAATTCTAATGTAACTAAAGTCTGTTATCACCCTTTATAGTTCTCCTTTTGGTAACCCTCAAAATCTTCGATTCACTACAATGCATTTCAATGGGGTACTATCATTTATATTGGTCCCAAGATGGCTGCCAGCAATTCCAGGATGAAGTGCTGACAGCCAATCAGATCTCACGATGACATGTGTGGTTAGGCTCCGGCCAGATATATATGTGTTTTCTTTTTCAAATTTCTCAGGAACTACTGAACTGATTTACACCATTTAACCAAAAGGCACGACTCTGAACCAAGGGCTACCTTTTTGCCAAATTTGGTGTAATTCCGTTCAGCAGTTCGGGCTGTAGCTGCGATGAAAGGTTCCTATGGAAAATTGCATGGGGAAAACACGTTTTGGGACCCCCCTTTTTTCTCGGACCCCACTTGACGAATCACCCCGAGACTTTCAGGATAGGAGCGTACCGGAGCGCCCCACGACTTTTGAAAATTTCGCGAAGATTCATCAACCGGCGCCAAAGTTATTTCAAATAGAATGTTGCGGATTTCCTATGGAAAATAGGTCCTAACTATAACTATCTACTGGCGACCGCCAGTAGATATTATATATATATATATATATATATATATATATATATATATATATATATATATATATATATATATATATATATATATCACGGCCGCTTCCCCGATTCAAGAAAGAAGAAAGGGACACAGCGGGGCTCGTCTGGACACTTTATTCACAAGAATTCGGCATGACCGGTTTCGGCGCACAGCCTTTCTCAAATACCTCAGTCCATTGAAAAGAATCCCCTCTAATGTTCATAGAGCTCCTCCCACCTAAATAGTGAAGGGCCCAGCTGCAACTCGTTGTGCTGACATCCAGTAGTCCCATGCCACGAACTACCGGTCCCATCATGCACCTTGCTGGAAAATCACAAGCTGCAGCAGAAGTCTTTAACGGATATGCTGGGGGAATAAGTGTCCTTGGGTCCCCTACTACCCACCTCATCATGAAGCGGCACCTCAGCTGGAGACACAACTATCATGAATGTGCCTCTCCACACAGTGTTGAACCGCAAATCTGCGGCAGCAAATCGGTAACCTCAGGTGAGTAGGGGGTCATGGATTTCCGATACCTCGGACACAACAATATATATATATACATATAATTGGTGTATTTATTTGGTTTAATCACTCTTGTAATTGAAAGAGTGAATTTTAGGTCACATATAGCTTTGGCCCAAATTGATGAAGCTGCATGAAACTTTCCAGAATTACATCTGTCTGCTGTAGTTTTCACTTTGAAAGTTTTGTGCTGACTAGACACTGGATCCTCAAAAGTTGGATTTTTGATGCACATTCCAGTAAGAAACACTTAGGGGCTGATTACAATGGTGGGGAGACCGCCAGCGGCAGATTGTTGGTGGCGGTCTCCCCCCATCGTAACCAACTTTACCGCCCGCCATATTATGACGGCGGGCGGACGTGTGGCAGTCGTAAAGACCGACCGCCACACATCTATATATATATATATAGAAGCCCCTCCGCCGGTGCAGCTTGTAGCCCTGCCGTAGGGATTACGATGTCCCTTTCCGCCAGCCTTTTCATGGTGAGTTACCTGCCATGAAAAGGCTGGCGGAAAGAGGCATTGGGGGCCCGTAGCGGGCCCCCCTTTCCCCCTGGCTCTTGTTCGTGGGTGTTGGGGGGTACCTATGGTGCCCACCTACATATCCCTGTACCATGTGGCAGGCACTGCATGGTGTCTGCCACGTAGTGCAGGGATATGTAACATGTCCCATTTTTACATTGTGGCGGGTGCTGCTGGCTGCAGCACCCGGCACAATGTAAAATATAGGCATTGCGACCGCCGTGGTGGCAGTCGCATTGTAATGCCTACTATCAGACCACCAACAGCATGTCGGGAGGTCCAAATCCCCGATACAGACTGAAGTCCGGCCACCATCGTAATCAGCCCCTTTGTGAAGAAATCAAAAAAGCTGGATACATTTCAATAACCTCACACTGGAAAGTCACATTTACTTCAACTCGTGACTCTGTTTGGTTTGGTGAAAGTCTTTAATGCACTTTTTAGAAAACTGAACCTGTGAAGGTATAAAATGTATAGATGTGGTGAGACTTGGCTTGAAGCATGCTCATAAACCTGAAATTTGAATCTTATCAAGTCATCTATCTGCCCAATATTAGTTGCATAGTTTTGGCTTGACCAACATTTTCAGGTCAGCTTCAAGCAAACAGAAAGAAAAGAAATCTGACACGTATAATGCACGCCGGGCACATCCCTTTTATGTGGAAGATGAGAAACTAGTATGAGCATTTCTCATACCAATGTAGACTTAGGGCTCGAGTATGACGTTGGTGGGACCGCCACCTACAGGCCGTCAGTGGCGGTCCCACCGACATCCAGCATAGTGGTCCGACCGCCGAATTACGATGCGGTCGGTTGGACCACAGTGGGCATAGACACCGACCCACGGCTCCGACAGGCTCAAGGAGCCCGTCGGAGCATCGGTCCTACCGTAATCCCTACAATGGGGTGGTGCCTGAGAAGGCACTGCAGTAGGGATTACAATGGTCCTTTCCGATTGCCTTTTCATGGCGGTCCGACTGCCATGAAAAGGCAGCCGGAATGGGACTTTAGGTGCCACTAGAAGGGCCACCGTCCCCCATGGGCCTCTGCTAATAGCCCAGGGGGGCACATGTGGTGCCCCTCAAACATTCATGCATCGTGTGCCAGGCACCACATGGTGTCTGGAACACGGTGCATGGATGTTTGCAAAATGCCTTTTACCATTGTGGCTTCTGCTGCGACCTTTTTTGGGCTGCAGCACAAGGCGCAATTGTAAAATGCATTTTTACAACTGCCTACATGGCGTTCACATTGTAATCGGGCAGGTGGAACCGCTGACATGTAGTCAGTTGGACACCTGCCCGAAACGATGGCGGTCAGACGTTCATCCGACCACCATCGTATTCAGGCCCTTAGAGTGAATCAAAGGTGTTTAAAGAGGTAACGACCTGCAGGTACTGTGGACATGGGTGGAGACCACAGAATATCTTTATAGTTAACACTCTTTGACAAAAGCCCACAGAGCATGACTGCAGGTTACTGTGTAATTGGCCAAATGAATACCCTAATGTCCTGTGCCTAGTACTCGCCCGCTTAGCAAGTATGTATGCTGGGCACAGTGCACCTCTAATATGACAGTATACAATGTTTTTGTCATTATTTCACAGTAGAGTGACCAAAACATATCCAAGCAGCCTTTAACCATGTTTGTGGTGAAATAATCCAAACAAAAATGCATATTATTTCCAACAAATGCTTATTGTCAGAGCTAATGTACATTCACTTACATTTTTATACATGCAGACCAAAGAATGTACATTGACTTCAAAAAGGGTAACTTGAGAGCAACACATGCAAATTTAGACTGAGCAATATACACCCATGGAAATAAACATACATTAGTAGGGTAGCCACAACAGATATTGTTTAGAGAGCTAGGGCCTAATTCAAAAACTGTACTTTTGCGAAAGTTTACAATTTTGGGTAAGTTTACGGTATTCTCAAACTGCAGTTTTGGAGTAATTTACACTTTGTACTAACTTTTGTAGTAATAATATAATGTATATGTTATAATTAGATAATACAAATGCACTGTTTTACGAATTTATTGACATTATTTTTTTTCATTTATATTTTCAACTAGTTTAAATAATTTAATTTAATTTAACATTATTTCTTATAGAGTTATATTTTAAGTCCCTACCCCATTATTTTTATGGGAAGGTGCTGCAGTACCAGTGCTTGGCCATGTGTAGTGCTAGACTTACTACAAAAGTGTAAGTTTCTACAAAAGTGCAGTCTGTGAAAACCGAAAAGTAGTAAACTTGCTCAAAAGTGTAAACTAACTCAAAAGTTCGAATCAGGCCCATAGAGTTTTGGTTCCTCTTCTGCCAACATTACGAGTGGGGCATGTTTTGTCTCCGCTAGGTTCTGCCAGCATAGTTTACACACTCAAGGGCATATTTACAAGCCCCTTTGCATCGCTCTTCCACCACGCAATGTGGTGCAAGAGTGACGCAACTTCAAAATGAGATTTATGGAGCCATGCAAGGCCATCTTGCGTGACCCTGAGTGGCTTCATAAATCTCAAGTAATGCAATGCAGACCAAATTGTAGTGCTTACTACCCCTGACGAGGCGTCAAAGCGCTTTTTCGACCAGTAGCACGCTACTCCGGAACCCAAAAAGGATTAGTGGTGAATTAGCCAAAGGAAATATTAAATTAATTTGAGCGGTGGACATGTTAGTCTGTTGTTTTGGATTGAAAAGGACAGTAGAGAGATGTAAGAGGGGAGGGTTTGCATTTATATAAATCACTGCGCTGCATTACTCTGAGCCATGGAAGCGTTTCCATGGGCGTTGCATGGGTGTTTCCACGCAATTCCCATGGTTTTTGACGAATTTCAAGATTTACAAAAAGTGGTAGGCCTGGGAATGCGCCAAAAAGATACACCTCCCCATGTGAGGCGTAACGAGGACCAATATATTTTTTTCTCCTCGTTTTTAGATCTCACCTGAGCCAGCGCATGCGCTGCTCTGGCGAGAGTTTTAGTAAGCGGGTTTTGGAAGTGCAAACAGCACTGGCGACCAGCTTGCGTTCACGTGAGCGTGCACGCGCATCACGGGTCATTAAGTGCATCGCGATCGCGATCACTTTCACTTTCGTGGCTTTGAAGTAAAGAAATAGATTATTTTCTATTTCTTTACTTTTGCTACAATCGCGGCACCGGCGCTTTACTTTTAACATTAAAAGTAAAGCGCGGGTGCCGATGATAGCAAAAGTAAAGAAATAGATTATTTTTCTATTTCTTTACTTTTGCTATAATCGCGGCACCCGCGCTTTACTTTTAATGTTAAAGCGCTTTACTTTTAATGTTAAAAGTAAAACGCGGGTGCTGCGATTATAATGGTGTAGCCAATAGGTCTCGCTTTTGGGACCTTATAAGTATTTAGTTATGCAACTGTTGCATGGCTAAACACTTATAAGGTCCCAAAGGCGAGACCTATTGGCTATGCCAATGCTTGTTTCCTCTTTCTGTGTGTGCTGCATTCTGCAGGAAAAAGCTTTAGGGCATTGTTTTTGTGCAAGAAGGTGCCCCTTCCTGCACAAAACAATCCTCCTTACAACGCAGACCCTTGCACCATGGTGCAAGGGTGCCTGCGTTGGTGCTAGGCAGCCAAAAGGGCACAGATGAAAAGGCAGGAATGTGCCTTATTGACTTAAATATGGCACATTCCTGCCCTTTCCCTGTCACGCAGTGCTGCGCAGCAAGGTGACTTGGCCATAAATATGGCCCTAAATCCTTTTTTCCATATACTTTTTATGCCAAACTTCGACTCTTACTACGAGGTAAAACTCTGAAAAAGTTATACTTTAAAAATAGATCATTACAGTTTTTGTGGAAAAAGTTTGACATAAAAATAAAAATTTTATGCAAAAATGTTACTGTCCCTCTTTTTAAGAATTTAACACGTTTCACAAGTATCAACACTTCTGAAAGTATACCGCGAGCAAAATATGGTGTCACAAATAAACACCAACACATAACAGAGTTCGAAATCCAGGAAAGCAGTCAATGCTCTATAATAATGTGCAGCTAAATATATTTGTGGCACTCAGTTCATTTTGGGTAATGTGTCACTCGTACACTATCATGTGAGTTCCAGAAGGTTAATTCAAAATTTGGAGTACAGTGATCAGAAAATGCTAACTTATGCGCACAATATGATCACTGACTTTCCTACTGAAAGTACAGTGTTTCTTTACTATACCCACTCTAATTTACTTGTATAGTTTCTGCATCTCCCTCTAGCTTCAATTTAATCACTATCTAAAACCATTCTTTTAATTGTTCTAGTTCATCCCTTTCTTTTGTTTCTACCTATGACCCATTTATATTTTCTTCCCCAATCTGCTCTTTACTCCAATATGAACTAATTCGCCATTTACTCCCTGATTAGCATTTCTCCCTATCTTACGCTCTGAATATCTTCACTCCTTGTCTTCATCTATCAGTTGCTTTCTTCCCCCGTCGCCCATCACTGCCTGCAGATCCCTCTGAGTCTTTCTCTACGCCTCTCTTTTTCTCCCCATCCACAGCCCTTATTTTCTATTTTGACATCTCAGTTTTTTTCTCTACTATTTTTTTCGCTGCTGCTGTTTCTGGGCTAGGTGATAACTGCCAGTAATAGGATTAGCATTGATTTCTTTAGCAAGAACAGAGATGTGGCAGTTCTAGTCATTTACTGAACTGCCAGCTTTGAAATAAAAAAAAGAGAAATCTGACGAAAACGAAAAAAAAATAATGGAGAAAAAATCGCAAAGAGACCGCCTCACAAAGAAAGCAAAAAAAGGGCTTCTGTAAATTCAAATATATATATTTCCTGACGTATTTATTTGGTTACAGGAAGATAAAAGATCAAGGAAACACTGCCTCTGTTCTTGGCTTCAAGAAAAGCTCTCTTTTATTCACACGGGGCTCGCTTTTCTCCTGCTAACATATTTTTTAGCTGCTAATCTTTCACGTTCCCTATTGTGTCCTGACTTGGTTTTAACCTTGAAATACAGCTAAGACACAACAGTATTGAATGAGGGAGCAGGGGGCGGGGGTCTGTTTGGGTGCTAAGAACAGACTTTCACTATGTTGTAAAAAGTAAGCATGGATTTTGGGGGTTGGTTGCGACATTTTTGCATTTCGCTGACCAGTAAAGCATGGATTTGAGGGGGGGGGAGGTGAGTTGTAAGCCTTCTGAGCCAATCACGCCCCCCCTTTAACAACAACGGTGGTATGCAGCTGCCTTTAAAGTAAGAGCCCAAGAAGACAGGGGGCATATTAGCAAGACTGGCGATAAAATTATCGCCGTTTTAGCGGCAGGAAACTGCCGCTAAAACGGCGATAATGGACTTGCTAATATGCGTTATAGAATTCCAATAGAAGCCCAGGTTAGATGTCCTGCACATCTAACCTGGGCTTCTATTGGAATTCCATAACGCATATTAGCAAGCCCATTATCGCCGTTTTAGCGGCAGTTTCCTGCCGCTAAAACGGCGATAATTTTATCGCCAGTCTTGCTAATATGCCCCAGGGTTCCTTTGGTAGACAAAGAAACACCTTTTATTCAGCTTCGTGTAAAATGCTACAAAGTTCTTTCCAATACAGAGTTACAAATGGTGAAATATACAGTCCTGCTCAGCTCCACAGCGCTGTTTCTAACAATATAGATGCGTATCCAATCAGTTCTATTCTTCATGTAATTTTCTAAGAGAAGCAATACACTAGAAACCTTCTGAATACAGTAAATATATTAATATATATTGATGTACAGCCTTTCGGACATCCTAATACCAGCTGGGGATGTTTTTTCCAGCGGTACACAAAGGCTGGAAATATATTAGTATACCCCAGTCAACCTGTGAGATTGTTAACTAGGGATTAGCAATGTATGTGTTTATAACAAAATTAGTAATGCCGTATCTCCTTAGGAACGTTCAGTTTCACTGAGAATGCAAGGGTTACCCTTTGGGAGCTATGGCATAAACGTGTCAGGCTTTTCCTCAAAGAAATGCGAGCAAGCTATATATGCAGCAGAAAAATATCAAAATAAAAATAAAAATCTGTAAAATCTCCATACCAATGATAACGAATGACAATTCATTTAATGAATAAATCAAGCCCAAAAACAACAAACATCTTAAGAAGAGGTCAATATATACGAATTAAGTACATGTCAAAAACACCAAAAGGACGAATGAGGGTGTAAAAGTCAATGATAGACCATGTAAGTTACCAAATGTGGTCAAATATGTTACAAGCTGGCACATTTGCATGCTTTCAAACTTCTCATGTTGCTGTACGTCTTCCTCCTGGTCGCTTACAAAGATCTCGAAATGCAAGGGACGCGTTCCCAGGTATCGGAGAATGGATTACACCGGGAGAAAGGTTTAATTAGCCTCTTCAGCAAGGGCTTTAGTAGACATCCTGGTTGAAACCAGTCTGCTGGCTCTTTCTTGGCCTTCTCTTTTATGTGCATGGGGCCCCAGGGGACCAACTGGTCTGACCCCTGAGAAGCATTTCCAAAGGTAGGTACAAGGAGAAAGCAGGTCAGGTCTCAATCTTCTTAGATGCAGACAGCCAGTTCATCCTTTTCTAGTCTTCTCCAGGTCCAGGCCCAGTTGTATGCTGCAGACTCTGGGGTGAGGGCCTTTGTTATAGCAGTCACTGGCCATAACTTGTAAGGCCCATAATTCTATCTGAAGAAAGTTCTCCCACCTCGTTTGTGTAGTATTTCTTTTAGCTTTATTGTAAACAATCTGAGAAACCCTATCTATCCCTGGGGTCATCCAAAAAGGAACGGCCATGGACCCAATGTGTGGAAGTCCCTCAGGACTCCAAGAAACCCATTCAGACTGGTCGTGGGCTCAACATACCATCTTTGGTGACTAGGACCAGCTTTTGACAAGGGGGGAGATTAGCTCAAACGGCAAACAAAGACCAGACACAAATTTAGTGTAAACATACAAACTATTAGGGTCCCTGCTTGCTTTGTAGGCTATCAATGTTTTCTCCTTCCCTCATATTCCTTGCACACTTACAGGTGGATGTTTCTGCAATTAGCTACCCTGCTTTCCTTCAAAAGGTCTGCCAGGGGGTTATCTGCTCCCACAGACCCTTTGTGTCTACCCTGAGCCACTTTACACCTTTCTGCAAAAGCTAGGGAATCTACTTACTGTCATTTTAAGGGGATCCCGGCAGAACCATTTTAACCACTGGCCAGGCCACAGGCAGCGATGCACATCTTTTGAAAAATCACCAACAAATTAGATTTTCATCATGCTTGGAAGATGATTTATCCAGCCCTTCCTTAAGTCAACTTATAACTGTATTATTCCACATTTAGCATGATTCACTTTTACACAGTTTGTACCAAGCCTTGTTGGCTCCAAGGCATTTATAATGGATGAATTGGCTAATGACAAACTTAGACTTTTCAACATGGCTAAAATATTCTTCTTCAACATAGGCCGGTGCAGCTTTTGGCTATAGCAGATCAAGAATCCAAAGCAGTCCTAAAGCCCTGCTTTTATAGTCACTCATGTCGATGGATGTAAAGCACACTGCGGCTCATCTGTGACTCCTGTCATTTAGGACAATAGTCCTCCCTACCACTGTATTCACATACAACCTTACACCCAGTTTTAGGATTAGTAGCGCCCTTCCATGATTTGTGCTTTTGAGCATCTAGCAATCGTTTTACCAGGTACATGGCAGTAAAACATGACAGTATAATGGATCAGTTAAACAACCAAGCAGAAAGAACACTTATTACCCCACAACTTCTGACACTTTGGCCAATCGATGCTTTGGTATTTTGAAGGCATTGCTAGGGGCTTTGTGCTAAGTCCAGTTAGTTGCAGTCATTAAACCCCTCACCATCCCTCAAATTATGAGACTCATAGTTTTGTAGGAGGTCGAAAGGTGCAGCACCAGTCGCATTGGTTCTAGGCAGCTGCTGCAGCGAGTCTTGCTGTTTATCGATGATGTAGGTGGGGTTACACGGAATGTTTACAACTAATAATCTGAAAGTGATGAGGTTGAATCTCATCAAGCCACACTTAGCTATTCATCCTTCCATACTCGATGAACGAAGCACCAGTAAGTTGTGTGACAGTAATCTTAGTCATTTACTGCGCTTGGAAACAACAGAACTGGGTATGGCGCTCTATTTATAAAAACAAGTCAATATCACCATGTATCGAAAGCACCAACAAATCTAGCAGCAATGGTAGCATTAGAACCTCGAACAGACTATTTCGAGGTACATAATGTTAGAAGATTGGACACAGAGATGCTGCAGGTGAAAGGACCACTCTTACTACATGAGAAGACACTTCTACTACTCCTTTCTTGTGTGTGGGATCCAGCACCAAACAATGACGAATCTGCAACTACACCTCATCAAAGTCAGTAAAACCTCAAGTGGGGTTATAGAAAGAGATACAAGAAGGTTGAGTAAAGCTTTAGTAAAGCAACATGATTCGTTTCAATACCAAAAAATGAAAGACACAAATTAGTCTTGATAGTTCAAATTATTAGCTCAGTTTCCGAAAGATATTACCAAAGTAAATTTAGCATTAAGAGATTTTCTAAAGAAGTTGCTTCAAAGAGAGTGGATCACAAAATAAAATGATGGACCGAGCGTTGAAACTTTTCAAACACTCACCCCCAGTCACAGATCTGGGTTTAATCCATTGTTATTTTGCCCAGCACGTCACCCCAGTTTGGATCCACCCCAACTTTGGCAAAGCCACGTGTGTCCCGTGCTCCCTATGCCACAGGTGTCAAGCTAGCCTGGCTGATGAGGGGTTATACCTCAAAAGCGGTCCAAGGATGCTTGTTTCCGGTCCAGGGAGGACCTGGCCTGGCAGTTCGGGCTGGACTGTTCCCATAAGGAGCAGGGTCAAGACTGATTTGCATATGGCTAGGTTCAAACTGGAATGGCATGGGGAGCAAACAAAACGATGGATTTAGGCCCAGACCTCGGTACTGGGGTGAATGTTTGACATTGTTCAGCATTCTGTCCATCATTTGTTCTTTTTGCCAAAGAGAGTGGAGGCATTTAAGAGAACTGGGGTTCTGTCCATTTTCCACAAGACGAGGCACATCAATTTGCAGGCAAGAAGAGTGGACGGGGGAGCCCGTTGTTTTTGTTGTTTCGGCTGTGCTGGTCACTGGGGAGGACTTCTACTCCCAGCATTCCCACGGCTGAGCGCCGCCAGCGTGACCCTTGCCCACGCCCGGAGGCGTAGAAAAGGAGCCGGGGCTTCCCGCAACGCAGGGTGCGCGCTGGCGGGCCCAGGCCGCGCCAGGGCAAAGCTCGGGCCAAGGGCGGGCCCGTCCACACCCGTCGGAGCCCGGAGGAGGCTGGGCTGGGCCCCCTCTAACACCTGGAACCCGGGTCCTTCGAGACTCTCTCCTTGAGGTACAGTGTCATCACTATTTTTAACTAAATAACAAAAGTGACACTCCTTACAGTAATGAGCAAACGTAAGGGTCCCAGTGATCGTCCTGGGTGTGGAGTAGTAGGAACACTTGACGCCTTTCTAATGAGGGCAGAGTTAGTCCTCACTCACGAGATTGAATTAACGGAGCGGCGGCTTTCCATGGAGCCCCTGATTTCGCAGAAACGCTCCTCCCTTGGCAGTTATATCATGGATAGTACCCCTCTGAATCCCCTCCAAACCTCGCCCCCACAACACTTGGTGCCAGTATTACACGTGCCTCCAACTCCTGAGCTAATTACTGGGCTTAATATAGTTACAAGGGACCAGGCTGCGAAAACTCAGCAAGACAACAATAATGAGCCACCGGTGAAAAGAAGAAGGGGAAGGGGACTGCAAAAACTGCAAAAACAAAAGCCTTTGAAACCCACCCGATCTGGCAAATTAAAAGGAAATGGTAATGGAGAAATTGATCTCGGGTTAAGTTCTGTGCTGAAGACTACTGACCCTGTTATACTGCCTTCCCGGGAGAACGACGAGGACTTTTGGAAAAGATTAGAGACAATGGTTAATGTGCTCATGAACCCCCTGTTATTAAAACTAACTCAAATTGAAGAAAGACTTTCACACATTGAGGGTTCGGGTATAAGTAATTGTTCCTTCTCCCAGTGCATTTGTCCTGGTAGGGGTTCAGGGCCCTCAACACATTTGGGGGTGGGGGCTCGCCAAATGGAAAGCAATACTGTGGGGGACCAGTCGCACCACCCAAACATTGACGGGAGTATTCCTGAGTCCACTGCTCGCCCTCACTGTCAAAAGCCCACCCCACAACCCCCACAACCCATTGAGCACTCGTTTAATTTGGGGGAACCTACAACTTCTTATATACACGATAGTAATGTTACAAATAGGACCATAACCAATATATGGGCACTACGTTCAGGGGACGGAGGGAGAGATGCTTCTGTAAGGCAGCTGCAAAGTTCTAACCTGAGCCACCTTGCCACCTCAAACCAGTCCTTGCACCTCCCACCGGAAGCCACTCCCTACACGATAGTTCTGGCAAACGCCCCTTCACTTCCTGCTCACGTGTACAAACCCTGACCTGCCCTTAGGAATAAATCACTACACTGGCTGAGTACTAGGATTGGACTAACCGAAATCCTCTTTTCTTAATTCAAAATGGCCAGAAAAATAGGTTGGGTAGGTAAAGCCTGTAAAAGCTTTGCAGGCGACTGCATGGTTTTAACATTCAGATCTCCCCACCTGGTGCAGACTATCCTGGATAGGGCAGGGAATCACCTTATTAGGGCCCAGGGAGTCAACATCGTCCCACTAGGGTATTTCTACCAACCACCAAAGGTACAGTGGAGCAGACCTATGACTGCAGACATGATGCATCATAATTATAGGGTCCCGGTTAGTAATAACTTTGACACTCTCAATACTTTAGAACTAAAGAACTAAAGTGACAGATCCACACCCCACACAAAAGGAAGACTGACAGAAATAGGTCTGGTAAATTAAACACATAGACCTGTCCCTGACCACTCACAAAATGAAACAAAAAAACATGCTTTGCCACTAACTCAGCCCAACCTGAGAAACGAGATATCGGGCACTAAATATCCTGTTGAGGGCTCCACATATACTCTAGACACTAGCTCAAATCAGGTACTAACTCCTAAACCTGTGACAACTCTCGAAAATGCCACCGTAGTGAACTCCACAGGCAGTACTAACAGTGATTACTGTAACCTGGTTTTCTGGAACATTTCAGGTATACGATCAAAGCTGGCTGACCCACTATCTGGGCGACTTTATATCAAAGTTCGATGTAATGTGTTTCCAAGAAACCTGGGCAAAGGATACCATACATATTAATGGATTTAGAACTTTCCATACTGCAGCCGTTGCAGCGGTCCACGGGAGGGCAAAGGGAGGGTTGTCTACTTATGTATCCAACATGGTGAACATGAGAAAAATAGAGATGATAATAAAAGAAATATACTACCAATTGATTATATTCCAAATTGATAAGAAGCAATGTATTGCCCTGACAAATTTTCATAATAATGTGCCCCCTGATCAGATTGGGACAGTTGTGAAGAAACTAGGCAATGACCTGAAAACTATCCATAATGACAGTGCAAAGGACATGTTTATAATCTTGGGAGGTGATTTTAATTCTGTTCTATGTTCTAACAATGGGGGAGAAATATGTGGGTTTATAAATGAGGACGGGAATAGCTACACGCATTTCCCTCACACTAAACTCGAAGAACTGTTTAATAAAGTAATGTTTGGTCTTGATCTAGGGTTTGCTAATGAGCTATGTGCATCACCCGTCCCCCTAATGCATACTTTTAATGGTAGAGGACGTTTTACAACTATAGACTACATATTGATGTCAAATTGCCATTCGAGTAGAGTTAAATTATTTACTACTCATCATAACATTATTTTGAGTGACCACTTTCTACTGAGCGTCACTCTTACATTGTCGAAAAGTCAGTTAGGCCCTGGGGATAAATTTGCACGTTGCACAAAACCTAGCTATTAATAAAACAAATGGCTATTCCTTGCGCTGGTCGATGGTGGACCCCATAGAAATTTTAAAGAGTGTGATAATCAAGTGTAAACCTGCTTTCGTAGCCTGTTTGGGTGAAACAATCACGCATGACAATGTTTTGACTTCTTTTCAAGAGATATCGGGAGCTATTAAAGAGGCTCTATTCGTGCAGAATAGGAAAACGGGCAGAAAACAACAAGGGTGGTTTGACACTAAATGTACACGGGCCTATGCAAAATTAAAACATGAAATACACAAGACACCAAGAAACCTAAATGATATTAGACAGGCCAGAGGGTTTATAAACAAGCACTTAAGGAGCGAAGAGCAACTTTGAGAAACGAGGCATGGTTAGCTTTTCATGATGCCTCTCTATCCAAAGATAGCATGGCTTTTTGGAAAGCTGTAAAAACTCCATTCCTGGTACCTGGAGATGGCCTGACTATTGAACTAGCTATTGCAGAAGAGTGATGGGTCGAGCACTTCACCAAGATGTACAATAATGGTGTGTGTGCTGATATTCTGGATAATCAATCGCAAGGAGATGTTGCTTTGGCACCTTTGTCTCACCCTACTGATCTCCAGTTCACCCTGGCAAAAGTCAATAGTACCATTATGACAAGTATGGGTGGAAAGGCTCCAAGGCCTGACGGGGTCCCCGTAGACCTTTATAAATCCAATGTGGCGCTATGGAGCCCGTTGATAACACAGGTAATCACTGCAAGTTGCTCCTCTCATTTCATAAACATCTGGTCGGAATCCATTCTAGTTCCTATTTTTAAAAAGGGGGACCGTCAGGATCCCGGCTTTTACAGGCCGATATCCTTACTAGACTCCTTGGTAAAAGTAGTAGGTCGAATCATTCTCGAAAGATTACAGGACTGGGCCAAGGATAACAAGGTTACCTCCGACATACAGTTTGGCTTTCGTGAGGGCCTAGGCACAGTCGAACAAAGCCTAAATTTGAATATTATCATAGGAAAGTATACCCGCGCCAAGAAGGGCAGGCTGTTTTTTGCATTTGTAGATCTCACTGCTGCCTTTGACTGTGTTAGGCATGATAAGCTCTGGAAGATCCTTGAGGATCTAGGAGTGGAAGATACAATTACCCACTTCTTAAGGCGATTATATAGCGATGCAAAGGCGAGAGTGCGGTTTGGCGCTAATGGCGAATGCACTAATCCATTCCCAATAAAGAGAGGGGTAAGGCAAGGCTGCGTGCTAGCCCCCTTTCTTTTTAACCTCTATATAAACGGACTGGGCCAAGCAATGGTGAATGAGTGTCAACATCTCCCACAAATAGGTGGACGCCCCATACCAGCCCTGTTGTATGCGGACAACGCAGTTTTGATGTCGCGCACCCAAGTGGGATTTCAAAGGGTTATGAATAGTTTTTCACTCTTAATGCACAACCTGGGTCTTAGGGTTAACACATCAAAAACCTTTATTATGAGATGTGGAAATGGTAGTCAAAAGTGCAGAGATATGTACATTGATAAGCAGAAGGTAGAGTTTACAAAAAGATTCTCATATCTAGGCATTCTTTATGACCAAAATGACTCCTGGACCCAGGCGGTGCAAGCTAGAAAATTGTCATTTATGAAGGCCACAGCTGTCCTTGATAATTTCTCGAGAAAACTAGGTAGCTTTTAAAGATTTATAAGGCCAAATATGTTTCTACTGCGATGTATGGCACGGGGGTTTGGGGCCATGCTGATTCGCACTCTTTACAAAAAGTGGAAAATGCGTTTCTAAGATATATATTGGCAGTCCCGAACAGCACATCTTCGTACGTTTGTCATTCTGAATTGGGTGTGCCATATATTGCAGATCTTATAAAAATGGAACCCATTCTTTTATGGCACAGGATATGGTCATCAACAAAAACCACGCTTAACCAGGATATCATAAATGATAGTTTTAAATTGGAAGGGGTTTTAACTATGGCATGGTTAAGGTACGTCCGGGACTTCATGGGCGACCTGGGTCATCCAGAGTTTTACACTAAGCCCAGCATTATGACTACCATCACAAGAAAAGATTTAAATAAAGAGGGCCTAATTTTACTTGAATCACTCAGGCTATCAGTAGAAATAATAAAGCCCACTGTATTGTCTAATCAAATGATTTTAACAACTTTTAGCATTCAACCTTACCTAAACATTGTCCCGGGTGGTCATGACAGATTTCTACTGACCAGATTCAGAACAGGGATACTACATAGATTAACAAGCTTCCCAAGAATGAATGACTGATCAAGAGTTATGCACTTATGTCCCTGCGATGATCATTCATAACAATCAACACTTCATGTTGTTTTATTCTGCAAATTTTGCGATGTGCAAAGGAAAACAGGGATTTTACTAATTTTAAAGTCACTGGGTCTTAGACAATGTCGGCCTGCTTTTATATCATTACAGCTTTTGGAAAATGAACACGTAGTATGGAGATTATCAATGTTTTTAAAAACTGTTTTTAAATGCAGGAAAACCATTGTAATATGAATGTCTGACTTATTATGGAAAACATGACAGCAATGAATTTATGTCTTAGAGGAGTTAAGTGGCGGAACAAATTGAATTAATTTTATATTTGATACTCTTTATTCTTACTGTGTAATGTACTGTGATTTTATGTGCTTTTATGATTTTCTAAGACAGAAATCGAATAAAGCTTTGTTGATTGATTGATTAATTGAAGAGTGGACTGTTGGGAATGTGCCTAGCTACAGTCGAAGCACATGTAACAGAAGGTCTGCTTAGAACTGCTGGTGTTACATATTTTGCAGTATCTCCACTTAGCACTAATGTATTCCAGTGAAACCTTGGCAAGTTGGTATGTGGGTGTTCTTGGTAAAAATAGAAAGAGACATAGGGGATCTAAGTATGTGTTTTTCTTAACAAACAGTCCTGTCTTTAAACAGTTGATCATGGACAAAAGCCCTTAACTAAGCAAAGCTCCTGTTGGCAGTGGGAGTTGCTCTCTTATGTTGCAGCAGTTCACTGGGTGTTGGATCTTCTATCATTACAAGAAGCTCCAACTTCCTGGTTGCTGAATTCTAAGCATCAAGTAGAGAAAAAATATCAAGAAATTCCTTCTAAATAACCAAAACATGGGAAAATTAACAAATCTACCCGTGTCAGCTCCCACTAATTCGACTTACTATATGTTAATGGTGGAATTCAAAGATGATTAGTCCAAGACAATCATCCTCTGGAACAAATCATTTCATTTAATTTCATTTCATTTTATTTGATCTAGTTCTCTACTGAGAACAACAAATATCATACATCACGAATACTATTAATTATACACATAAAATAATCAATACAAATTTAAAAACGATTTAAAAAATTTAAACAAATTATAGCATACAAATTCATCTGGGGGAGAATTAAAAAGCGTAATGAAATTCAGCACAGATGCACTATTATATCTAAATTGTATTGGTTTTAAGTAACGCCTTCGAGCTTCAACCAATATCGGGTTTGGGCAAACCGACAGTACATGCTTCATATCTTGCACACCACCATTGCAAAGATCACAGATGCAGGTAACATTTTCTTTGTCAGTCCATTTAAAAGTCAATGAATTAAAGGGGAGTAACCCAAACCTCAATAAAATTATACACCGCCGAATTCCATGCCTTAAGGAAAAGCGAATATATTGTTGAGCCTGTTTATATATGATGGCTTCTGCGTACTGTTCATAATGATGTAATTTAGAGCAGTGCAAGATATCCAGGTCATAGCTGATCCTCGGCGTCAAATGTTTCAAGAAGAGCTTCAATTGTGCTGGTGACCATGATTTCAAGAGTGCAATTGAGCAATTGGATAATTTAAAAGCAATGGTCAAATTCTGGTTTAGGGTATATTTTGTAAAATCACTCTCAAATGTCTCTTTTTTTAATAAGAATCTTAAAGTGCCTTGGTCTGCGTGTAGAAGATTATACGCCCATCTAAGAATGTTGGTGATCGCTCTAGCAAAGGAACTAACTAGAGAAAATTCTAAACGCAGAGCTTGTACTGGGACTGATTGTTGAACCTTTGCCAATTTACGTAAAATTTTCCCTTCTTTCGTTTGTATTTGATGCCACTGAGGAATTGGGATATATTCCAGGGCGTACGATAAAATTGGGGGAATTTTTGAGCTATATACCTGTAATAAGGATTGAAAGTGTCTTTGACCGGAAGAAAGATATAATCGTTGGAGCGCTCCCACATGAATGTCTGCTTTACGATTTAAATGCTGAAAATGGGTAGAATTTCCTAATGATTGATTAAAAATCCATCCCAAATAAGTGTATTCTTTTACCACTTCTATGGTTTCTCCTCCCAGTGTCCAGTTATAGTTTGTATAATTCTTTCTCCCTCTAAATGGGACGATTTTTGTTTTAGATGAATTAGGAACCAAGAAATTTTCCTTTGTATATTTTGTTAGTACATCTAGGTTCCTTTGTAATCCAAAGGGGGTAAGATCGAAAATTACGACATCGTCGGCATACAACATGATGTGTATATTACTTAATGCGATCTTCGGGGAAATTTATTACATGTAGAAAACTGTCCGGGAGGTCGCTAAGGTATAACGAAAAAGGAGGGGAGCCAAAAGGCAACCTTGCCTAAGGCCATTTGGTGTAGCAATTTGACCAGTAAGACCCTTTTCTTGTCCCAGTTGTACCTGACACCAGGTTTCAGAGTGGAGTAAAATTATAAGGTAAAGTAAAGTTTTCGGGATTCCCAGTTTTCTAAGTTTCTTCCATAGTGTTGGTCTATCCACTCTGGAACAAATCACACATTCTACATATCAACAAGTAACAGTCCATGCTAAGTCCAGACCCAATCATCCCTCAAGAGGGGAGGGAACTCAAGAAATGTAACGAGGAAGGTCTGGATTCTGCATATTGAAGAACACTGGCAATTAATGCGGCAATTTACTGAGACAACAACCATATATAAAAGTGAATATATTTTATTAATAGGTGATGAGCCTACATATGTTTTGCAGAACGGTGTATGTGAATCAAATAGCACAATGGTGGAGGTGAATTCAATGCCAGGAAACAAAATACTGTATTTGAACCAATAAAGTAAGACCGATAACCTTTATTAGGAGCATTCGCCACAAATGATGGCAAAACAAATAGGGAGGGCCCAATTCAGAAAGCCATGTGCAAGACTGAGATAAACTCATACATGCAAATGTCTTGATTTAGAAATAGAACCATTTCAATGATGGTGAAGTTGCACTTGTAAATCGATTTATTAGGTGTAAAGTTAACCAAGTACGGTATATTACTATGCAATACAGGTGAGCAAATCAAAGGGTAGACTCAGATGACGGCATTGACAGGACTCCTGTTCCACTGAAACTTACAGGGTGATATATAAATATTTGCCTCAACCAGTACCCCATACATTCATTCCCAACAATCGGACCCAAATCTATAAGACCCAGACACTCAGACAAGAATCACACAACACATAGACCCAACCTCCTACACACACACCACTATCTGCCACACATCCTCAACCTACAGAAGGCACAATCCATCTCATGCTCATTAACGCTTGCTATGAAGTACTCCACATGCCAGTCATCTCAGACCTCATTACCTATCACAAACTTGAAGACCTCTTTATCACAGAAACATGGTTCACACTCAAACTTACTCTTTGCACATCCTAGATGTATTTATTCCCCCAGGCTACCGCATCTTTCACGTGGACCGTGCACATAAGAAGGGAGGAGGCCTCGCTGTCATCCTCCTGATCCTACATCCTGGGCAAGCAAGTAACACTGAACTACATGGAGATGTTGAGATGCCATTTTCCAATCTCTGTAACTCAGATTGCCACCTTCTGTCTCATCTACAGGCCTCCTGGGTGGCGTTTGGATAAAATATCGAGTCCAAAATATTGTGGTAACATAATATTGTGTCAAGAATATCGCACACAAGAATATTGTGAAAATATGAAGATATGTTTCTATGGGTATTCAAAGATATACTATACTTAACTCCACATATATATATACCTTGAATATATTATCTACTGGCGGTCGCCAGTAGATAGTTATAGTTAAAACCTATTATCCATAGGAAATCCGCGACATTCTATTTGAAATAACGTTGGCGCCGGTTGACGAATCTTCGCGAAAGTTTCCAACTTGTTGGGGCGCTCCGGTCCGCTCCTATCCTGAAAGTCTCGGGGTGATACGTCAAGCGGGGGCCGAGAAAAAAGGGGGTCCCAAAACGCGTTTTCCCCATTCATTTTTCCATAGGAACCTTTAGTCGCAGCTACAGCCCGAACTGCTGAACGGAATTACACCAAATTTGGCAAAGAGGTAGCCCTTGGTTCAGTGTCGTGCCTTTTGCTTAAATGGTGTAAATCCGTTCAGTAGTTCCTGAGAAAATCAAAAGTAAAGTCACATATATATCTGGGCGGAGCCTAACCACACATGTCATCGTGAGATCTGATTGGCTGTCAGCACTTCATCCTGGAATTGCTGGCAGCCATCTTGGGACCAATATAAATGATAGTACCTCATTGAAATGCATTGTAGTGAATAGAAGATTTTGAGGGTCACCAAAAGGAGAACTATAAAGGGTGATAAAAGGCTTTAGTTACATTAGAATTTATTTGTTGATGGTACCATACTAATTTTAGGAATTGTGGTGTATTCTAAGGTGATTTTACCATGTGAAAAACCTTCTGATGGGATATCATGAATCATGTTTGAGAGAACACTATTTTCTCATGCTTGTCCCATGGAGGTTTGGAAGGTGCTCCAGAAGCTAAAATGAGAGCATATTTTCTGTAAATTCACATTATCTTTCTCACTCATGTGAGAATGAAGTCTGACATTCTCAGTAAAACATGTACATCCAACAAGGGCAGAGACTGTCAGTTGATTCCTTTGTGTTCTACTGCAGCTTCCCAGAGTGTTCTAAAGAACAACTAGAGCGCTAACAGCCTTACTTATGACAAAAGTATGGCACACCTGAAGCCATCTTGATTGGAATAAACTGGTAACACTTAAAACATTTAATTTAAAAAGGAACAAAATGATGGGGTTCATTTTGTCATAGAAATTATGGTTAGTGCTGTAGAAAGAAAAATTAGGACATATTTCAAGTGTGATCTCAAATATCTTCCTGTTATATTTCAACAGGAGCAGCCTGCCAGTTGATGCCTTTGTGTTCTACTGCAGCTTCCCAGAGTGTTCTAAAGAACAACTAGAGCACTACCAGCCTTACTTATGACAAAAGTATGGCACACCTGAAGCCATCTTGATTGGAATAAACCGGTAACACTTAAAACATTTAATTTAAAAAGGAACAAAATGAGGGGTTCTTTTTGAAATAGAAATTATGGTTAGTGCTGCAGAAAGAAAAATTAGGGCATGTTTTAAGTGAGATCTCAAATCCTCTTCTATTTCATTAGAAAATTCTGACATGCAGACTGAAACAATCACTTTCAATACCAGCAGCAGACTACCAGTTAACTCCCTGGTGAGCAGTAGCTTTACTCCAGTGATCTAATGAGCAACTAGAGTGCTAACATTCTGAATTTATGGCAGATGTGAGACACATCTGAATGCCTTCTTGATGGAATCAAAGTAAAAAACTGAAAGCATTTCCTACTGAGGAGACTGCAGTAAATGAAGAAATTAGGAAACTTCATAACAAAGAAGTCTTCCAAGATGGCCACCAGTGAAAAAAGAGCCCAAATGTAGCACAAATATTACCCAGATGTAGCCCACATATAGCCCAATGACAAAAGTGTGCAAAACACTTTTTATTTTTAGTTTTTTGCAGTTTTATGTAGTGCAGACTGGTCAGGTATTGGAGCATTGCATCTTAAAACATGGCCCCCCTACACTACAAAAACACCACTGCACTACCTTAAACCCTAAAACACTACCCCCAGCACGACCCCCTACACTACACAAGCACCACTGCACTATCCTAAATCCTAAAACACTACCCCCAGCACGACCCCCTACACTACCCAAACACCACTGCACTAACCTAAATCCTAAAACACTACCACCAGCACGACCCCCTACACTACCCAAACACCACTGCACTAACCTAAAACATGACCCCCTACACTACACAAACACCACTGCACTACCCTAAACCCTAAAACACTACCCCCAGCACGACCCCCTACACTACACAAGCACCACTGCACTACCCTAAACCCTAAAACACTACCCCCAGCACGACCCCCTACACTACACAAACACCACTGCACTACCCTAAACCCTAAAACACTACCCCCAGCACGACCCCCTACACTACCCAAACACCACTGCACTAACCTAAATCCTAAAACACTACCCCCAGCACGACCCCCTACACTACCCAAACACCACTGCACTACCCTAAAACATGACCCCTACACTACACAAACACCACTGCACTACCCTAAACCCTAAAACACTACCCCCAGCACGACCCCCTACACTACACAAGCACCACTGCACTACCCTAAACCCTAAAAACACTACCCCCAGCACGACCCCTACACTGCCCGAACACCACTGCACTGCCCTAAACCCTGAAACACCAGCCCCTGCATGACCCCCTACACTGCCCCAACACCACTGCACTGCCCTAAACCCTGAAACACCACCCCTAGCACGACCCCCTACACTGCCCGAACACCACTGCACTGCCCTAAACCCTGAAACACTACCCCCAGCAAGACCCCTACACTGCCCGAACACCATTGCACTGCCCTAAACCCTGAAACATCACCCCCAGCAAGACCCCCTACACTGCCCGAACACCACTGACCTAAACCCTGAAACACCACCCCCAGCACGACCCCCTACACTGCCCGAACACCACTGCACTGCCCTAAACCCTGAAACACTACCCCCAGCATGACCACCTACACTGCCCGAACACCACTGCTCTGCCCAAAACCCTGAAACACCAGCCCCAGCACGACCCCCTACACTGCCCGAACACCACTGCACTGCCCTAAACCTTGAAACACCAGCCCCTGCACGACCCCCTACACTGCCCGAACACCACTGCACTACCCTAAACCCTGAAACATCACCCCCAGCACGACCCCCTACACTGCCCGAGCACCACTGCACTGCCCTAAACCCTGAAACACCAGCCCCAGCACGACCGCCTACACTGCCCGAACACCACTGCACTGCCCTAAACCTTGAAACACCAGCCCCTGCACGACCCCCTACACTGCCCGAACACCACTGCACTACCCTAAACCCTGAAACATCACCCCCAGCACGACCCCCTACACTGCCCGAGCACCACTGCACTGCCCTAAACCCTGAAACACCAGCCCCAGCACGACCGCCTACACTGCCCGAACACCACTGCACTGCCCTAAACCCTGAAACACCAGCCCCAGCACGACCCCCTACACTGCCCGAACACCACTGCACTGCCCTAAACCGTGAAACACCAGCCTCAGCACGACCCCCTACACTGCCTGAACACCACTGCACTGCCCTGAACCCTGAAACACCAGCCCCAGCACAACACCCTACACTGCCCGAACACCACTGCACTGCCCTAAACCCTGAAACACCACCCTGTGCATGACCCCCTACACTGCCCGAACACCACTGCACTGCCCTAAACCCTCAAACACCACCCCCAGTGCGACCCCCTACACTGCCCGAACACCACTGCACTGCCCTAAACCCTGAAACATCACCCCCAGCAAGACTCCCTACACTGCCCGAACACCACTGCCCTAAACCCTGAAACACCACCCCCAGCAAGACCCCCTACACTGCCCGAACACCACTGCACTGCCCTAAACCCTGAAACACCAGCCCCAGCACGACCCCCTACACTGCCCGAACACCACTGCACTGCCCTAAACCCTGAAACACTACCCCCAGCAAGACCCCCTACACTGCCCGAACACCACTGCACTGCGCTAAACCCTGAAACATCACCCCCAGCAAGACTCCCTACACTGCCCGAACACCACTGCCCTAAACCCTGAAACACCACCCCCAGCAAGACCCCCTACACTGCCCGAACACCACTGCACTGCCCTAAACCATGAAACACCAGCCCCAGCACGACCCCCTACACTGCCCGAACACCAATGCACTGCCCTAAACCCTGAAACACCACCCCCTGCACGACCCCCTACACTGCCCGAACACCACTGTACTGCCCTAAACGCTGAAACCCCACCCCCAGCATGACCCCCTACACTGGCAGAACACCACTGCACTGCCCTAAACCCTGAAACACCCCCCTGCACGACCCCCTACACTGCCCGAACACTACTGCACTGCCCTAAACCCTGAAACACCACCCCCAGCACGACCCCCTACACTGCACGAACACCACTGCACCGCCCTAAACCCTGAAACACTACCCCCAGCAAGACCCCCTACACTGCCCGAACACCACTGCCCTAAACCCTGAAACATCACCCCCAGCAAGACACCCTACACTGCCCGAACACCACTGCCCTAAACCCTGAAACACCACCACCAGCAAGACCCCCCACACTGCCTGAACACCACTGCACTGCCCTAAACCCTGAAACACCACCCCCAGCAAGACCCCCTACACTGCCCGAACACCACTGCACTGCCCTAAACCCTGAAACACCACCCCCAGCACGACCCCCTACACTGCCCGAACACCACTGCTCTGCCCAAAACCCTGAAACACCAGCCCCAGCACGACCCCCTACACTGCCCAAACACCACTGCACTGCCCTAAACCCTGAAACACCACCCCCAGCACGACCCCCTACACTGCCCTAACACCACTGCACTGCCCTAAACCCTGAAACATCACCCCCAGCACAACCCCTACACTGCCTGAGCACCATTGCTCTGCCCTAAACCCTGAAACACTAGCCCCAGCACGACCCCCTACACTGCCCGAACACCACTGCACTGCCCTAAACCCTGAAACACCACCCCCAGCACGACCTCCTACACTGCCCGAACACCACTGCACTGCCCTAAACCCTGAAACACCAGCCCCAGCAAGACCCCCTACACTGCCCGAACACCACTGCATTGCCCTAGACTCTGAAACACCATCCCCAGCAAGACCCCCTACACTGCCCGAACACCACTGCACTGCCCTAAACCCTGAAACACCAGCCCCAGCATGACCCCCTACACTGCCCGAACACCACTGCACTGCCCTAAACCCTGAAACACCAGCCCCAGCACGACCCCCTACACTGCCCGAACACCACTGCACTGCCCTAAACCCTGAAACACCAGCCCCAGCACGACCCCCTACACTGCCCGAACACCACTGCACTGCCCTAAACCCTGAAACACCAGCCCCAGCACCACCCCCTACAATGCCCGAACACCACTGTACTGCCCTAAACCCTGAAACACCACCCCCTGCACCGCCCCCTACACTGCCCGAACACCACTGCACTAAACCCTGAAACACCACCCCCTGCACGTCCCCCTACACTGCCCGAACACCACTGCACTGCCCTAAACCCTGAAACACCACCCCCTGCACCACCCCCTTCACTGCCCGAACACCACTGCACTGCCCTAAACCCTGAAACACCACCCCCTGCACCGCCCCCTACACTGCCCGAACACCACTGCACTGCCCTAAACCCTGAAACACCACCCCCAGCATGACCCCTTTACTGCTCGAACACCACTGCACTGCCCCAAACCCTGAAACACCACCCCCAGCATGACCCCCTACACTGCCCGAACACCACTGCCCTAAACCCTGAAACACCACCCCTGCATGACCCCCTACACTGCCCGAACACCACTGCACTGCCCTAAACCCTGAAACACCACCCCTGCACGACCCCTTACACTGCCCGAACACCACTGCACTGCCCTAAACCCTGAAACACTACCCCCAGCACGACCCCCTACACTGCCCGAACACCACTGCACTGCCCTAAACCCTAAAACACCACCCCCAGCACGACCCCCTACACTGCCCGAACACCACTGCACTGCACTAAACCCTAGAACACTACCCCCAGCATGACCCCCTACACTACCCGAACACCACTGCACTACCCTAAACCCTAAAATACTCCCCCAGCACGACCCCCTACACTACCCGAACACGACTGCACTGCCCTAAACCCTAAAACACTCCCCCAGCACGACCCCATACACTACCCGAACACCACTGCACTGCCCTAAACCCTAAAACACTCCCCCAGCGCAACCCCCTACACTACCCAAACACCACTGCACTGCCCTAAACCCTAAAACACTACCCCCGCATGACCCCCTACACTACCCAAATACCAATGCACTACCCTAATCCCTAAAACACTACCCCCCGCACAACCCCCTACACTACCCAAAGACCACTGCACTACCCTAAACTCTAAAACAATACCCCCCGCACGACTCACTACACTACCCAAAGACCACTGCACTACCCTAAACCCTAAAACACGACCTCCTACACTACACAAACACCACTGCACTACCCTAAACCCTAAAAAATGACCCCCAGCACGAACCCCTACACTACCCAAACACCACTGCACTACCCTAAACCATAAAACACTACCCCCAGCGGTACCCCCTACACTACTCAAACACCATTGCACTACCCTAAACCCTACCCCCAGCAGTATCCCCTACACTACCCAAACACCACTGCACTACCCTAAACCCTGAAACACCCCCCTGCACGACCCCCAACACTGCCCGAACACTACTGCACTGCCCTAAACCCTGAAACACTAACCCCAGCACGACCCCCTACACTACCCAAACACCACTGTACTACCCTAAAACACTCCCCCCAGCACGACTCCCTATACTACCCAAACACCACTGCACTACCCTAAACCCTAAATCTACCCCGAGCATGACCCCCTACACTACACAAACACCACTGCACTACCCTAAACCCTAAAACACTACCCCCAGCACGACCCTCTTCACTACCTAAACACAACTGCACAATTTGTTACAGGCGTTGCAACGCAGGCCTGTGGTGCTTACTGGAAGTACCTGGTGGGCTAGTTGGGCCCCAGGGACTCTCAGGATTCAAGGTGACCTAATCCCCCAACTTAAAACGCGCCACGGGGCGCGTTTGCACAGTGGTGAAGGGAGGGGCGGGGCCTCAGGTGACATGTGCGCAAACACGCCCTGTGGTGCTTTTTAAGTTGGGGAGTTAATTCCCTTTGAATCCTGGGGGCCAACTAGCCCACCAGGTACCTTCAGTAAGCACAACAGAGTTGCGTTGCAGAGAGGTGAAAAAGGTGCGTGGCCTCGGAACGCCTCTCTGCAACTCAGCTCTGTGGTCCTAACTGTAGGTACCTGGGGGGCTAGTTGGGCCCCAGGGACCCTCAGGATTCAAGGGGACTTAATCCCGCAACTTAAAACACGCCACGGGGCGCGTTTGCACACATGTCACCTCAGACCCCTCTCCCTTCACCACTGTGCAAACGCGCACTGGCTCTGGTTAGTCAGAGTCAGTTACCACCAGTACCCGTCTGAAAAATTTGTGGGCACAGGATGATTTTGCAACAAGGCCTCTTTCTGCTCCTCTGTTGGTTCTTTCTGCACATCTTTTGCTTCTTTCTGTGCGTTTTTCTTCTTTCTTCACATGTCCTACCTCTGTTGGCATAGTTAGAAACTAGCATTTAAAAAACCTTTGAAATTCACTTAAAAAATCATACGTTTCAGGCACGTTATAGTTAGAAATTAGCATTTAAAAAACCTTTGAAATTCACTGAAAAACCCATAGGTTTCAGGCACGTTATAGTTAGAAATTAGCATTTAAAAAACCTTTGAAATTCACTGAAAAAACCATAAGTTTCAGGCACGTTATAGTTAGAAATTAGCATTTAAAAAACCTTTGAAATTCACTGAAAAAACCATAGGTTTTAGGGACAGTTATAGTTAGTTGGGCATTGCACTCGTACAAAACCCGTGAAATTCCCCTGTTATAGTTAGTTCAGCTAACTATAACTCGCGCCCGCAATGCACTGCTGATGACGTCACATATTACATCACTCATGACATGGTCAGTGACATCACTGATGACATCACTGATGACATCTCAAATGACATCACTGATGACATCATCCATGTGATAATGTCATGCATCTTCTCACACCCTAATATAACTTTTGATACACCCACTCTAAATTACAGACTGCCATTCTCAAAACCATAGACACTCCAACACCAAAAACTACATACCCACTCACTGATTCTTAGGTCTACACACACATCCACTCACTCACCTGTACAGTCACTCATACTTACAGTCACTCAGTACAGGACTATCATATGCACTCATACACCTATATAAACACTCACACACCGCCACTCATCCATAGAGGTACTCACACACCTAGTCAGTCATGCAAAAAATTAATCAACCACCCATTTACTCACCTATACAGTTATACACACACCAGCTCACTTACTCATACAAATACTAGCACATTCTTACGCTCTTATACAATAACTGATACAAGCACACACGCATCCATACAGCCACTCTCACAATAACACACTCTCACTTATAGCCATTTAAATACTCTAACACACATATATACTGCCTTTTACATATGTATCTACTCGCACATGTACCACTGAGATATACATTCACTCACTAACACACCCCTACACACACTCACCCACCCAAGCAGTCCATCACAGATGCACTCTTGAAATCATGCACCCAGTGAATCACCCACTCACACATCTATGTATAGAGTCACACACACCCCACCCACACAAACACTCAGGCAGCCATACAGATACTCAGAGAACCAATCAATAACCCATATAGACACTCATGTAGCTATTCGCAAATCCATGCATCCACTTACACACCAACAAACAGACGGATACAGACATTCACACAGTTTAGTCACTAACCCATGCATTCAGTAAGATACGTTTAATCACTCACTTGTAGAGTCAGTCACTCACGTACTAAATCATCCATTCAGACACTTATACACCCACTCATTCTTCAATATGCCTTTCCCTATATATATTAAACATATTTAAACTTTACAGAAACACACAGTCACTGGATGATGTCATCAGTGATGTCATCAGTGATGTCATTTGAGATGTCATCAGTGATGTCATCAGTGATGTCACTGACCATGTCATGAGTGATGTAATATGTGACGTCATCAGCAGTGCATTGCGGGGGCGCGAGTTATAGTTAGCTGAACTAACTATAACAGGGGAATTTCACGGGTTTTGTACGAGTGCAATGCCCAACTAACTATAACTGTCCCTAAAACCTATGGTTTTTTCAGTGAATATATATATATATATATATCTACCAGGTATATAGATGTGGAGTTAGGAATAGTAAATCTATACTTACCTATTTGCACTTAACTTCTCGATGCTTTGATATTTTGACACAGTATTCTGTCCACACTATATTTTTGTTCTCGATATTCTGTCAGTGATCGCTCCTGGGCAGAACATGGACATTTATGACATCTCAGATCTCCTTACTACCTCGTCCATACGGAAAAAACAAAGCTAGCCCTTCAACCTTATATATACACTCAACGGGAAAAAGCATGTCACACAACCAACGTACTCCAAAGGCCACACCCTTGAACTTGCCTTCTTAACATCATAGTCAGAACTTCCATCAGAGGGCCAAGGGCAAGTAGGAGCTACTGGGACGAACCATGGGGATGTAAGCCCTTTACTACTGAAGTCTAGGGGCCCAACGTACTATGGATCCTGAGCAACTGGGCCAAGTACCCCTTCAACACTTGACCCTCAGTGGTAGTGCAGGTCAAGCAGCCAAAGGCTTCTATGGGGCGAGGTTGACACAGAAGGGTGAGCACAGGCTCACAACTCACAATATGCTCAACAACAGCAATAAATAATTGTCCAGTCAAATACTTGCTTTTATGAAAAAAGGAGTATTTATATCCAAACACAAAGCAAAATACAACATTCACAAACAATATACACATTCCACTGGGGTCAGGGTGCAAGTGTTTCATAGGCAGGTCCCTGTGTCCTACTCCACTCTCTCTAGTGGTAGTGATTATTCCTCATTAACTTTAGGCAAAATTCAGGATAAGCCCTATTAGTAGTCCAAGTCTCAGGAGTCTCACTCCGAATCCTTATCAAAGTCTAATGGGTTCCAGCGCCGAAGCACTATCTGGTGGACAAGTTTCCCCAGGGCTGTCCAGCCCATAACTCAGTCTTACCTTTTCCTGCAGGATCCGAGCGACCTGAGTCTCTGAGTGCACCGCCTTCACGGTTGCTGAAGCTGCAGCAGCTGCCTCTGGTGAGTCTTTCACATGCATCCCGGGCGGGTGTCTTCAAATTCCTCACACACGGCCCTGCAGCATCAGCAGCCAGGGGATTTTTGATGCTCCTTCGATGTTGGTAGGTTCCTTGGAATCCTCCTCACAGGTGGGAGAGGGGTGCAACACTCCTGGTGCTAGTCCTCAGTCATGGCTTGGGTCCGCTCGAGTCACCATAGCGGCCTCCTACGTCCGATGACTGTCTAGACCAGACCACTCTCCTTGCCTTGTCCTGGTTGACTTATAACCTGCACACAGATGATGACCTGTTCAGTGCAGCAACGTTCACAGTTCACTTCACAGCAGCCCTCTTCTGACATACAGGAGTTGCAGACTTTCCCCTGCACACAGGCAGCATCCTCACACCTCGCTACAGGGATCCAATCACCAGGATCCCCTACTGGACCTTGCTCCCTCCAACGCTCTCTTCTCATTTCCAGGAGACAATGGTTTTGGCAAGCAGGCAGGCACTGGTGGTCCAGGCTCCAGGTGGTCTTAAAGTCCCTAGGTGATGTTCTGTCACGCAGCTGGGGGACTGGCAGGCCTTGGACCCCAGTCCTGGTCACAGGTAGAAGTTTTGCAGAGCTTCTCCTCCACGTACATCCAGGCTGGCTTCTTGACTGTTGACAATTTTGGTGGCCTCAAGCTCCCATTCTTATAGTTCATTTCCAGACACCAAGAGTGATTTAGAGTCTGAGTCTTTGAAGTTTATGTTGGGGGTCTGCTTTTTGAGGTGCCCTCTCCTCTGCCTGCCCTTTCTCCAGAAAGCAGTCAGTCACAGTAGGAGGGACTCCAAATCTGATAGCCTCACAATACAGGCCATGGGAGTGACTAGGGGGTCACACCTGGATGTCACCACAGTGATATGTGTATCAAAAGTTTACCCCAGGGCCTCAGATCTACCCTTATGATTCTCTATCATCAGTCCTATCTCCTTCCTGAAATATGGCCAGGCCCCTTCCCAGTAACTTCTCTCTGAATCAAAGAGCACCCTTTGAGATGTACTGAAGAGCCTGGCGATCCATTCCTCCAGTGCAGGGGTCTCCAACGTTTTCTGTAAAAAGAACTATTTATGTTCAATGAAAATCCTACCAAGCTACTAATATTATTAGGGATGTAATAGTAACTGCATATGACAGGGTTACTTAGTGGCCACTGTATGCAAGATTACCAGCAGGGATCCCCTCAGTGCATCAGGCATGGTTGCCAGAATTAATGTAAAAAATGCTTTGTCATCGTGGAATGCGGCCTTACTCATAACAGCCATGGCTGCAATATCACTAGCATCAAGTTTATAATGTTAGTTATAAGTGCTCCCCACACCGTTTGATAATCAACACTCAAATAATAACTTTAAATATATATTGGAAATTCGTCACACTGCCGAGGACAGCAGACCAAGAGTGTTAGACTAGAAATATTCATGTTCGCGTATTGCTTTATGTAAGTTAGCATTCGCTGCACCATTTTCTATTTAGACGCCATCTTGAACCACTATCGAAACTCATTCCTTGCTATTTCTGAGAAAAGGCCTCAGTTATGTTTCGTTTATGCAATGTTAGGTTTTGCTACACTAATGAATAGACTGCTCTTATTAGCGCATACCTTTCCCTCTAGATAGAGGCCCTCTCCCACTTGTCTGGTGGCGGGAGCAGGGTAAGACGACCTTAGGCAGTAATAGGGAGGTGTGAGCAGAGGCGCAACTAGAGCCAAATTTTGGGGGGGCTAGGAAAGATTTCGGGGGGGGCTGACTCTTCCAGCAATAGGCTGAGTGGGGATGCAGGGGATCTAAAAAGGGGTGAAAAACAACAGAGCCTCATTTACAAGCAAATGGTCTTTTAAAAACCTGTGAAGTACTCGGGTACGGCTGTGTGTGTGCCCGGGAAGCTGTCTCAGTGCGGGCTGCCACACACGACGGGGGGGCTGAAACCCTTTGAGCCCAATGGGCGTTGCGCGCCTGGGTGTGAGATGTGAGAACCGAAACTTATTTTTTGTATTTCACTGTCCAGCCGCATCTGCTTGGAAAATTCCACTATGGGCGTGTTTTAGCCCAAGTTGCGAAGTGTACATAATGTGTCTTTATGCTTATTCATTTCAGTCACTCTGTAGCACTCCTAGAGACTGGGCAGACTGGGCTCCACTCTGAGTGTATCTAATAAACAGTTATTGGTTTGTATTCTCTACTGTCTGACTGACTCTTCATTTAGTATGGAAGGCTGAAAGGTGGTCTTTAGTGACCCGGGTGACCCTAATTGGGCCATTTCCTTCAAGAGGAGAGAGTGGAGCGAGCGGGAGGTGCTGAGCAGCGTGACTGGCAGCAACCAGGAGCAGGTGCTCGCCCTCCAGCCTCTAGCCTTTACCCTCGCCCTCACATCAACTCCGCTTTCCTAAGCAAGTGCAGCGGGCACAGCTGGCTGCCGCGGAGTACGGCCCCAAGCATCCAGCGGAGGCAGCCCGTTTAGTTCTGGGTGCAGCTTGCAGGCGTTCCTGTGTGGCTCCACTCGATTTCACGCCCACCAGACTCACCTTTACTGCTCCATCTCCCCTGACTCAGCTCCTGCTCCTGCCCCTGCTCTCCTGTGCCCAGCTCTGTGGAGGACCAGCGGCAGGATTTGCAGCAGGATTTGCTGCAGGTCCTGCATCCTGCACACAGGAATTGTATCCTGGAACAGAGTAGTGAGGTGGGTGCTACAGGGGGGCGGAGCTACAAGATGGTGTTTGCCAGGCCTACAAGACAGGGCCTTTGAGGGTGCAGGGGTGCGAGGGGCAGGGGCAAGGGGGGTAAACACAGTGCCTTCGCCCCTTCACAGCCTCCCCACACCTCCCACGGCACTTTGCGCTATACGGCAGGCTATCACAATGCTGCCACAAGACAGTGTGGTCCTGTGGTTTCCTAGCGATTCCCTTACCTGCAGCATATCATCTTCCCTTCCGCCATTTGTCTCTTGCCTCAATCACAGTTATCCACCTCCAGCTCTTCAGCTTCCAGAACTCAGCTTGGACCAAACCCGGCTTGAGCCAAGGCTTAAGCCTACGCCAGGACCAGCTAGCAGCAGAGCCACATTTCTATCTTCAACCTGATCCCTTGCTGGCTGAGCAGAGCAGCAAGGGCCAAAGGCTTAGTGTGTGGACTTCAGAAGCGCGCAGCATGCACCCAGCCCGGCCCAGCCTGCCTGTGATACTTCCTGACCATCACCACCAGCTATCAGCATCCGGCAGTAAACAGAAATTAACCTCCACCCACCCAGTCTCACCAGTCTCAATTTTAACCTTAATTGAACCAAGAGCATAGGCAGCATGGTGGGAAAGCCCACCCTATGGTCTAGGAGGGCAAGGGCTCCCACCATAGACTGTGCAGATGCCAAGCGCAGGAAGTACCAGAGCGACGAAGATCAAGATCAGGAGCTACCCCCAGCTCAACCAGCAGCCTCTAGTTTACCACCGCCAGTCAATCAGGACTCTTAGGCAACTCTCAAATGTCATTCAACAGATGAGCCCCTGTCTACCACCAGAACCCTGATCACTGACTTCTTCCAAAGATCTGCAGTACAGACAGCCGGCACCCTGGCTCCTTCCCCTGGACTCGCTGAAACCGCTACCTTGCCACCAGCTCAACCAAATCCTGACAGCGTTGTAGCCATTGCGTCGAGCCTACCCAGAACCACACCTGTCTGCTCTGTGGGGTGCGACCACAGTTTGGTGCGGACAGAACGGACAGAGTCTCCAGCTTTTCCACCCAGTCAGGAGGGACTACAGCTAGTCCTAGCTTCCACTACAACCTCAGCAACCACAGCGCCACAGGACCAAGGCAAAGACAAACCTCAGCTGCACACTAGCCTCCCTGAATACTTAGTCCCCCCGGTGCCTTCCGACTTGCCCCACCTAGAACAGGTTGTGGGTGACAATGAACATAGCGTGAGGTACGACACCCCTCACCAGTCTGAGGTGTATTTAAAAGCAGATTCTAAAGCAGCCCCAGAAGAAGGGCCCACCATTTCAATCTCACTCTTTCCCTCATCTGGACCTCTTCTATTCACTTCTAGCCCCTCTGATGAATCCACGCCGGAGCCAGGGCCAGGGCCCAAGGGCCGCGCTCAGTACTCCTCGTGCTCCAACAACCACTTAGTCTCCCTGGTACATGGCCATCACCACCTGTTCCCTTCTAAGTCTCCGACTTTATCCGCGCAAGTCGATCCACAAGCAACCGACGTGTGGCCAACCTTACTGAACACAATCAACGCCATGGGAGCAGGTCTATCGTATCACTCAGACAAACTAGACGCCCAAGTGGACATCTTGGGATCTCTCGCGTCCCTCATCACGGGGATTGCCAAGAAACTGGACACTTTGAACAATTTGATCAAACGTGAGCAATCTGGGGCCGAACTAGGCGACCCCTTAACAACCCAGAGGGGCACCTGCCCATGTTCTCCGATCCTAAATAAACTGGCAACCCTACCACAAGCAATGGAAACCCTAATGTAGGAATCTCAAGATTCACCTGCTCCTTTCTCAGCACTTAGCACGAAAGCCTGCCTCTCAGTCATCTCCCAGGGGACTCGATAAGCTGCAAGGTTTTTTCCAATGCTTGCCTATGCACCCAGGTCTTGTCAATGGCCTAGAAACTGGATCTACCTCAGCCCAACAACCAGGGAGCAACACTCGTCTCGCAGAGTTACCTCTGCAGCCGCCTGAAACCCCACAGCTGCCCCAGCAGCCTAACGGCGCCTCCCAACAGTCCAGCGTCTCTTGCACCGCTCCCCCAGCAAGACTAAGCAAATGCTCCCGTAAACGACTAAGGAAGCAGAGGAATAAAACCCGTCAGGCACCCCTCACAATAAAGCAGGAGTCGATTTATTTCATCTTCAATAAGTCTAAACCCAAAAAACCATCTCCCCCCTCCGACACAACTACACCGTCTCTGGATACCCCGTCAAAGGCGTCCACACTAGACCTGGCATTGTCTGGACAACAAGCCGGCCAAACAAGCTCCGAACCGGCAGCAAGCACTAGCTCCTCATGGCGCCCAAGGCAGGACTATCCAAATGAGAGGAACCGGGAGCTTTTTAAGCAGGTCCTGCACATGTACTCACAACCGAGGACTGGATATAACTGAAGGGTATGCAGTTCCTAAGTGTAAGTGAGAGTGTTCAGGTCTGTGAAAAAATTACTCACACACCCCGAAGGATGTCATGCTTCATCATATGGACTTGCTCCTCATCGGGCCGGCGCTGCAATGCCCGACGGGCACCCGCGAAGGGGCTCTTTGGCGGAGATCTTTTTGTTGAAGCCGTTTGGTGCGTGTGGGTATGTGGAATAAGTAGTGTAGTGAGTGCAGTGTGGTATTAAAAAAGGTTTAGGGAGACCCTATTAACCTAATTTTTATTCCTAGGGCTCACTAACCTCAATAAAAACAAATGCCCTAGCCGGGTACAATGATCCTAAGCTAGCCGTCCTCCTACCTGATTCAGTGCCGGGGTAGGAAGACGGCTAGTTGCCACGCTGCCCTGTGCTTAAACGCTCCCGTCAGCACTGACCTGCATTATTTGGGGTCTTTCAATATCAGTACTTATTCCACATACCCACACACACCAAACGGCTTCAACAAAAAGATCTCCAGCAAAGAGCCCCTTCGCGGGTGCCCGTCGGGCATTGCAGTGCCGGCCCGACGAGGAGCAAGCCCATATGATGAAGCATGACATCCTTTGGGGTGTGTGAGGGCACTTTTTCACAGACCTGAACACTCTCACTTACACTTAGGAACTGCATACCCTTCAGTTACATCTAGCCCAAGGCAGGACAACAGCCAGGGTTCAGGCCAAGGCCCCTCGATCTCCCGAGCAGGGTCGACGCAATTTACTTCACGCGCACCAGAACCTCCTTGAAGGCCAAGCAATCTAAGCAGTCGGTCCGAGGACAATACGATTCTTAGCAACTTAAAAACTCAATTAAATTCACACCCTGATCACTCCAACAGAGTATATCTCAATAACACACATCAGGATCCGAACAAAGTATATGAACCTTTGTCGCTAACCTTGAACAAGCAAGGGCCTGACAGCTGACAGCCGGCTACACTGAGCCACACCAACTGGTCTTCACCCCGGAATATCAATTAAGGGGGGTCCACGACATTTTTAACAGAGGCAATGTAATCTTCCTGTTGCAAGCTATTCCTGACTTACAACACGTAAGCTCGCCCGACATCCTGGCAATTGAATTTTTAGAATCAAGAAGAAAGCACAAACCAAAACCTACACAGGCCACATTTATATCTCCCACCTGGGAGGATCCTCCATGCTCACTCGTACAATTTCTCTGGGGAATCCCCCAATTGGGAAGGGGAGACACCAAGGAGAACACGATCCAAACAAAATGGAGACAATCTATCATAGCTGGGGCTGGCTGCCAACTGCCCTCCAATCAAGAAGCAACCCATGACAAAGCAATTCAATTCAAGCCAGGAAGCCCCTACGTAGGGACAGCTTTAGCCTTTGCTCCTGGAACATACCCGGGCTCCTGCAAAAAATTGAAAACAATGACACCGTACCATTCCGGCAGGACTTTGATGTCCTCATGCTACAAGAGACCTGGGCCCAATCCTCTATCCAAGTACCAGGCTTCGTAGAGTTCCAGAAACCAGCCACTAAAGTAAACAGATGCGGTCCCCCAATGGGCGGCCTATCGATCTACATCTCCTCAGCTCTGCACCACTCAGTAGAAGAAATTAACTTGAAAGTGCCTTGGGCTCCAGCAACAAACCTCACCCTCTGCCAACACACTAAAGATCACTCACTTGTGATTATTAACATCTACATTAACCGACCAAGCTTAGGAAAAGGGAGACATTGAAGAACCTGGTGTTAATAACAACCAACCTCAAGTTAAAATATCCCTTCTCCAATATTCTGCTATCCGGCGACTTCAACATCAACCTATTCGGGGGGCTTATCGGTCGTGAGACTAAAAGCCCAGATATTGAGTACGACCTTCCAGTTCAAAATCTACATCAGACCACTCGTCAGAACAATCTAGCTAAATTCTTCCTAAACCAGTGCAACTCTTTAGGCCTTAGGCTCCTCAACGGCCACTTTAGTGGCGACACCCCACCCGGCTGGACAAGATCTGTGGGCAAGTCTATTTCTTATATTTCTCTATTTCTTATATTTCTTATCAGCACGGTGGGATTTTTTGATTACATCGGAGACTTCTCCCTAGGGCTATGGCATGACAGCGACCACAGGCCACAGCACATCAAGTTCTCCTTCAGCCCCTCAAGACTAGAGGCCGCTCCGCCCACTAGAACAGGGGTATGGGCAGAAAACCTGAAAAGACTGAGATGGGACGACAAAATCAGCCAGGAAGCAATGCCATAGATCAGAGTTCTACTCGCCGAAGTCATAGCCCAAAACAACTTCCCTATCAGGCAATGGTCTCTCATAATCGAACAAATCATGCAGTAACTCCTAGTCAAATTTCCCCCACAGGCAAAGTCACGCAACCCGCCCTCTACTAAACTCAAACTAACAGACGATCTGAAGATGCTAAAAAGTCGTGTCAATCGAAACATGCGAGCTGTCATTAGACAACCTTCCTCCATGGCCGCAAGAAACAGCCTGAACTTATCAAGATCTTTATTCAGGAGAGCCCTCTGGTGTGCCAAACGAGAAAGAAATGAGGGCTTATGGCTTCACCTGCTAGCAGCCATTAAGGGAAGGAACCCAAGAAAATTTTGGTCTCTGATTAATCAAGCCACAATTGGAAACAGGAGGGGGACCATTGCTAACATCTCAGAATCAGAGTGGGTCACCTTTTTGTCCTCCCACTTCTCATCAGTGCCCAAAAGCTCAACCCATCCCAGTAGCCTGATCGGGACCAACAGCGCTAGACTCATGCCCCGAATGGCTAGCAAAACACCTGGTCCTGCAAATCCTCAAGAAGCATGCAGTGTACTAGAGGAACGCTGTACACAAAAACTTGTAACGCTGCGCAAAGAAGGAGCCCCTGGCCCCATTGGGTTACCCACTGCTCTCTTCGCTTCCGACCCAGCTCTCTGGTCTGAGGTTTTAACTCCTCTGTTCAAATGCTGCCTGGCATCAGATTCCATCCCTGAGTCTTGGAGAGGATCCATCATTCAACCAATTTTCAAAGGGGGCTCGAAATCAAACCCTAGCCACTAGCATCTCATTGCTCTACTTGACAACAACGCCAAACTGTACGCCAGCCTGCTACTTGATAACCTCAAAGCCTGGACAGAATTTCATCAGATAATACCTTATAATCAATGCAGCTTCAGCCATCAGATTTGAGGAGGTGCCACACTTGTGTGTGGCATGTCCTCAAATCTGATGGCTCTCGCCCTCATGTGCGACAAAGCATTTAAAAGCAAAATGGCGCTTTATTCCTGCTTTGTGGACTTTAAAGTTGCCTTCGACAGTATTACAAGAGAGCCCCTGTGTCATAAACTGCAGGGCTAGGGGCTTCCAGATGACCTACTGAGAGCAATAATGCAGCCACACATGGGTTCGAGTCAAACTAGGAGATGGCTCCCGCATCCCAAGGCCGATCCCCACGAACTCTGGCCTGAAGCAAGGCTGCATTTTGGCCCCCCTGCTTTTTAATTTATACGTAGCTGCTATGCCGCAGCAACTCACCGAAACAAATTACCACCCGCCGAAGCTAGGAGGCCAAAGCATCTCACATCTGCTCTGTGCGGAACACCTGGTCCATCTTAGTCACACAAGGGTTGGCCTCCAACGGCTCCTGACCACCCTACACGACTACACAGGCAAGAACACGCTGGAAAATAATCAGGAAAAGACAAAAACTGTTGTATTCAGCCAAAAGTCACACTAGGCTCAACGGTGGCTGCTCAAGGGCATCAGGCTCCAGCATAGTAAGCACTACAAATACTTAGGAATCGTTCTGCCAGGCAAATGGTCACTTACGTCTCACATATCCACCATAAAGAATAAGGGCTCAAGCTTAATGTTTGCCCTGTCATCCATTGCACCAAAGCTTCAAGGCCCTAGCCTTTACCCCCTCCTCCAGGTGATGAAAGCAAAAATCACACCAACCCTCACGTACAGGAGAGAAGTCACCCTGGGCAAGGGAGCAGGGACCGTAGATAAACTAGTCACCAAGATATGCACATCCACTTTGCGTCTCCCTAAAAGAGCATCCCCGGCACAAGTGAGACTTGAGTTCAACATTACAAGACAGTAATGGGCAAGAGGCAGCTGCTTCCTCAACTTCTGCCACAGGCTCAGACAGGCACCACCTAACACCATGCATGGCCTAATCTGGCATGAAATCGAGCATTGCGACTTAAGATCTTCTTCATACAAACAATACCTTGAGACCAAACTGTCAGAATTCTCTCCAGCCGAAGCCTGGAACAAACACCTCTCGCAACAGGTCTTCAAGAGCTTAGCAGCCCAAACGGCCAAAAAACTGTCAAAACTAGAAGACATGGCAACTCTGTGTATGCGCTCCCACGCGTGGTCAGTTATAAACTCATATTCCCAACCCAAGCAGCAGTGCTATATCACCTCAACCTACCCCATATGGATGAAACAGCGGCTTGTGGCCTTAAGAATGGGCGAGTGGAACTTCCGTGTCCACTTCTCGCCTTGGCACCGCCTAGCTACCCACAACACCAGCTGCCGCTCATGCGGACAAGGCAAAGAAACCCTAAGCCACATCTTATGTGTTGGAAAGTGCCCCTTTTTGCATGGTTGCCCCCACTTTTTGTCAAACAGTTGATGTACTTTGACTGAGTGTGCCCTGGGTTCCTGCCAACCAGGTACCCAGGGCCTATGTTCTTTTCCTAAACTGTACTGTTGCAAAACCCAATTGGCAACTCTCTGGCCACATGTAAGTCCCTTGTAAAAGGTACCCTAGGTACCAAGGGCACTGTGACCAGGGAAGGCCTCTAAGGGCTGCAGCACTTATTGTGCCACCCTTAGAGGCCCTGTACCTTTACACACATACACTGCCATTGCAGGCTGCATGTTTTGGTGCAGAACAAAGTGAACAGTCGACATGGCACACATCCCTGTGTGCCATGCCTACAACCCACTGCCCTGGCATAGGTAAGCCACCCCTCTAGCTGGATGCACTATACCAGCGGTGAGGGCACAAGTGCAGGAGCCCTGTACCCCTACAGTGTCTAAGCCAATTCTTAAACATTGTAAGTGCAGTAATGCCGTAAAGAGTATATGATGCTGGGAGTTTGTCATTACGAACTCCACAGCACCATAATAGCTTTACTGAAAACTGGGAGGTTTGGTATCAAACTTCTCAGCAGCTTAAACCCACACTGATGCCAGTGTGGGATTTAATGAAAAATGCACTCAGAGGGCATCTTAGAGATGCCCCCTGAAAAATGACCTACGTCTAGTGTCCTGGCTGAGTGGCTGCTCGCCAGCTGCCATCACCAGACATGTTTCTGGGCCCCTGGGTCGAGAGCCTGACGCTCTCGGGGTCCTAAAACAAAGCACATCCTGGGACAAGGTGCCAAGCCTCCTCCTCCAGGATGGGCAGGGTCCATGAAGGGGAAGCTTCAAAGACTTGCCGCCTTTGTGAGCTACCCCAGCCATTTGCTGCTCCCAGCAACTGGCCCCCACCGGTTCTGACCCCCACTTTGGGCAGGAGAATCGGCGGGAAAACCAAGTTAGGAGGAGAGGTGTGCCCACCTTTGCCAACGCCACCCCTCAGGTGGGGGAGGCGAGGTGTAGCACAACTCTCAGACCCCGCCATCTTGAAGATGGGGGGACCCAGCCAACCAGAGTGAGGCTTATGCCCCCCTTACACTGGAGGGTGGCATAATTGGGGGTCTATCCAACCATAAAGGAATGGACCCATTGGTCCTGACCTGTACCTACCTGTAACGCCCCTAAATTTAGTATTTAGGGGCAACCCTGAACCTTGCCTCCTCAGACAAGAAGAAACAAGAAGAAGAAGGACCGAAGAGCCGTGCTGTAGAAGAAGAGGAGGACACCCACTGACTTGGCCCCAGTCCTACCGGCCTGCCCCGACCTCGACCGACCACAGCAAAATCCCGGTGTGTCCTGCAGCCAGCAGCCCCCAAGAACCCCGAGAACCTGCCCTGCCTTCTGAAACCAAGACCTTGTCTCCTGTGAGCACCAGATTTGCTCACCCACAGACTGCACCACTCTGCACACGTTGCCCACGGCCCGAGTACGAGTGGCCCAACACCACGAAGAGGTCTCCCCGGCGATCCTGACCTTGGATCTGGTGATCCCTGACCTGCCTCAAGTCTGCAATTGACTCCTGCAGCCCCTTTCTGGAGGATCCCCCGACCTCAACTGGAGCCAGTAAGAAAAACCTGGTGCCAAAATACACCCCTGCACCCAACATCCCACAGCCTTGGGTGGCCCAACCGATGGTGTCCCAGCATCCCCATGCATCCCAACTTACCTCTCCAATCGGTGGTCGCCTCCAGAAGATCTTTGTCCCCGAGCCTGCAGTATTTGTTTCAACCGGAGAATCCCCATTGAAATCAACAGAGCACCTGACGCCAAACCAGCACCCTGCATCCAGCCGCCCCTGTGCTGCTGTGGGTGCACTTTGTGTGCTAAATTGGATCCCCTTTTGCAAATGTACAAAAACTGAATTACTTACCGTTTCTCTAGAAGATGTCCCAGTGTGATGTCTAGGCATATCACACTGAGTAGAAAAAGTAATCTAAAAAGTACTCTAAAAAGTAATCAAAAGTAATCTAACAGTAATTTCAACTGTATTCAAAGTATTTACAAACCTGTAACAAAGTAATTTTCATTCAGCTTGCTTGTATTGTTCAACCTGCCTTGAAAAGTACCATTTACACTTACCTGTGCCAGGCTTGCTTGGTTCTAAAAAATAAATACAACTAAATATTATTTTTATACAAACAAATTGGTCTGAGTTCAGTCTTTGAGTGTGTGACATCATTTCTTGCCTGAGTGTGTACAATAAATGCTTAACACTACCCTCTGATAAAGCCTTACTGCTCGCCCACACTACCACAAATAGAGAGTAAGGTATTATCTACTTTTACCTCTGCCTACCTTTGGGGTTCCACTGGACTCTGTGCACACTATACCTTACTTTGGTACAGTATATACAGAGCCAGCTTCCTACCTTGGTGGATCAGCGTTGGGATCTACAACTTTGCATTTGCTGGACTGACTTGGTCAACACCTGATCACACAACAGAACTCTTAAATTGTCTTTAGAATTCTGAATTTTTTAATTGACAAATTTTTCCAAAGTACTAAGGGCCTTATTTACAAGGCCCTTGCGCCACTTTTGCGTCATTTTTAACATGGGAAAAATGACGCAAAAGTGGCGCAAGGGGCTTGTAAATCTGCCCCTAAAAGTCTTGTTAGGGCCTTGGTTAAGTCCCTTTAGAATATTTAGAAAACTAAAAGCTCACTGTAGTTAGGGGTAAGAGGGTTAAAAACTTTTTTTGTAGAATGTCTCTTAACAAGCCTCCAGCTATTAGTGAAAATAATACCAATGACATAGAGAACATGGTTGAGGAGCTCAGCCTCACCACTTATCTCCACTTAGAATTTAGGGAGTTAAGGTCTCTATGTAAACTTAAAAACATTTCCATTGGGTCCCATCCCTCAAAACAAAAGCTCCACGAGCTGTTGGCAGGGTATGCTAAGGACCATCCCTCTGAGCAAGGTGAAGACCTCTCAGAGGGGGAAGAGGAAGCAGGGGATGAGGGTAACTTCCAACTCCCCTTACTTCCTAGGGAGAACAAGGCCCCTGTGCTCCTGACTCCAAGAATACAACTCACAGTACCTAGATCCCACTCAGGTGGGTCAGGTGCTTCTGAGTCCATTGAGGACAGCCTCAATGAAGAGACCAACCTCTTAGTGAGGTTGACCAAAGGATTAGATCTAGAGACCAGACTCCTGGCTCTAGAGAAAGAAAGAGCAGAGATGGGCTTAGCTCCCATCAATGGTGGCAGCAACATACTAAATAGGGACAGAGAGCAATCTTATGATCCCAAAATCCCCAAAGGGATTGTCCCTAAATTTGAGGAAGGTGAAGACATCACCAAATGGTTCACAGCTTTTGAGAGAGCTTGTGAAATGAGAAATGTGAGGAAGTCACACTGGGGGGCACTCCTTTGGGAACTGTTTACTGGTAACTGCAGGGACAGACTGCTGACTCTTACAGGGGTAGATGCTGGGTCTTATGACCTCATGAAGAACACTCTGATTGAGGGCCTTGGACTCACAACTGAGGAATATAGAATTAGATTCAGGGGGGCTCACAAAACCCAAAATCAGTCCTGGATTGAGTTTGTTGACTACTCAGTTAAGACACTAGATGGTTTGTTAACTGGAAATAATGTGCATGATTTCAATGGACTCTACAATCTTTTTATGAAAGAACATATTTTGAGTAATTGCACTAATGAAAAGTTACATCAACATTTGGTAGACCTAGGTCTAATTTCTCACCAAGAATTGGGAAAGAAGGCAGACCACTGGGTCAAGACTAGGGTAACAAAAACAGCCACTAGGGGTGACCAAAAGAAAGGGGTTACCAAACCTCCCCAGGGGAAAGGGGGGGAGAACCCCAAAGACAAAAAGCCAGAGTCATCTTAAGGGCCCCAAATACCTGCTCAGGGGGGTGGGTCCCAAAACATTTCCCTGTCTAATGGTAGGTACAAAGGGAAGAACCTTGATCCCCAGAAGGCATTGTGTTTCAACTATAAGAAGTTGGGACACTTAACTGGAGATGCTACTTGTCCTAGTGAAGAACCGGAATAACCCACTCACTGGGTCTCGGCGGCGGGGGAATTGCCCAAGTCTTCCATACCCTTCATACGTAGTAAAAGGAGACACAGGAGCCTTCGTCTGCAGGAGGAACCCAGATTTATTCAAATAGCCCGGGCTATGGAACAGAGTCCCAAGCTCGTTAGAAACAAGACAGAGGAGGCTGCTGCTTTACTCCGCAGCTTACAAGCCTTTTATACTTTTTCATTCCAGTCTTTTGGCTGTTAGTCCATTGTTCAATCAGGGCAGTGTTTGCAGTTGATAACCAGATCCAGACGGTGTTTGTAGTTGGTGACCTGATCAAGGCTTGGTACTCAAATTATTGTTCACTCAGCTTGATCAAAGCACGGTCATTCAGGTCATTGTTCGATCAGCTTGATCAAAGCTCGATCATTCAAACCATTGTCCAATCACCCTGATCAAGGCCCAGCAGTCAGACCATTGTCCAGATAACCTGATCACGGTGTCAAGGATGTTTACCAGGCAGGGAGCAGGAGATGGGAAACAAATCATTTACACAGGGCGTGAGTGTCTCATGGTTTTCTGTCGAACTGCAAAGAACAGGGGGGTGGGTGTGCGACAGTTCCTGGGCAGAAATGCAGGCTGCAAGATGGTTTTTGTCGTGTTAGTTAGAATTTCCTCAGGCATCAGCAGAAACGACCAGGTGGGTCGTGTGGAAGTGTTTGACACGAAATGGCAATGAAAAAACAATGAAGTCCTGGTACAAATGATACCGATCAGAAGAACACTTTTCCTCAGACCCTCCTTTTGCCATTGAGTGGCAAATACTTTAAGAAATGTCAATGTTCATAAGGCCATCGGTTTCTTGTTGGAGCATCATCATCATATTGGTGTTGCGAATGTTGGAGGGTGGAGGCTGGATGGTCTGGACACACATTGTACAGAGCACTGGCAGGCACTGAAAGCACAAACAGCAGGAGACCAGGACAGTTATTCCCAAGGCAAGGAAGATGAGGACCCTCCACCCCCACTGGGAAAGGAGGCCCCAGATCCAGCCTGTGAGGGACCAGTTACCTTTATCCAGATGAATTTCGGAAGAAAGGCGATGCAGACGTTGGATGGCATAGTACACTGAAGGTGCGTTGTCTGGGATGTACACGCAGCAGCTGGAGCCGATCAATTTACACACACCACCACGATCAGCAAGGAGGACGTCTAGGACCATGCGGTTCTGCAGTGTTATAAGGCGGTCCGCCTGTAGTTCTGCAGTGATGTTGGAGAGGGCACCAGCTGTTACTGTGATGGTGGCTTCAAGGACCCTGGTCAGTCCTCGTACAGCCCGACTGTTTGCCATGGGGCCCCAGAATGGAAGGAAACCTTTAAGGAAGTCCCCGGTTTCCTGGCCTGCTGTATCCTCGGCTGATATGACGCCCCTACGTGAGCGACGCAGAGCGCCCTTCATCAACAGGTGGTAACTCCCATGGGTAGAATACGTTGGCGGAAGGAGGAAGGCCAGATAGCAGGTACCAGACCAGTTACGGGGAGCCAAGTGTAGGCGGCAGTGCCACAGATAAAATAGGTATTGGGGGATGCCACCAGCTTCGGAGGAGATGTAGAGTTTAAAGATTTTGTGATATTACAAGTACTGGTACCAACTTTCTTAGTCCCTAGGCCATGGATGCAGACACGGCCTTGCACATTTATGACATTCACAGTGTCTCGTTCATCGGGCAGTATCCTTCTTGTGCGGAATCTGGAAAATGTTCGTCGAGTGGTTGAGTTGAATACCATCTCACCGAGTTCATCTGGTGATAGTAGCGATGTGGTTGAGCTGGTCGGGCAAAAAGGAGCATTGGCATGGCCAGATCTGTTCCGCCAGAAGTCATCCTGAAATGTTCCAAGGGCAGAATTGGCAGTACCATTGACAGTGTAGGCCTCCTGTATCAACATCCACCATGCAAGACAAGACCCAGAGATGGAAAAGGGGTAGGGAAAGAATGGGACAGGGTGTATCATGGAATGCGACATCAGTCCGCAAACCCAGCAGTTGGAAATGTTCATGATCAGCTGATGATGATGCAACATTTGGATGAAGGTGTTATTGAAGAATTCTGCACGGCGGGGTAACTCGTGGGCTGGTAGCGTGTAATACTGGTGCTCTGCAGGAGTTGGGGTAGGGGTTGGTGAGGTAACAGGATGGTAGATTAGTAACAGCCAACCTAGAATAGACAGGATGAGGGAGACAAACAGCGTCACCACGGTGGCCATGAAGCATTTACTATGTCGGAGACTGACATATTGTTTCTGGATTCGAGTGTTTTGGACGGCAGCCATTGTGCTAAGCCAGGGACCTCTAGTGGCTGTCTGTGATTGGTGGTTGCTTCACTGGGCGCAGGTGCCAAGAGCCCTATGGCGTACCTTAGTCTGACACACCAGCACTACTCTCGGCCGGGGAGATCACAGCCCTACAGCCTATAGGCACTTGGCGAAGTCAAAGGCAAGCCTTCCCTCGGGGCGCAAGTTATATCGGTCGGAAGTAGGGTCAGTATGGTCGGGAAACAATTGTTCTGGACGTTGAGCAGAGTTAAGGGAGGGTTCCACCCTTCCTTTCAGTATGCTGTCACTCTCTGCTTCCGTAGATGTAAAATGCAGTCTGGCATCGCTGAATGGGACAAACGTCGGGACTGTTTCTGTTTCTGAGTCTCCTTGTCCTTCCCTCACCCACTGATCATAGGGGAGGGGCAGAGGCACACGCCTACAGTGGGACGAATGCACCCAATTCTTCCGACCTTCTACTTTCACGGCGGTGCGGGTGGCCAGCAACACCTGACGGGGCTGTGTCCAGCGGGGTTCGAGGCTCTTAGTCCGTTGAAAATTTCTTACTAAGACCCAATCTCCAGGTTGGATAACGTGTCCTGGGCCCTCGCTTTTGTCAGGTATGGCCTCATGCACCTGGTGATAAAGAGTACGAAAGGTATAAGTTAGACTGTACAGGTAATCAGTTAATACAGGGTATTCAACATCAGACAGTTTCTTAGGCCGCGGGACACCCCATACATTGGCAGGCCTCCCGAACACAATCTCATGGGGGGATAGCCCTATCCTGGTGTGGGCTGTTGTTCTTGTAGACAATAGGGCCAAGGGCAGAGCATCAACCCAAGTGACACCTGTCTCGGCTACTATTTTGGCCATTTTAGTTTTTATGATGCCATTGTACACCTCCACTAGACCTGCTGACTGGGGGTGGTTAGCTGCATGAAATTTTTGTTTTATACCCAATGCTGTACAGATATATTCCATAATTTGAGCCGTAAAGTGTGTCCCGTTGTCACTCCAGACCAAGCGGGGCAAACCGAATCGTGGGAGGTACTCTTTTAATAGCAATTTGGCGGTAGTGATAGCGGTGCAGTCTTTGATGGGGTAGGCCTCCACCCATCGGCTGAAGGTACAGACCACCACTAGGACATATTTTAAATTGTTACATCGGTCCATCTGGATGTAATCTATTTGGAGGACTTCAAAAGGGAAGGTAGGAGGAGAGAATCCTCCCTTAGGAGTAACTGTGCCTTTTCCTGGGTTATACATTAGGCAAATCATGCATGTTTTAACCAGCTTTTCAGCATATGTTGGTATCTTAGAGTTGTACCATGTAGGTTCCAACAGTTTACATATCCCTTTTGCACTAATGTGAGCAGGACCATGGGCCATCGTAACTACTGGTAGCACATGACTGTCAGGTAACATCCATTGTCTTTCCATAGTCGTGCGGACCCAGCAACCATCAATTCCCTCCTTTGCTAATTGCTCCTTCCACACCCGTAGTTCCTCAGGAGTAGTATGGGACTGAATATCGATCACACTCTGTACTGTGTTTTCAACCATGCCCTCGTCTGCCACCCACCTAGCGGGACCTCCTACATACATTCCTTCCCTTTTTCTAAGAGCTGTTTGTCTGGCCGTCTGGTCAGCCAGGGCATTGCCTTTCCCAACATCATCTGTCACTTTCTTATGGGCCTTACATTTTATAATGGCCACCTTTCTGGGGAGTGTCAGGGAGTCTAACAATCGGTGAATTAGGGGGCCATGTTGAATCTTGGTCCCATGGGAAGTAAGGAAATTCCTTTCTTTCCATAACCTCCCGAAGTTGTGGGCCACCCCGAAGGAATATTGGCTGTCAGTATAAATATTTACCGTCATCCCTTTGCTTAACTCACAGGCTCTAGTGAGGGCCACTAATTCTGCTGCTTGAGCAGAGCACTGCGGAATCTGAGCTGTTTCTACTACTTGTCCTAATGTCGTGAGGGCATAGGCGGCTGAGGTGTTACCATCTGGCCCTCTGAGACATGATCCGTCCACATATAGTGTACCTTCTGGTTCTGCTATCGGGGTATCCTGTAAGTCAACCCGTCCCTTCGTCTCCTCCTCTGTCCTTAATATGCAGTCATGTGGGTCTAAGCGGGCATCCTGAGTATCCAGTGGGAGTAATGTTGCGGGGTTCAGTACAGTGCATCTCGTGATGTTAATGTGGCTGGAAAAGAGTGTCAGTTCATATCCTGTGAGTCGTGCACTAGTGAGGTACTGTGTCTTGGTGTTATTAAGGAGGGTATCTACAGAATGGGGGACCATCAGAGTCAGGGGGAGTTCATGACGATCCCCGCACTCTGACGGACCATGAGGGCGGCCGCAGCGGTCGCCCGTAGGCATCCTGGGAGAGCCCTTGCAACAGGATCTAAGGTGGCTGAAAAATAGGCACATGGCCGATGGTGACCTCCGAACATCTGGGTAAAGACAGCGCATGCACAGCCGTCTGTCTCATGTACAAAAAGAAAAAAATTGCTTGCTATAATCAGGAGTACCGAGGACTGGAGCAGTACACAGAGCCCTCTTTAAATCTTGGAAGGCCTGCGCATGCTCTCTAGTCCATGGAAAGGAACTGTCTGATATGTCTTTAGTGGTGAGGGCAATAAGAGGTTTGACCATGGCCGAAAAGTTGGAAATCCACTGTCTACAGTATGAGGTTAGGCCTATGAAGGCTCGCACCTGCTTTTGTGTTCGTGGGGCCGTCATAGCATTGATAATGGCTACACGATCAGCGGTGAGCTGCCTTCCCTCCTTCGAGAGGAGATGACCTAAATAGGTCACCTTCTCTTGACAAAACTGAAGCTTTTTTAAAGAGACTTTGTGATTATGGAGGGCAAGGTGGCGTAACAAACAGAGAGTAGCTTCTTTACATGATGGGGCAGAATTTGCAGCAATGAGGAGGTCATCTACATATTGTAATAGTGTGGAGTTATCAGGGAGTTCCAAGGAATCTAGTTGACTTTTGAGGGATTGACTATAGATACTGGGGCTCTCGGTGAAACCTTGAGGGCGCGGCAGAATCTAAAGCTTCGCCCACCAAGGGAGAAACCAAAAAATGTCTGCTGTCAGGATGTATAGGAATGCTGAAAAAGCATTCTTCAGGTCTATGACAGAAAAGTGCGTTGCGTTAGAAGGGACCATCGTTAAGAGGGCTGTAATGTCGGGGACAACAGGATATTGGGAGATTGTTATTTTGTTAAGGGCTCTCAGGTCAATCACGAATCTGTATATTTTAGTGGAGAGAGCATCTCCATTGGTCTTTTTAAGAACGGGAATAATGGGACTGTTACAGATATTGCCACGTGTTTCCTCCACTACGCCCTTGTCCATTAATTCAGATATTATTGTTAAAAGGGCCATTTCTCCTTCCGCGGGTAGTCGATACTGCCGGAGGCGGGGAGAAGTGCACCTGGCTCGATGCGTACCACATGAGGGGATATGTTGAGACACCCTACATCAGTGTCTGATGATGCCCAGAGGGAGGAAGGTAAAAACTGCAATTCTGGTGGGAGGGGACCAGACAGATACATATAGGAAGCTGCGGTGGGAGAAATTGTTAGGGATACACCTTGGGGACTACATGATATGGTCGCATACAGAGCTTTCAGTAAATCCATGCCTAACAAGTTTTCACTGCAACCTGTAGTAAGGACCAAAGGAGCTTCAACATGTGCAGGGCCAATATCGAGAGGGAGGGGTTCAGAGACAGGGCTCGTCACAGGTGTTCCTGCAAAACCCACGGAGACATTTATTTTGCCAGAAAGGGGTGCCTCCGGGACTGACAGACGTGCAATAGAAGACCTGGTGGCCCCAGTATCCAAAAGACAATTCTGATCATTCCCCACAACTGACATTTGAACATACGGGCCCCTTTGATCCACTGGAATTTGCACTCTGGTAATACCCCTTTCCTGGCTGTCCTATGCTTGGTAGGACCCTATCTCATCAACTTCGTCATAATCATCATTGTAATAAGTGCGTGTTGCTTCGTACCCATCAAACCTATTGGCCGGGCACGGCCGGGCGGGAACGTGATCCCTGGGCCTACGTTCTTTATCCTGTGGATGGGGCGGGCCATGGTCCCTAGTCGGCCTTCCCTCCCTGGGAGCGCGAGGCCAAGTCTTCCCTGTTCGGATGTTTTCAGCTAACACGGGACACTCGTCTATCCAATGGCCGTACCCCTTACAATAAGCACACTGATCTGTTTGGAGGGCTCCCGTATGTTGAGGGCTGGAGGGGGTAGACTGGCGAGCCCTCGGAGGGTGTTGGGGTTGAGGTCTGAAATTCCCGCGGGCATCGGGACCTCGGGAGGGTAAGCCTGCTGCAGAAGTGCCTTAGTCTTAAGATCCCTAACCTTCTTACTTTCCTTGTCTCTATCTTCATTCTCCCTATTCTCATGATATTGTGCCATAGCCAAGATACCAGTGATAGTTTGGGCAGACCACGTACTTTCAACTTTCTTAAGCCTGGTGGAAATCTCAGGAAGCAAGTTGCTGACAAACTTATCGACAAACACTGGGCCAGAACCTGGGGTCCGGGGATCCAAACCACTATGTCCCTTGTATTCTGTCTCAAAACGGGTAAAGAAGTCCGCCACATTCTCATCTTTTCGCTGCCTACAGGCGTTTATTTTATCCCAGTTAATGACAGTTTCCGGCAAAAGTGTTTTCATAAACGTTATTATTTTACCGGGCAAAGTCAGGATGGCAGCTTCTGGTTTAGTCCCTCCTACCCTTGCTTCTTCCATAGCCTCTAGGTCAGCCCATTTACCTCCCAACGCCACTTCATGATCAGTATGTCGAATCTTGTCCCAAATTTCAGTGGGAACAACCGTACCAAAAAGTAAATCTATATCCTCAAGAACGAGAGTACCTGCAGATATAATCTGACCTAATTCTCTGTAAAAGGCAGTCGGATTCTTCCGGGGATCTGGTAATTGTTCTTTTAACTGCATTACTTCTGACCTTTTCCAAGGAACATGAACCCAAAGCCTGCGCCAGTGTGCCTCAACAGCCCCTCGGCCATTATTTTGGGCATCGGTAAGTGCGTTAACAAAGACAGGGGCCGCCTCTCTCATTGGCATAGCTGTCTCTAGAGGGGTGTTGGAAAAAGCGGTCATATCACGGTAAGCCATTAAAGCAGACTCAGCACCAAACATCCCCTCTCCCTGAACATCGCCTCTTCTTATTTGTGACCTAAGGTCCATTAATCCAGTGGGTATCTGCATAAGCGCATTCTCAAATTTTTGCATGACCAGCGTACACATGTATTCAGCCCAGGTGGTCTGTTCCATAATCGTCCACTGGGAAAAGGTGGACCATATGTCTTTAAAGGCATAAATATTCCCGTTCTTTATCCAACATTCACACTGTTGCTCCTGTAGGTCATTTTCTCGAAGGGACGAAAAGCTGACTGCAGAGCGCAAGGAGGCCAGTCGGGGGAATTGAACATTTTATATAAATCCTGTTTAACTGTAGACCACGGGGAAGTAGGAAAAGGGCGGGTAGGGGTAAAGCCGCAGGGGTTGGGCGGATGGAGACTTGTTGTCATTCCCGCAGTGAGGACAGGGTTAGCGGGCGTGGTCGGTGTCATAGGAAAAATCGGGAGGGTTGGTGTGACAGGAAGAACAGTAGGAGGGGCAGTGGGGGCAGGAGTGGGCGGTGGCGGGGGGACATGTGGGGTGTGAGGCGTCAGGGCAGGGTACATTGGGGCATATGCAGGAGGGCTTTCTAGCATGGTATCAAGCAAGGAATCACCTTCTTCTCCCCCATCCATATGGCCCTTTCTTTTCTCCTCACGAGCTGGATAGCATTTTTGTACCCGGGCCCCATGCTCCCTGTTGGCTATTTCTACCGATTTTGTCATTTGATTTTGTAAATTTACTCTGGCGTGGTCGGCCATTGACATGCGTTCCTGTTTTCTTTCTTGAGCCTTCTGCTTTCTAGCTCTCTGCTCTATCTCTTTCCTCCAAAATCGGCAGATTCAAACATAGACGGGCGCGTTTTTCTTTTCATTAATTGTTCCTCTAAGTTGGTGAGAACTTGGGAATTAAAGGAGCCGAAAAGTGGCCACTGTAATTCCGCGTTACTTTGTTTCGTATATTTTACCCAGAATGAGGAAAACATTATGGCAGAAGGGCCATGTTTAACATACATCGTATGGCCAGGGGTCCCTTCTGGAGGAAGCGGACAAGCCGCCTCCAGCTGGGAGTCCTGCGTACACATACAACAACATAATTTCTTGAACTTACTACTGACTGGCATGCTTGTAAATAGGTAACAGACACCGGCGGGTTTTAAAATTCACCTCGCCTGCTTGGCTTTTGCAAAGGTCAATAACAGCAGAATCATACAGACTTGGTGGGTGATCAGTCCACCCTTACCTTACAGGGGTAGTTCTCTCCTGCAGACGTAGGGCTGTGTCCTGCTCCAGAAATTATTTGCTAGGGGACTCCAGCGAGGACGCGGTCATGTGGCCCAGACCGGGTGGGGAGGAACAGCGGGCGAGTCGTTCGGCTTACCGGATTGCAAGAATCCCTCGGGTAGGGCGCCTCCGTCGGAGTCTCTCCGTGCACCTCCTCACATCCACCGGGCCTGACCTTCGTACTCGTGGAGTCCCTATTCGGGCGCCATTTGAAGAACCGGAATAACCCACTCACTGGGTCTCGGCGGCGGGGAATTGCCCAAGTCTTCCATACCCTTCATACGTAGTAAAAGGAGACACAGGAGCCTTCGTCTGCAGGAGGAACCCAGATTTATTCAAATAGCCCGGGCTATGGAACAGAGTCCCAAGCTCGTTAGAAACAAGACAGAGGAGGCTGCTGCTTTACTCCGCAGCTTACAAGCCTTTTATACTTTTTCATTCCAGTCTTTTGGCTGTTAGTCCATTGTTCAATCAGGGCAGTGTTTGCAGTTGATAACCAAATCCAGACGGTGTTTGTAGTTGGTGACCTGATCAAGGCTTGGTACTCAAATTATTGTTCACTCAGCTTGATCAAAGCACGGTCATTCAGGTCATTGTTCGATCAGCTTGATCAAAGCTCGGTCATTCAAACCATTGTCCAATCACCCTGATCAAGGCCCAGCAGTCAGACCATTGTCCAGATAACCTGATCATGGTGTCAAGGATGTTTACCAGGCAGGGAGCAGGAGATGGGAAACAAATCATTTACACAGGGCGTGAGTGTCTCATGGTTTTCTGTCGAACTGCAAAGAACAGGGGGGTGGGTGTGCGACAGTTCCTGGGCAGAAATGCAGGCTGCAAGATGGTTTTTGTCGTGTTAGTTAGAATTTCCTCAGGCATCAGCAGAAACGACCAGGTGGGTCATGTGGAAGTGTTTGACACGAAATGGCAATGAAAAAACAATGAAGTCCTGGTACAAATGATACCGATCAGAAGAACACTTTTCCTCACTAGCATGAAGCCCCCTAGTCCTTCTCCAGTTACTACTGGTGTAGTCAGTCGCCAGATGGGATCAACAGTGTGCCCAGAGCAAATCAGGGTTCAGACTGAAGCAGTTATAGTCACTGAGGGTGAAGTTGAGTTTGCCACTTTAGCTGTGTGGCCTCCCAACTTAAAGAAGTATTTGCAATACCGCTGGATAAATGGGACTAGAATAGAAGCCCTGAGGGATACAGGTGCCAGTGTCACCATGGTGAGAGACACACTGGTTTCCCCAGAGCGATACCTGACTGGGAAATCTTACCCAGTCACCAACGATGACAGTGTTACTACTAACCATGGCATAAATATGGTCACATTAGACTGGGGAGGTAGGTTACTGGACTGAAACACGTAGTGGTCTCTCCAAAGCTTCCCGCTGCCTGTCTGCTTGGAAATGACCTGGAGACCTCAGCATGGGCAGAGGTAGAATTGAAAACCCATGCAGCAATGCTGGACATCCCTAAGATTGTGTGTGAGCATAGTAGGCCAAATTCAATACTGTTTATTTGTAGAAATGTGGTATAGTTTTACTAGCTTCTTGCTATAGATTTGGTAAGTCTGCTATTTATATACGTCAATACTTTGGATTGTACTATAAAACCAAATACTACATATGCAAGTGCAAGCACTCCAAAAGGATCTGTGTGAGTTACACGATAAAATAGTGAAACAGAACCACATCAATGTAAAGGTATAGGTTAGTGCAAAGGGAATGCAGCAAAAATACAAAATAAGTAATGAAACAAGATGTTGTGATATCACTTCTCATAGATTCAGGGTCAGACCACATCATTACATCATAGTATTACTATGTGCAGCACTAGAAGGAATGTGTGAGGAGCAGGGCCCCATTTGGTTTGAGTCCAAACGTTTATGGGCAACAGAAATGATGGGACACTGGTAGGAATATGAATAGATTTTGTAGAAACGTTTTGAGAAGTTCCTGATGTTTGACATTCAATAAGGTTGTGAATGTTCCCACTTTTCCCTTTATAAAAAAAAGTAATCTGCATTTCACTTTTCAAAACATAGCTTTATCATTTTCACTCTAATCAAGTCGAGCTCTGCCAACTTTGTAATTGTATACAGAATAATTCTCTGTAAATGTACCTTTTGCAGAGCTTTTTTGTGCAGTTTAGCAGACATTTTTTCAGAATATTTCTTTGCAAGCCAAAATCATTTTTAGGTCTGACACGTATGGTGCTTGCACCATTAATGACACATGTGTTGTACTTTGTTAGACCTGTTAGCCTTTCCCAAACTTTTTGCCTTCCTCCTTCCATTTTTACTCACCATAGTATCCTGCACACTTTACCACTGCTAACTAGTGCTAAAGTGCTTGTGCTCACTCCTCAATACATGGTATTATTGGTTTATCCCCAATTGACATATTTAATTTACTTATAGGTCCATAGTAAAGTGGCTTTACATGTGCCCTGAGCCTGTAAATTAAATGCTACTAGTGGATCTGCAGCACTGAATGTACCACCCACTTAAGTAGCACTTCAAACATTTCTCAGGCCTGCCACTGCAGAGCCTGTGTATACAGTTTTAAACTGCCTTTTTGACTTGGCATTGAACATTTCAGAGTAAACCTTTTGCCAGGCCTAAGCCTTCATTTTTAATACATATAACTCACTCCTAGGGTAGGCCCTGGCAACCCAGAGGGCAGGGTGCAATGCATTTAAAAAGTAGGACATGCACTTTTAGGTTTTACATGTTCTGGTAGTGAAAAACTCTTAAATTCATTTTTCACTACTGCAAGGCCTATCCCTTCTATAGGATACCATTGGAGTTTCCTTATTACATTTTGTAAGTGTTATTTCCAAATGGGAAGAGATGACCAGTTCATGTTTGGTGTGTCTGAAATCAAAATATAAAATTCTGAAAATGCCATTTTTAAAAAGCTGTCATTTGCCTGCTTTTGCCATTTAGTGCCTATAGCCTGTTTCTGGTTACATGACTGGGTGTAGTTGACAGTTGAGCTTTCCGTATTCCTCTTACACAGCCACACAAAATACAGAGCTTAGGTGTTCCTGGATGGGACAGCACTTGCAGGATGGAAGGGAGGAGCTGGGTACAGCCCCACTTACACCTGAATAAGCTGTGTCATTCCTCCACACAAAGAGCAGCTTACCCCCTGTGGTTAGTCTAGAGCCAGGGTAGGGAAAGCAGGATGCCTAAGGGACTTCTAAAAGAAACCTCTAGAAGCTTCTCCCCCCCCCCTTTAAAGTCACAACTGGCTATAAATACTGGACCGCAGACATCAACTCTTCAGTATACTTTTGGACCTGTGGATACTCTGCCACAAAGAAGGACTCCAGTACTGCTATAAGGACTGTCACTTTGCTGGACGGCTGTTCTTAATGAACTGCTGTCCTGTTGTGCTGACGACCTTCTGCCTGCTGCCCTCTTGCCTGGGGATGAAGAACTGGACCTGCAGCTTCATCTGGAACCCAGGACCCCAGATTTATTCAAAAGGCTAGTCTGCTGGCCTCCTTATCTGAACATCAGGGACATAAAAGGCTCCCCAATCAGCTCTTGGACCCAGCTGCAGTGAGTTTCTGACACCTAAGTGGGACCTCTCATTTCCTGAACCCTTGGCGTGACTCACGGGTTCTTAAATCAAGCTTTTGGCTCTTTGCTCCTGCAAACAAGCCCCTTTGCACCAAGACCGCACCGCTTCAACTGAAAATCACTGTGAGCCGCCAGCTCATCTCTTCACACAACAGTGGTGTGGTTCTTCGTGCCACGCTGACATCTGCCTGAGACACTCTCTCTTTGCTTCCCACGACCCTCTTGAATGCTTACAGGACTCTTGGCACAAAACTTGAGAAGGTAAACCTTCAACAGGACTAATCTGGGACTAATCTGGGACTATATCCGGCCCGCGCTCCATCACGGTTGGCCTGAACCTTTGACTTTGACCTGGTCCAACCCAACCAGACAGCTGCAGTTGGTGCTTTGTGCTTTTAGGCCCATTTTCCACTTTATTCTTTAAAAATTCATATCTCTGGTTCTTCTGATTGGATTTTTGTTGTTTTGGTCTTGTTTTATTTATTATATTCTGCTGTTTTTTCCAACATTGTATGGGATATTTTTGTGTGGTGTTTTCACTGTTTGAAGTGTTGCACAAATACTTTACAAATTGCCTCTAAGTTAAGCCTGACTGCTCTGTGCCAAACTACTAGGGAGTTGAGCACAGGGTAATTTGAGATTTTTTGCATGTGCCTTACCATGACAAGTATTGTGGTTGCTGCTTGGCCAGAGCTCACACCCCAGTCAACCAGAAACCCAATCTCTTACTTAGTGTATGCTTACTTTAATGGGCTTTGGGTCGACTTCCTCCATTAATTGGCTTCCTCTGCACCAGAATCACAGCCATTGGCTTGAGACATTGAAATTAAATAAAACGAGAAAAATGTATGAAGCGCATTATCTCAGAAGGTGTCAAAGCGCTAGCGGAAAGCACCCTAAACCAATCAGAAATCAAAGATTGCCCCAAGTAACTAAGGGAAAGGGAAAGAGAAAAGACATGTTTTGAGAGGTATTTTTAATGTAACAAGTAAATCAGCTTCTGAGATATGGGCGGACAGGGTATTCTAAAGTTTGGCAGCAGCCACCGAGATGGACCGACCTCCCTATCTGGAATTTTGAAATCTGGGCACCAACACCTGCTTGTGAAAGGAGGATCTGCAAAGCCTACTTGGGGTGTACCAGGGGAAAAGAGAGCTAAGTTGTCTGGAGCCTTTCTGAGGCAGGGCAAAAAAAACATGCAAAGAGCCTTAAATATAATCCTCTTTGTGACTGTAAGCCAGTGGTGAGAGCAAATCCCTTCTCTGGCTGAAAGGTTCCTTGGGATGTTAAGAATAAGTCGGGCAGCATTCTGGGCAGCTTGAAGTTTGTGAAGACGGGAAGCATTGATAGGGAGGTACAGTGAATTACAATAGTCCAATAGCGAGGTGATTTGTGCGAGAATGACTGAATAACGCAGTTATACTGGAATTTAGGGGAAAATCTTTCTCAGGGTATCAATGATAAGAAAGCAGCTGTTGGTAGTGCGGGTGACCTGAGTATCAAAGCTCAAGTTATTGTTGAATAAAATGCGCAGGCTTTGGGCTGATTTGACCGGAGTCAACATTACCATTCACATTTTAGGATTAGCCAACCGCAATACTTTAATCTCACAATTTTTAGGGCTAACCTACCAGACAGTTTTTATCTGTCTGTACATGAAAGCCTCTTGTGGATCATACAAAAAACCTACAATGGGCTTAGAACCCACCTATTGCTTAATATTTATTGGTTTTATTGTCACTATCATCTGCTTGCTTCTTATCCAACTGCTTGTCACCCTATTTTTGTGTCTATTCATCCCCTCTTTACCATTCTTCTGATTGGCAGACTTGCATCTCCTGCAGCTCACATTTATGTGACATATATTTCTTTTTCTTTCAGCACTCTATGAGAGTTCATGTGAATTCTAGCTGTCGCCCTAGTGTGCTGCTCCGCCCCCAAAACACCAGCCACCTGTGTGCTCCGTGTTGTCCATTGCTTTCCCCACCACTCCCGTACTTTTTTTTTTCCTTTGAGCCTCCCCCCAGTCAGCCTCAAGTACCTCCATTGCTCCCTTGCCCTGTCCACTTCCCATTGCTTCTTCTACTTCCCTCCCACCCAGGGCTTTAAGTGGGATGCAAAAGGTTGCGGGCTCTCAAAAGGGCTTTGCCTTTGTTTTTAAGGTGATGGCTGAAATATGTAAATGGCATTTCTTTGATTTCTTTGATTCCCATAGTGTAGCCCCACACCTATTTTACTTTTCACCGATGCTGTACAGCATTGGCAAAGACAATTGATCAGAATGGTGAGAACTAATGGATTTGCCAAGGCTTGGTTTAGTAGCTGTTTGGGAATGTCATTCTGTTTCAATTGGATACAAGAGGAACTATTTTAGATCTGAATTAATTTGTGAGGAGACCAATAGCATTTGGAGCTAACAAAGACAAATACATCCAAAAAGAAGTAACAGCAAAGAAGAAAGCCACAGTTTTTTGGTCTGGCTTGACAGCAAAGCTATTTCCAAAACTTGTTAATAACAATTAAAAAAAATATACGGAGTATGATTCTGCCAGGAGTAGTATTTCTCTCTAGCCTCATGCTCTACGCTGGTTGCTGTGTCATTCAACCTTTGACAAAGTGCTTGCATTGTAATGCATTTCTTTTTACATCTAACAAGTACACTGAATCATCACAGAATTACATTATTTAAGTCATAGATGCGCTGTGTAATGAAAACAAGTATTTCAGTTTTTTCACCTCAGCAGGCTTTTTAAATGTTTTAGTTAGGACTCAAAATGCAAGCTAGTTCCGTTGCCCTTGCCAATACTTGTTTGCTGCAGTCTCCATTTTTTTCTGCAGTATCAATTTTTAAGATGGTTGTATCTGCTCTTGCGTCTTAGTGCCTATTGGCAAACAAGCATTGACAAAGTCAATAGGTGTACCTTTTGTCCGGCATCTGTGCCCGATCAACAAACTATAACATTTCAAAATTATTGCATTTACCAAGTTTGTTTTCCTTGAGATTACAGGTATTCTTTCAATAATTTCTAAAACATGCCTTTTTCCATCTAGAGCACTGTTGTTATATCATAAAAAATACTCCCATCACTGATCAGGAATTACAGACCTGTTCTGTTAAATATACAGCATGGACACTCTTTTTCTCATTAACACTCAGGGCCTGATTCACAAAAGTAATCTGAGACAAAATCCTAACTTTACGACTTTCGGTATTCACAAATTGCATTTAGGAGTAGTAAAGTTAGGATTTTGTCTCAGTTAAACTTAAGTTTTGGTCTTAAGTTTAACTTAAGACCAAAACTTAAGTTTAACTGAGACAAAATCCTAACTTTACTAGTCGTAAAGTTAGGATTTTGTCTCAGATTACTTTTGTGAATCGGGCCCTCAGTTTTCCTTAATTGTTCCCATTTCATAATCTGAAAAGCCTGAGTGCATGCATCCCGCTCACAAATCCTGATATGGTATCTTTGGTCACATGCCTTTATCACCTTTGCCCACCACCTGTGGTAACGCTAGATAGTGTTAGGCATTCTGTGTACTCTAGGGGCCTGATTCACAAAGGCAATCTGAAACAAAAGTCTAACTTTATGACTTTTGGTATTCACAGAGGTCAATTACGAGTTGTATCTTTACGTCCGCAGTCGGGCCGGAATTTCCAGCTTGGGCCGTACTCTCCGCACCCAGGCCGTACTCTCCGGCTGGGGCCGGATGAAGTGTAATCAATGGGCCAGAACGCAATTTTTACAAAAAGGAACATTAGGAACGTTAGGGTTTGTGGCTAAGGTTAATTTATTTAGCCCATGAATCACACCTGGATAGTAGTATAACAAAGAAGGGGATAAGGATTTCTAATGTTGTGGGGTGTTCTTTGTCATATTACAGTGTCCATAGCTTGGTTTAGTCCATCCTGTTTGTCACAGACTTCCCAAGTTAAACACAGACTTCCTTAATCATTCCTGATAGAAGTTATTGCATTGTTAAATATGTTGCCTATGCTTCCTATCTTTCTGGTGCAGTCCTTTGTAACACCCTGCATAGGGTTTTATAGGTTTCATGTTTTCCTATTTCTGCTAAAAGCCTTCTGTCCTAGCTTTCTTATCCTGTTTACCCATAAAGTTCTCCAGCAGAACACACCCAAACAATGTTCTACTAATAACAACAACACCCATACTACTACCACTACTACTAATAAGAATAACAATAACAACATTACTACTACCACTAAAACTAATATTAATAACAACAACAATACTACTACCACTACTACTACTAATAATAACAACAACAATACTACTACCACTACTGCTAATAATAATAATAACAATAACCACAACAACAATACAACTACTACTAATAATAATAATAATAATTATTATTATTATATTTAGCAAGTATTGCTGTTATTATTATTATTATTATTGTTATTATTATTATTAACAATAATAATGATAATAATTGTAATAGTAATAAGTATTATTATTTTTGTTATTATTCTTATTAATAATAATAATAATAATAGCATGCTCTTATATATAGCTCTTCATACATTATTTCTGCTGTTTCTAAGTGCTGTAAAATGACTGGTGTTACTATTATCCAATTGAATGGTACAATGTAACTATTATTGTTATTATAATAATTATTATTATTATTCCTATTGAAGACCTTCGGAGCACGGCTGGAGACTTTATTGGTATGCATGAGGATGAAGGTGGGGCTGCACCAGTCTGAAGGTAAGCATAGGTAAACAAACTTCACCCATCATATCTACTACAGGGAATTATTTTGTGAAGAGCCTCAAATAAGAGAGGCATAAATTAAGAAAACTTCAGAATTCACCAGTACCTTGCGAGTCCATCTTGAAAACCTGCACTGTCAGTCCTGCAGAACGCAAACATCTATTCAACCCTGCCCACAAACAGGACTTATATATACAAATCCTCTGCACACGTTCAAAAGTACATACATAAAGTTACATAAAATATCACAATGATGCTTGTCTTTATATTTTCAGATGTCTTTAATTCAAGAACTTTAAGCCTTCTTAGCCAACGCATGTTTCGTCGCTGTTACAGGGGATTACCCCGCGACTTCTTCAGGGCTAAGGGAATATATAAACAGGTACTTGTTCGTGTATGCAATGGTAGTAAGAACACTTTACTTTTCAAATTATTGACAAGGTGACTTCGGTGACTTGTGTGAGTTTCAAAAAAGTGAATAGAACTGTGTGGAAATCCATGTGAACTGGTGTTGTACACGCTTCTCGTACAATTTCTTTGTGCATCCATATATCAATGGGGGAAAGAAAGAACAAGCAAAGCCCCCAATCGTTATGTTATCGCTATAAAACATACTGGTACAGTTGGTGTTTGAGACTCCTTTATAGGAGTAATCCTGTGGTTGGCAAGGTGCGGGCATGCAATCATCCTGTTTAGGAATTATAATCTATTGTGTTATATTCGTGGCGAAGTAGTGCTCCCTCATGCTGTCACTAAATAGTAAATACATGCTGACTATATTGTGTAATCAAACATGTATAAAAGAACGTATTTTGTTATAATACGATACCTGAGGTCAGTTTCAAGTAGTCTCTAAGTAACAGAAAAGGGCATATCAGCTAAAGAGTAGCAGTCGGTACATTCTAATAAGGTGTACTAGGTACCATGAAGGATCCCCCTACCATAATTCCGGTGATAATTCCAACCCGGAAGGGGTTCCTATAAGTTCTGCTCCTGGAGAGGTAGACCAATTAGTCTTGTGTCCGGAAAGCTAAAATTGCTTCCAAATGTAAGGGAGTTTCTTTTAGAAGAGCTGCCCCATCCTAAGGTAAAATTAAGATTATATTAGCATTTTTATCCCTTATTCCTCTGTCCCGTTTTGAGACTCTATTAAGTCCGTTTTATCATTCCTTACCGGCAGTATTAGGTAGAACCCTTCGGATCTCTAGGCAGCGGCATGTTCACAGTGCAAATCAGCAGTCTGCAGCCGGCCACCCCGGCGTTGTCTTAAATAATGAAGCATGAGGGCGGACTAAGCCGGTACTGAACCCATTTTGGGCGCCATCTTAGAGTGGTGTATCGGGACCCCCGGGGCACTGGAATCCCTGAACCCATTTTGGGCACCATCTTGGAGTGGTGTATCAGGACCCCCGGGGCACTGGAATCAATATTGTTGTGAACTGGCGGAATGTCGGTGGCAACGGGCTGGTGGAAAGCCCATAAGATTAAACGCTATCTGCTTGTAATCTGTATCTGCAGGGGCACATGACAGCATTGCGGTGCACTACCAAACAAGTGTGATATTTGTGGCAACGTGTATGCGGTGTTATACATAAGCACATCCTTGTAAGAAATTTCTCTTGATATCCAAGAGCTGTGTCATTCTGACCCGAACTAATCAACATGATAGTGTGTTTTGTGACATGTGACGTGTGACAAAGTGATAGTGAATTTCGTGACATAACTGGGTGAACCTCATATTTAACTATAAATTCCTAGACTTGTTACGGACAGTGGCAGTCGGTCTCAATTCTCGCTAGTATCAGATCCAAAGCATTTTATGAGCCGTATTGCAATGTGAAAGTGAATTCTGTGACATAGCTAGGTGGGGACAGTAGCTTGTCAATAATTTGAAAAGTAAAGTGTTCTTACTACCATTGCTTGCACGAACAAGTACCTGTTTATATATTGCCTTAGCCCTGAAGAAGTCACGGGGTAATCCCCTGTAACAGCGACGAAACACGTGTTGACTAAGAAGGCTTAAAGATCTTGAATTAAAGACATCTGAAAATATAAAGACAAGCATCATTGTGATATTTTATGTAACTTTATGTATGTACTTTTGAATGTGTGCAGAGGATTTGTATATATAGCATAGTGGTCTGCTGGCCACACACGTGGGGATCTGGTGGTTTTTCCATACCTTATGCACCGTGCCAGATTACCTGCCAGTACTGATTTGTACTTGTGATAGACCTTAGAGCGCAAATTTTGCCTATTGCTGACCACCAACTGTATCACTAACACGAACAGGACTTTCCTGAACTCTTCCATCAAGCCTTGCCCCTGCACTTCTTCACGCAAGTTTTCAAGTACCTTAACCAAGGTGCTGCCATTGACCATATATACTGTTAGACTTGGCATCTTTTGGCGTGTTTCCCCTGACTTTTTGCTTTCTGACCTCCTGGTTTTGACTCTGTTTTTGCTGGTGTAATGATTCTGTGCACTTTCCTCACTGCTGTCCAGTGGGAAAGTGCAAGTGCTCCTGTATAAAATGTGTTATGGATTGGTGTTTCCATGATTGGCCTATTTGATTTATGTGTCAGTCCCTTGTAAAGTGCACTGAGAGTGCCAGGGCCTATAGATCAAATGCTGTTGGTGGGCTGCAGCACTGGATTGTGCCACCCACGCAAACAGCCTGTAAAGTGTAACTCTGGCCTGCCATTGCAGAGCCTGTGTGCAGCCTGGGGCTGCCATGTCGACTTGTCAAGTGCACACACTTGCAAGTCCCTAAACCTTCCCTTTTCTACATGTTAGTCACCCCTAAGGTAGGCCCAAGGTACCCCTGTGGGCAGGGTGCATTGTATGTGAAAGGTAGGACATGCCCTGGTGTGTGTGGCATGTCCTGATAGTGAATTACAGCCTATTTCGTTTTTCACTATTGCAAGGCTACCTGTTCCCCATAGGCCAGAATGGGCAGTTCTGATTATTACAGCTTATAATCCTAACTGACCCAGGGAACATGGTAGAAATTCGAGTTTAGTATGCCTGGACTCAGAATGATAAAATGCATCTTTTAGTGAAGTTGGTTTTAACATTCTGTGTTTGAAAATACCACTTTTAGAAAGTGGGTATTTTCTTGTCTAACCATCCAAGCCTGCCTCTGCTAGGTTGTGTATTCCTTGTCTGGAGTGTGAGTGACAGGGGCTGGGGGATGCCAGGAGACAGGGTGAGTCAGCACAGGGCTGAATAGCAAGATCTACATGTAGATGGGTGGGAGGAGATGCACCTGGGACCTGAATAGGGCTGGGCCTTCCCTCCACAATGCTGGCTCCACCTCCTGTGGTGCGTCTGATGTCCCTGGCCTGCACTGTGAAAGGAAAGAAGGAGACTTGTCAACAAAGTGCTCCAGGACTGACCAGAACTGGTTTGGACTAGGCATAGGCCTCTCTGCCTTCAGAGGACAAAGAGAAATTGAGGATAAAAAGGGGGACCCAAACCCCAGAAAATTAGAACTCTTTTGGATCAAGAAGACTGCCAAGAAGAAGAGCTGGAGAAGCTGTGAGGAGGAACTACCACTTTGCTGTGTGCTTTGCTGTGTTGGCCTGCAGTGGCTGCTTCTGTCTTGGGCAGTGAAAGGACTGGAACTGAACTTTCTGCAATCTACTTTGTGAGTGTCTCCAAAGGCTTGAGGTAGAGCTTGCCCCCTGTTCAAGAAGTCTCAGGAACAGCAAAGACTTCAAGTTCTTCTGCCCTCAGTACTGGGGACTGTGTGTTTTGTGCTGCAACAGAAGAAAAGCAACTCGACGACGTCGACGACGACGCTGCCGACTCCGTGTCCCGACGGCACCGCAGAGGGCACCGCTGCAACGCCGCACCGCGACCCTGGTCTCACCGACGACGCCTGCTGACGCCGCAGCCGAGCCGCTGCTGCTCGCACCGCGACCTGTGGGCACCGCACTCCGCACCGCCTCGCTTCACGACGACGCCGTGGCCTTCCCGACGACGCCGCTCCATGCCGGACTCGACGCCGCTGCTTGCACCGTGGTTCGGGGCACCGCTCGTAAGTTACACGATGCACCGCCCTCATCCCACACCGCAGCCTTGGCCCACCGACGCCGGTGCCATCGACTCCAGTTCGTCAGCCGACGACAGCGCTGCAGCTACGACGACGCCGCTGCTGCACCGTGACCTGCCAGCACCGTGACGAGCACCGCCTTCATCTCACACCGCGACCCTGGTCTCACCGACGATGCCATCCGACGCCGCCACCGAGCCGCTGCTCGCACCGCGACCTGAGAGCACCGCACGCCGCACCGCTGCACTTCGCACCGCAGCACCCGACGCCGGCCGACGCCAGCGCTCCTGACTTCAACAGAGGAGATCGATCTGCAACGCGTGTGACTTCGAGGGCCCCGACGACACCCGCACCGACCTCCGGAACCGACGCCTGCGGACGCCGTGTTATCGGAAGCTCACCGCGAGGTCATCGACGCCCTGCATTTCTGAAAGGTACTGTTTGCGGGTCTTCCCGACACCGTAGATGACCCGCGACGCCGCGGTCAACCAGAACTGTTTGGATTTGTTTGTTCACGACGCCGTGATAGCCCTGGACGGAGCTATCGACATCAAAGAACTGTTTTTAAAGACATTTTGAGAAGTAACTATTTCTGAAGTACTGTACAGTGGATTTTTATCGTACTTGGTCTTGTTTAAAGTATATAAAAATATTGGATATTTTTCTAAACTGGTGTGGTGTCAGTTTGTAGTGCTTACACTGTATTACTGTTGGTTATGTGCAAATGCTTTACACACTGCCTCTAGAATAAGCCTGACTGCTCATGCCAAGCTACCAAGGGGGTGAGCAGGGGTTATTTTAGGAGTGTAACTCCCTTACCCTGACTAGGAAGAAGGGTCCCTACTTGGACAAAGGTGCAAGCCCTTGCCAACTAGAGATCCCATTTCTAACATATACCCATTATACCCTTTATAACCTTTGCGGGGAAGGGTGTTAGGGCATAGGGACTGGCTTTGATTTCAGATCTTTGGAAAGTCTCAAAAACTGCAAATTGTGTTGTAGCGCTGTAGGTTAGAAATAATTAATGTTTGTTACTTATACTGAAAGAGCACTTACTTTATTATCCTTTTGATTAATTAAAATAATTACAGAAAAACATATACAGCTATTCACCCACCTCCCCCTCATCCGATCACAAGACAAAAATACTATGTCCGCTGCCACAAAGGATATCTTGGGTTCAAATAAAATGCACTTGCAGATGGAGAAAAGCTACAAAGTAGAGATACCAGACCGTTTGTTGATGTGGACATGTACGCCTGTACAGTTGATTGTATGGCCTAAAATAGGTCATGCCACATCCTAAAAGAAAAAGAAAATAGGAATTAAAAATCCACAGTTACTTACGGCTGAATGTCAAGTTAGGCCCTTACTGAACGCCCCTAAATGCGGCATGTCTTATCCTTAGACCTATATATCAATAAAGGCTTAAAAAATGTCTGAGGTTATTTGGGCCAATAGCCACTTGAAGCCCTTACTATGAACACCTTCTAAACATGGTGAAAACATGCTAAACTGCAACATAGTGGGAGATAAAGTGCGGAATGCAATTTAAAGTGCGATGCGCTAGCCTGTCGAGGACTGGTGTTAGTCTGTGGCAACTCGGTGAGTGCAAATCTGATTGAATTCTTGAGCTTCCCCAGTCTGGCTAAATTGCATGCCATGTTTGTCGATGTGGGCACTTGTAGATGAGCTTTTAATTATATGACCTAATATGAGGCATGTAACAGCCTAAAAGAAATAACTAAAAATTTTAAAAATCCACAGTTACTGACTGGTGAGTGTCCAGTTGGGCTGATTGCCCCTAATTGATACATATCTCATCCTAAAACCAGTTAATAAATACAAGTTTAGAAATCCAGAGTTATTTAAGCAGCTAGTCAAGTGATGCCCTTGCTGTAAACACCTTCTGAGCGTGATGGAAACTTACTCTGCTACAACATAGAAGGGATAAAGTGCGGCATGCAGATTTAAAGTGCAATGTGCTGGGCTATCAAGGACTGGAGTCAATCTGTTGCAATTTGGTGAGTGCAAATCTAATTGTATTCGTGAACTTTCCCAGTCTGGCTAGGTTACATGCCATATTTTCAGTAAAGCACAAGTCTGAGGCCTCTCTGCAAGTACTCACACCCTTTGCCCTAAAAATAGGGCAGAGCAGGCGGCGTCGATCGTCAGTCAATTTGGGGCAACAGCACAATAGATGCAACCAGGATTGTTTGCGATATGTACATAACCTGCACAAGACTGCCTCCCCCTTGCGTGCTCAGGCTGGGTTAAAATCTGAGATTGGTAAAGCGACAAGTCTCATGTAAAGTATTTTCCTGCGGGCCTGTACTGTCAGAGCGTCATGTAGGTAACATTGAGCTTTCCCCAGGATATATGATGCATCCAGTGGCGCTGTGATGGAACTGGGGCAAAAGTTTGCGGAGTCTTTTTCAAATAAGGTTGCTAATACCTGCCTGTTCACCACTTTTTTCCATGCAGATAAAGGAATGTCAGGGGAGTACAGGCTTTCTTCCTTGAACTTCAGGCTCTCAAGTGCCTGAGCAAGCCCGGTTTGCCAGGGGGAGCCCTCCTCCTCAAAGATATTCCTCAGTTGATGTTTGAGTGAGGCTTCTGGGGCTCTCAGGACCCAGATAAGGAACTTTATTATGTCTCCCTGGCTCGCCAACTCTGGTCTGCCAAGGCCAAGCTCCAACCTCAGCCTCGCACTTCTAGCATGCCGCCGGGCTAGCAGCACTGCCTTATATGCCTCAGCGCGTGTATGGCATTTAGACTCCTGTTCAGAGCGCCTGGAAAGGCCAGGTGTCCATAGTTCAAGGCCGGCATCAGTTTTGCTTTCAGGACTGTCAGCATGGGCTCTGCAAATGGACTTAACAGGTGGTGGCTTAATCGCTTCAACATATGGATAACACGGTTGGACTTTGTGCTAAGGTGCTTTAGGTGAGCAGCCGGTTTTGCTTCTCAGAGAGCCATACCCCGAGGTAGTTGTAGGCTGGCACTGTTCCTATTTGCAGATCTCCCAGTTGCCAGCGAGCTTGCCTTTTATGTGGATATTTTCAGAACGCTACTACCTTGGTTTTGCTCTGATTGACCTGTAGGTTGTTCTCCTGTTTGTAGCAATAAAGTGCATTGAGGGCTCTCTGAAGGCCCGCTCTGGTGTGGTCCATAATTGCAGTGTCGTCCGCATATTGTAAGATGGAAAGTCGCACCCTGCTTATCCTTGGGGTAACTATGCTGGCGTCTTGCAGGGCGACGTCCAAGTCTGCGGTATAAAGGTTAAAGAATGTTGAATATTATCCTAGCAGACCCTATCAAAGTCACCAAATGCAGTGCTTAATTTGTAAAAATAAGTAAATAAATAAAAAATATAAGTGCTGGGACCCAAATCATTTCTTAGGAGCCTGCTGCCAGTGCTGCTGCATGCCGGGTTTGCAGAATACTGTGGTTGCCTAGTATTGATTCCACCTTATATCCCTTTCTTCACCACCCAACACTTCCTGTGTCTTTATCTCACTCTTAAAGATTCTTTTTTATTCTTACTTTCTCCCTTTGTTACCCTTTTCCTGTCCTTCTCTTCCTCCTTCTTTCAGCCTTTACTGCCTCCTTTCTCTCTCTTTCTCGGTGTCATGGTCCGATGATGAAAAGTAAGTCCTAGTCCCCAAAAATTAGAGCTGATCCCCACCACATGCGACCATTGGCACAAATTAGCTACTGATCACATGAATAAAACAAGCATTGGCAAAGCCAGTAGGACTGGCAATGGCTACCAGTTTAGCTTTGCCAACGGTTGTTATGTTTTGTAGTAGCTTTTTGTTTGGTGACCTGCCAGGTCCTCACCAATATTACAAAACATTCCCTAAGAGCAAAAACCTTTATTGGCTTTAAAAAGCACACATTGACAAATTAAGCGCTGTCACTGGATGCGGATGTGCTAATTGTGAAAGAGCAAAATGCGTCAATCGCAATGAAATCAGCCAGTGGCTGAATTAGGATGACCAGTGTTTGAAGTTCTATGCAGTAGGCGGGTGGAAGAATAATTTGAACGACACAACAAGGGGCCAAGGGATGAAGAGGGCTGGCTGAAAGCCCATTTGTGTAAGTATGCATATATCATTTTAGTGAAAGGAAAATGTCTGGGCTAACACCAGACCGAAAGAAAACCTCAACGTGAAGACACAATTCCGAAAGTTTTTGAATGTTTGAGAATGTTTGAGACCAACGACAAAATATCTTGCAGAGAAGGTAGACAGACATCAGTTAGCTGTGACACAACCTATCATGCAAACGTAGGATGTCTTCCAAGTGACCATTCATTCATCCATCATGCCTCACGAATAATCCGCGGTTCCTTAAATGAAAAAGTGTCCAACCTAGCAGGCCATCTCAGCTCTGACCAAATGAAGACTTTCCAGCAGAGAAGTGCGCCCTTGGAGGTTTTAATAAGAAAACGTTTAAAAAATCATAGTCTCTCCCAATAAGATTCATGACGCTAAGACAAGGCGGCATGGTGCAACAAGCAGGGTCGCATGAAGTGTCAATGCCAGAGCCGGCACCGCAGACATTTTCTCGCATGGCGGATATTGATTGCGTGTTGCTCCTTGTTGCTAGACGGTTTATCTCTTTTTCCTGAATTGTTCAGTATTTCTTTACTCGCCACTATATTTAGTGCCACAGTACCAAGATGGCCTGTATAAAGATTCAATTGCAATTCCCATCCGATGTCCCTTCCCTCTCCTTTTTACCCCCTTTTTTATGTAGACATTCTGAATTCACCACCAACTTGGTGTGTTTAATTTAAAAAGAAGTAAAACACTCCCCGGGACGCTCCGAACGACCGCAAATCACCCGCTTTATAGAGGCAGTAAAATTGTGTATCGGATTAGAAGAGATCCTGATCCGAAATTTATGAGAACTTTTAATGGCATTATAATTTTTTTTTCTCCCCTGCGTGCATCGTTTGCTGTGTAGCGTCGAGAGATGAGATTTTTCGCACAGGGAGGATATTACCAGGCAGGCGGCGAAGGCGTCTGGAATAATGCAACAGCCTTTTGGCTTCGGAAAAGCTGCTCTGTGCCCCGCGGAAGGGGCATCCTCCACACCGACAATATCAATCAATCTGGGCAGACTGTGTGTGCTTGTGGTTTTATCTATAGGAGAAAGACATAAAAGTGATGAGATGGCGCGAGGGCCGGGAATCAATCCAGGAGACAGTGAGAGATGGGGACGTTGAGTATCGGGCGCCAAGCGCTGAACGGACAGACGGGGGATTTTGGGGCGCTGAGGCCCTACTTGAGAGGCCAGCGATCAGTGCTTATTTTGAGCCAGTGGATGCCGGTGGGGGCCACCGGCACTCATTTTTGGGGACGGTCACTTATTTTTCCTCAAAACACTTTGATCCAAATAAGGGAGAGGAAAACACAAAAGAGGAAAGAAGGACAAAGAGAAAGATGGAAAGCAGTGACAGAGGGAGGAAGCAGACATGAATAAGCTCCTGCAAGAGTGAGATTGAGGCAGGAAGTGTCTGGTGGTGGATTAAAAAGTGTGAAGTGGAATCAAGGCTGGGCAGTCTTGGTTTACGGCACCCCGACCGTTGATTTCGCTGGCTGCGGGCTTCTTAGAAAAACTGTGGGCTCCGGCACTTATTATTTTACAAATTAAGTACTGAAGAGAAGAGTAGTAAAATGTGATACAAAAGCCAAAACTCCCACAATGTAGCACTGGAAAATAAATGAGGAATATTTAATGTGGGATCAGGAGAGGACATTTAGGGGCCGATTCCGATCTCGGCCGGTAGCGCACCGAATCGGATTCGGCTTAACCGGATCCGATTCGGAGCCCTCTTCTCCGACCGATTCGAACGCGCGTCCGGCCGAGCGAGTACGATGCGAGCGCACGCGAAATCGCCGACCGACTCGTTCACGGGTCCGAACCGCACCGACCGACTCGCTCGGACTCGACTCGCACCGCGCGATGGAGACGTTCCCCGGCCGGGCAAGTACGATGCGCGCCTTGAGCAGTCCAACCGACCCGCACCGTCCGGCTCGAAACAGCTGTCGGAGCCGGACTTTGGGGGTCCATGTCGGACCCCCCTGCACGCGTAGCCACGCGAGTCGCACACAGTGCGTGTGCGGCGCGAACCGCATCGACGCGAACCCGCTGTAGGGGGCTCCCTCGTTCGCCTCGCACCCATTGAGTCAATGGGAGCCCGCGTACGCGTTGTACGACCGGCTCCCATTGACTTCAATGGAGTCCGACCGAATCGAGTCCGATAGCATGCGTGCGCCTCGTACTCGTTCGGTCGGACTGCTAGAGTCCGATTCGGTCGGAAATCTCTCCGGGTCCGGCTCGGTCGGGGAGATTTCCGGCCTGAATCGGAATCGGCCCCTTAGTTGTTGCTGCTTTCCAGAGACCACACGGTCACATGGAAGGGTGAGAGATTGATGAATTAGCTATAAGCGAATGAGATGTAGTGTGTGATCTATAACCGTGATATATGGAATGTGTGCCTCAAACAGAACAAGATGCCACTTGTGAGATAGATCCCATTAAGGGCGAATGTGTGAAGGACTGGTCTGTTAATTTGGACATTTCGCAGTGGGGAGCAAGCTGGGGGTCTGCTGTTAGAGTTGGATGGTCTCCCATGATCCCAAAATCGAATCCAAAGGTGAGCATAGATATTGTTCAAATGCACTGCAAGATGAGTTCATAAGCTCTTAAACAGTATATTTGAAAAGTTCACCTCCATCATTTGGACCCAATTGTCTTAAAATTTTGTAACCCTTGCAAAACCCCACAGGAGAGAGTGGGTCAGGCTTGCACGCTTCTATGGTCCAGTGTAGGGCATATTTTAACATTTTTACCAGGTTTGGTTACAGTTCCCAGGCAGGCCCTGATTGTGCTGGATATATCCTTCAAGCTGCTGTGTGGTGAACAAACCATGGGAAAGACTGTGTTAAATATAACAAACCAAGATGCAGTATATCACAGGGCAACAAGATCTTTGAAAATTACCGTAGAAAGATGGAATGTGTGGCATGTACTCAAGTGCTATTGTATGTATCAGATATAGCCAAGCAAAAGGTATTTGATATTAGCGTACAAGTTCTAAATAATGACATGTACCCCTTTGAAAGGAGATGTTTGAGATTTCCCCCAGAGAGATACATTGCCTAATTATTGAAGAAATAGGTAATTCTGAACGGAGAGGTTTACGACCAGTCTCATCTTTCCAGGTCTAGTCCTGGCAAACATTTGATAAGCTAAAGAGAAGAAGTATGCTGTTCCTAGGGAGGTGGTAGGAAGAAGGAAATGACAGGCCACATCGGTTACCAGAAGGTGCTAGATAGGACAAGGTAGTGAGTGTTTGTCCAGGGATAGCTCCAATAAGGAGCAAGGGCCCTCACACACCTGAGGGGTGGCATGCTTCATCATAGTGCAGCTCCTTGTTGGGCCGGCGCTGCAATGCCCAACGGGCCCCGCACGGGCGGCTCTTTGCCGGAGGTCTTCTCTGTTTGCCTTCGTGAAGCTAGATTATGTTATGTGAGGGTGCCTATGTGTAGTGAGTAGAAGTGGGATTGTGTGTGTGGGATTTAAAAATGGCTCCTGGATTCTCCAAAACCAGTTTATTCGAGGAGTACCTGGGCAATGAGTAAAAACAGACTAAAAAGTCGTGAACTGAGAGGGGAGAATTAAACCCGTATCAGTTCTAGTGGGTTGTGCAGGGGGTCAACATGTTTCATGCCTATAATCAGTCCGTAAGGATCTCGGCAATTCTTCAGGACCTATTATCCTCATCTACTCAGAGGTGGCGGCAAGTGGTATTAGGCCAAAGAGAGCTAGAAGTTACGTCCTCTCAAGTCAGGATTCCACAGTAGTCCTAATGTGTGAAGAAACAGATAATAAATAAATGAGGTACAATTATACCTTCTGGAAAGCAGTGCACCTAGAGGAAAAAAGGTTGCGTCAAACAAGAAGTTATTACGTGGTGAGACATGGCCAAAATCAAACTGGAAGAGAAGCCATGAGATCATGAAGAGGGAAGGGGAGTAGGCACGTATAGCGCCTAAACGGATAAGGAAAGTAAAGTAAAAAAGCAAGTAGGTACCTGGAGAGACATAAATGAGGGAACACTTAAGTCATAGTAAAGAAAAGTTATTCTCTAAAGCTCGGGAGGATACATATTGACTGCGTGAATACTACGTCCAAACATGCATCTCCATAGTGGATGTTTTTCACGTGGCCGTCTAATAATGCGGCTAATGTGGCGTGGTGATACCTGGTGGTGGTTTAAAAAACAGTATTATAAACATATGGAAAACACACACATCATTATGTGATTACATACCCCACACATCCATCATCAACGTAAGTATGTGGCCAAGCCACGTGGTGATACTGTTGTCGTGGGCTAGTTTATCCAAAGGGATTGATGTCCCGTGACTCTATACTCTGACATGTAGCCCATGCAGTCTCTTACACCTTTGAACTCACCAGAGAATGGGGATTGTGATGCCCCAACAGAGACAGGCCGGGATGCTCGCTGGCGTTGCGAGAAGGACCAATTTGCAAATATGAGCGTTAGATGTTTTAATTATTAAAACACTGTATTGTTGAGAAGGGGGCCAGTAGTTGGTGGATGAGAGGGAGCCCACTGTGCGGTAGGCACATGGACCATCTTGTTTTTTGCGGCAGGTTCGCAAATATTCGCTTGTCAGTGGGGCAATGAGAGGCCCATGACATGCCCAGGTGCATCTGATAAGTCCATTTTGTCATGCAAAAAAAATACAAACGTATTTTTTTCACATGAGGAAACCACCTAATCAAATTCATTTCCTATTTTTTTTCTTCGGGAGGAAAAACATTTTTCTAAGTTTTCCTAAATTCTTACTAATACATTTTTTTGGGGGGGTGTGGGTGTTCCACTATGGGAGCAAATTTACTCCTGCCAAACCTTTTCATCGTTTGGAAAGGTAGAAATGATATGTGAACACTAACAAACATATCTCTTGTGGGTGTGCACAAACCAAGAGGGCATTCTCCTACTGGAAAATCTGGTCTACACCCACAGTTGTTGATTTACTCACATGGGTCAGTGCATTCACATCAATTTAGGAACGTGAAGCAATTGCAGAGAGATAGAATGTGAGGATTATATCCCAGAGAAATAGATTTTTAGATACACTTTTTTGATACAGAATACATTGGAATAGGGGTGGGCGGAATTTGCAGAGTTTCACTCCGTGGAGTTCCGTGGAGTTACAGAAAAACTCTGCAAAATTCCTCGGAGTTCCACTAACGGGCAGAAAATATGCAGCGCACGCTGCAATTAGCACAGGCAGCGCGGGCAGCACTGAAAATTAGCACAAACGGCACAATGAGTTGCACAAGAGCACGCAGCCATTCAAGTTGATTTTGCTGCCACTCGAGTAGAAATCTACTCTAGCAGCAGCAAATCTACTCGAACTGCAGCCCCTCTGACTGCGACTGCTTGAGAACTGTGGCAACCCCCCATGTTAGAAAATCGTGCTGGGGGCATCACATCTCACTTGCCAGCTCACATATTCTGGAGCCTCACAGGAGAAAAATTGTGCCGCGCCGTGATTGGGGGAATTTGGCCAGAACTCCATGTTAAAGAGTAACGCGGAGTGGCCAAAATTCCACAAATTCAGCGGGCGGAATGAAACTTTCTGCCCACCCTTACATAGGATATTGCCACATGAGATGCAACCTGTGCAATTTACCACAGGGAAATGGATATTCTATGATGAAATAATTTCATTCCCATGAGATGGAATGCTTGATATATGCAATGTAGCCATCGCTTGAGTGATGTAGTTCTCCAGGTAATGAATTGTATGAAATGAAAACCTTAGAGAGATGCTTTCTAAGATGCAATGCGTGTGATGTACCAAAGTGAGACAAAGGCTCGATTCCCAAAAGTAATGCTAATAGTAGATGTCCTGTAAAAGTAAGTGGTAGCAATATTTCTGTGAATATGGACTAAAATATTTTAGATCTGCCTTAGGGACATAAGACTCAATTTTGACCAGGGTTGTGGCACTGCCATACCCTCACCACCACTCAAAAGAAAATGGCAAAGCAGTGGCTGGCATCAGTATGGTCATCTGAACATCATAATGCTAATGTTCATGTTTTGCCAGGCAGTCAGTCATGTCCTGGTGGAACCCATAGCTGCCAAACACACTAGGGCCCTGGTAAATATCTGGGACTCACCCTCCACAAATGGGAATGCAAGTCAGTGCAAGCGACTCACTGCGATTCCAACGCACAGGAAATCATGGCAATTATTAGGATAACCTCCCTTGGTGTTAAAAAACGCCACTCTGCAAAAGAAGATGTTGTGTCTCTTATTACAGTTAATGTAGTGTTGTTTAGTTGGGGCTGTTGCTTGGCACAAGGGTACAGAGAATTTTGGTATATGATAGGGTGTATGCTGTGAAAGTGGCAGTGTGGTGGTGCATTACTATGAATACGATAGACGTTGAAATCAGAGGTTAAAAAAACATTTTGCAATATGGATGGCTTTTGACTGTTCTGAACACAATGCAGTTTGTTAACTTGTTTGACCAGGAAGCTTAAATCTCTGTTATTATAGTAATTTTAAGTCAAATCTTTGCAAAACTAAAGGGTATTTTGTTTGCTTTGTGTTTGCTTATTTTAATTCGATGAAGATATTCTATTAGCACGTGCCAAGTTTTAGCACGTTCTACTTTTTGAATTCTTTTTAACTTCTCCCCTTTGAGAAAGTAAAGGCACTTTATTCACTTGTTGCGCTGCAAAATCTTTTTAGGCGAGAATTAGCATTTTAATGTGTACTACTGATATTGTTCATATGGTTAATGTGTGATTTGCAGTTGTAGATGTATTTAATGGAATTATATTATTCTATTGACTATAAGATGTAATCATAGATGAAATTTGTTTACTGAAGTGTGTATATGCGTATACCTCACCCTGCTCAGTAAAAATATTATCAAAAATGTAATTATACAAAATTAAGTATAGATCTACTATTCTTAACTCCACATCTAGGCACCTTGAAGATATATATGTCATCAATATACATATATGTGGAGTTAAGTGTAGAACATCTATACTTATCTATATATACATACCTTAACAATATTTTTACAATTATATTTTGATAGCAAAACATTTAAAACTAGATATTCAGATGGTAAACCCATAGCTGGCAGGCTCCACCACCACCTCACCACATCATCACTCCTCACCATGCCATTCTAATAGTGTGGATGTTGGGCAGTGACAGCAGGGGAAGAAGAAGTGATCCCACTATCTGAATGGTATTCCACCTCCTGCCACCAATTTGTATCAAATAGCCAAGAGGTACGTGGATGACCCTTAGCTGAGGGCATGCCAGTGGAAGGGCATCTGTTGGACCTGGCCCTTTTTGCAGGTTATCCCCAAACATTTTGTCTTCTTCCTCCTATTTTTCTGACCTGTTTTAGTTGGCTTTAGAACTCTGGGCACTTTAACACTGCTAACCAGTGCTAAAGTACATATGCTCTCTGTCTAAATTGTATTGGTGATTGGTTTATCCATGATTGGTATATTTGATTTACTAGTAGGTCCCTAGTAAACTGTAGCAGAGGTGCCCAGGGCCTGTAAATCAAATGCTGCTAGTGGGCCTGCAGCACTGATTGTGCCACCCACATTAGTAGCCCTGCAAAAATCTCTCAGACCTGCCACTACAGTGTCTATGTGCGCAGTTGTAAACTGCCATTTCGACCTGGCAAGTGCACCCACTTGCCAGGCCCAAACCTTCCCTTTTACATGTAATGCACCCCTAACGTAGGCCTATGGCAGCCCCATGGGCAGGGTACAGTGTATTTAAAAGGTAGGACATGTACTGATGTGTTTTACATATCCTAATAGTGAAATACAGCTAATTTCGTTTTTCACTATTGCAAGGACTATCTCTCCTATAGGGTAACATGGGGATTGCTTTGAAATATCTTTTAAGTGTAATTTCCCATTGGGAGCAGATAGAAATTTGGAGTTTGTGGTCTCTGAACTCACAGTTTAAAAACACATCTTTTGGTGACGTTGGTTTTTAAATTGCCTGTTCGAAAATGCCACTTTTAGAAAGTGGGCATTTTCTTGCTTAACCATTCTGTGTCTCAGCCTGTCTGTTGAATACACGTCTGGGTTGGCTGACAGGTGGGTTCTTGTGCATTCACTCCAGACAGTCACACAAAGAGACATGAGGTGTGCCTGGAATATCCTGATGGGCCATCACTAGGCTGATAGGCCTTCCTGAGCTAGAGTGGTTGGAGGAGTTGTCACTGACACCTGAATAAGGCTGGGCCTGTCTTCACACAAAGCTGTCTCCACCCCCCTGTAGTGTGTCTGGAGCCAAGTCAGAGAAAGTCAGGGTCTTGGTCACTACAGATTCTTTCCTTTGAAGTTTACCTACTTCAAAGGCAAAAAGGGACATAAGTATTGGACCTCAGACACCCCAAAATCAGAACATTTCTGGACTAAGGACATTCTGCCAGGAAGAAGAGCTGGATGCTGTAGGAGGGACTGCCGCTCTGCCTGTTGCTTTGTTGTGCTGGCCTGCTGCTTGTTGCTTCTGTCCTGGGAGTGAAAGGACTGGACTTTGCTTTCTACATCCTGCTTCCAAGGTTCTCTAAGTGCTTGTGCATGCTTGCCCCCTGTTAAGTAGTCTCAGGGCCTTCAAAGACTTCACCTGCCCGTGCCTGGGCTCTTCTGCTGAGAGTCTTGGCTTGCCAAGTGGTGCCAAATCCAGTTCCTGGTCCCTTGGAAGTGTAACTTGGTGAGCTTAAGGTGAAAATCTACGCACTGACTCCCAGCGGCTGTTTTCTTGACACATCGCTGCAAAAGATTGACACATCACTCCAGCCTGCCCCGAAGCATGGTTTCCGATTGGCACATCACCCGCGGCTTTCACCGCAGACCCTAGCTCGCTGTCGCAGCGCGTCAAAAAAAATCGCCGCAACGTGAGTCTCAAACACCGTGTCACGTCCATGGTACCCGCTCCAACTCTGACGCAGCACCTGCTTGCAGCTGAAAAATCAACGCAACACCTGCTTCGCCACTGTCGCAATGACGCAGTGTGTCTGGAATTTTGAAACATCATCCCTCGATGCAGATACTTAATCGACACTGCACTGCAGTAAGGAACTGAGGCCGTGTTTCCGGAAACCCACGTATCACCTCCCCTTCCAGTAGAGAACTGACGCATCACCTCCCCTGACAGTAAGGAACTGATGCATCACCTCCCCTTCCTAGCAGTAAGGAACCGACGCATCACCTCACCTGGCAGTAAGGAACCAAAGCATCACCTCCCCTGTGTAGTAAGGAACCGACACATCGATTTGCTTTTCTGGCACCTCACCTCCCCTGCGCCTGCCGCTATCTTTTATTTTGGACACATCCAAGGTACTTTGTGCTAAAGCGAACGTATCCATTGATTCCTATGGACTAAACTTGCTTAATATTTTTAAAGTGATATTTTGACTTGGGTATTTTGGATTTTTGTCATTTTGGTCTTGTTTTATTAAGATAAACATTTGCTATTTTTCTAAACTGATGTGGAGTCCTTTTGTAGTGTTTTCCCTGTGTTACTGTGTGTGTGTACAAATACTTTACCCAGTGCCTCTGAGATAAGCCTGACTGCTCATGCCAAGCTACCACGGGTGTGACCAGGGGTTATCTTAGCTGTGTGACTCCCTTACCCTGACTAGAATGTGGTTCCCTACTTGGATAGGGTGCAAACCACTGCCAACTAGAGACCCCATTTCTAACAGCCTCACAAACTTGCCATTAGTACTTCTCAAAATGTTTTACATTTTTACAAGGTGGGCTGCATCCTCATTGCTCGGTAGTGTTTTGACTGCTGCAGTGAACATATCCACCCATTATGGCTCTTGCTTATTGGGATGTGGTCTTCTGAATAGGGCATTAACATTTATGAATGTGAGGATTACAGCGCGTGGTGGGGACTGGTATCAAATCTGGCTGTAGAATTCACATAAGTGAAAGGGCTGCAGTCATTCCTCACTGCAAAATTGGCATAATACAGGGAGTCATGCAGTTTGTTAAAATCTATCTACTGTGCAGCCAGAAAACTAAAAGCATAATATCAGAACTGCCATTGCCGCTCAGAACTGCTGTGAGCAAAACATCAGCAGACACATATCAAATTAAACCATTTTTGATATACATACATTTTGATATTACCTAAGTCACCTATATGTAATGGCTTGAACCCCACAAGATGTGGGTGCACGGTGCAGAGAAAGAATATCGAGTAAGAAATATCGAATTGCACAAATATCGTGGTAAAAATATCGTGGGTCAAGAATGTCGACAGAAAAAATATCGTGGTCAAGAATATCGATTTTGGGTAAGTAATATCGATGTAAAAAATATCAAAGTGTTTAATATCGTTAGCAAAAATATAGATGTTAAATATATCGATTTTTTATTAATGTTATGTATTTTAGTATATATTTTATATGTGTGTGATGCATGTATTTTTTGTACAAGAATTGTTTGTATTTTTATCATATCTGTTAAAATTTTAATAGTTATTACATTTTTTTTGTTTGAATTTTGCGTTTTTAGTTCAGTAGCAGGTTGTGGGTTTATAGGGGAATAGGGTGGGAAGTAATTTAATTATATAACATTTATTGATTATTTGTAGTAGTTATATTTTTTTTCTTTGAATTTTGCGTATTTAGTATCGTAGAGGGTTGTGGGTTTATAGGGGAGTCGGATGGGAAGTAATTTAACTATAGTAAATTTTTTGAATACATTTTATTTATTAATATTTGTTGAATTGAGATGTTATAGTGTTAAATGTGTAAATTATTTTTTTATTAATTATTTAATAATTAGTTGTTAATTAATTTTAATTAAATAATTGGCAATTAATTATGTTAATCGTGTAATTAATTTTATGTGTGTGTTGTGGTGTTTATAGGTGAAAATGGTGGGAAGTGTGGGAACTAATTTATTTTTAATTGATGAATTTATAATTAGTTGTTAATTAATTTGAATTAATTAATTAGTAATTAATTATGGTAATTGTGTAATTAATTTTAGGTGTGTGTTGTGGTGTTTATAGGTGTAAATGGTGGGAAGTAATTTATTTTTAATTGATGAATTAATAATTAGTTGTTAATTAATTAAAATTCATTTTAGGTGTGTTTTGTGCATATTATAGTGTTAAAGAATGCGTATTTAATGAATGTTTATTAATTTTTTTCATTAATAATAATGTTTAAAATCATTATTAATTATGTTAATTATGGAAATAAATTTAAATAAAAATGTGGAATTTTTTCTTAATTGGTGTGGTGTTATAGGGTAGGAAATAAAATTAATACATTTATGTTTGAATTTTTTTGTTTTTTGTTTGTTAATATTTGCTTCTTTTAAATAAATATTGTTTATAAATGTATTTATTAATTTATTTTAGATAATAGTTGTACCTTTTTGTTATATGTAATTAATATATTTAATGTTAATGTTTAATATATTTAATCTGATAATTTTAAAATATTGTTTATTTATTTTTAAGATTATTTAAATTTTTTCAATTGTTTAAATGTTCTTATTAATTTTTGTTTCTCTGCTATCCAATACTTTCCTTACTGTTGCACTCACTGGAGTGGGAATAGTAATTTTTACCCCTCCGCCATCCAGCACTTTCCCTGCTGTTGTACTCATTGGAGTGGGAATAGTAATTTTTACACCTCCGCTATCCAGCACTTTCCCTACTGTTGCACTCACTGAAGAGGTGATAGTAATTTTTACCCCTCCGCCATCCAGCACTTCCCTACTGTTGCACTTATTGGAGTGGGAATAGTAATTTTACCCCTACGCTATCCAGCACTTTCCCTACTGTTGAACTCATTGGAGTGGAAATAATAATTTTTACCCCTCCGCTATCCAACAGTTTCCTTACTGTGGCACTCACTGGAGTGGGAATAGTAATTGTTACCCCTCCGTCATCCAGCACTTTCCCTACCATTGCACTTATTGGAGTGGGAATAGTAATTTTTACCCCTCCGCTATCCAGCACTTTCCCTACTGTTGCACTCACTGGAGTGGGAATAGTAATTTTTACCCCTCCGCCAACCATTTTTTCAATTGTTTAAATGTTCTTGTTAATTTTTGTTTCTCTACAATCAAAAACTTTCCTTACTGTTGCACTCACTGGAGTGGGAATAGTAATTTTTACCCCTCCGCCATCCAGCACTTTCCCTACTGTTGTACTCATTGGAGTGGGAATAGTAATTTTTACCCCTCCGCTATCCAGCACGTTCCCTACTGTTGCACTAACTGAAGAGGTGATAGTAATTTTTACCCCTCAGCCATCCAGCACTTTCCCTACTGTTGCACTTATTGGAGTGGGAACAGTAATTTTTACCCCTCCGCTATCCAGCACTTTCCCTACTGTTGCACTTATTGGAGTGGGAATAGTAATTTTTACCCCTTTGCTATCCAGCACTTTCCCTACTGTTAAACTCACTGGAGTGGAAATAGTAATTTTTACCCCTCCGCTATCCAAAACTTTCCCTACTGTTGCACTCACTGGAGTGGGAATAGTAATTATTACCCCTCCGTCATCCAGCACTTTCCCTACCATTGCACTTATTGGAGTGGGAATAGTAATTCTTACCACTCCACTATCCAATACTTTCCCTACTGTTGCACTCACTGGAGTGGGAAAAGTAATTTTTACCCGTCCGCTATCCAGCACTTTCACTACTGTTGCACTCACTGGAGTGGGAATAGTAATTTTTACCCCTCCGCTATGCAATACTTTCCCTACTGTTGCACTCACTGGAGTGGGAATAGTAATTTTTACCCCTCCGCTATCCAGCACTTTCCCTACTGTTGCACTCACTGGAGTGGGAATAGTAATTTTTACTCCCCCGCTATCCAACAATTTCCCTACTGCTGCACTGACTGGACTTGGAATAGTAAATGTAATTATTCCGCTATCCAACTTTTCCTCTGCTTTTGTATTTATTTTATTGCGAAATGTATGTTTTAATTTTTTTTAATAGTTAAATGTTTGAATTAATTATAAAATGGTTATTTTTAAATTTTAAATTATTGATATATGTATATATTTTATTTTTATATAATTTAAACATTTAAAATTTAAATAAAGATAATAGTGAATACATTATTTTAAAGTAAATATATGTATATGTATAAATTATTATGTTTGTGTGTTTATATATTTTTTTAATTAAGTTTATTTGTTATATTTAGTTAAAATGTATATTTAATTTAATTTATCTTGTTAAACATAATATTAATATTTAATATATTTAATGTATTTTAATTTTATGTTATATATATTTTTAAATCGATATTTTGTACATCTATATTTTTTACTTCAATATTTTTGATTCAATATTTTTGTACTTACCTATTTAAGTATAGGGAGGTGATATTTTTGTATTCTATATTTTTTCATCGATATTTTTGTCATCGATATTTTTGTCATCGATATTTTTTACATCGATATTTTGTCAGCGATCCGGGTGGACAATGTCAAAAGTAGAGCATGCTATTCCGATGGCGAAAGTTTACTTGCAAATTAAAGTTCATTTTTTACACAAGTCATGTTAGGTCTTCAGAGATCATTGGTATACTACTATAGTATTAATAAAAAATCGAATCCAAAGGTGAGCATAGATATTGTTCAAATGCACTGCAAGATGAGTTCATAAAAAAATCATGTTAATGTTTGAAAGACAGGGCAAAAATTAAATCAGTTCTGCTACATTATCCTTCTTTCAGTGCAGTAATAAGCTCCTTGAATTGATGTGATGTACCCTTCTGTAAAATAACAAAAGTCCGGAATTCTGGAATAGACAGGACGGCAGAGAATAGTAATTATTTGCTACGTATCTTTAGATATGGGAGAGGGAAGTGGACAGGGAGAACACGTGGCACGTACACAGAATTAGATGTAACATGGCAGAGTAGCATGGTTATAGTAAACAGTCTTATACTGTCAAGAGAGCCTTTAAAACTTCCCAGTCAGGATTTATCTGCTCACGACAGGGCTGGAATCTATTTCAGAACCCTCTAGGATTGGTTTTACAGAGACGTTTTCTGGGGTTGTTTGTGGTAAAGCCAACAGGAACTACTACAAAAAGAGTACTGGATGGACTCAGAATTTTCAGGGGATTGGGTCAACACTCATCAAAGATCACTGCTTAGAGACTACTATAACAAACGTGTTCCACCACTAGCTCCTCAGAACACAACTGAAGTTGGAGAAAATCAGAACAGGAGGTTCCTGCTGATGTCTGACTTGTGGAAGGACTGAGGCTTTTGTCTGCTAACTACTTGTACATGTACCTTAGAACTGGAAGAGATACTCAAGGGTTTGACAAGCAAACATCCTGTAATCCCATGGACCTTCATGTCAACAGAATGGCCCTTCTGTGGAAAATAAGTTGACCAGCTGTGATTGGATTAGAATGGGCTCTGCTGGAACCCTTGCTGCAATGTGTGGTTGAGTTTGCCTCCCATTGTCATCTGTAACCTGATATCCTGTGAGTGGAAATGAAAGAAATAAGAGCACCAAAAAAAAGGTGGGATATAGTCATTTGATGGTCTTCAGAGGATCTTGAGAAAGCACTAGAGCTAAATAACAAAACACTACGATTTTCATAGGTAATATTCTCTACTATGTCTCATTCAAAGCTTTATTCTGCAAACGAACAGGTGTCAACAAGACCTTGCAGAGAAGGTATCCAGCCTGACGGAGCCTTGCCCTTCTGGAGGATTTAAAGATACAAAATAGTGTAACAAGGTAACAGTCAGGAATTGGAAAAAGTGTCCAAGGTATCCCTTTGAGGAAAGAACTTTGGCAGGCATTTTTCAAGTTTGTCCCTTTCAGTGCTTTTCTTGCCAAACCTTAAGCCATTAGCCAGATATAAAAATTGAGGGGCAGATTTATGGGGAATTGGCATAGGGCAGCGCAACAAGTCACCTTGCTGCGTTGCCCTACGTCAAAGTGAAATGACAGGAATGCACCATATTTGTCCAATACGGTGCATTCCTGGCCTTTCCCACTGCCCTGGTGCCCTTTCGGCAGCCTAGCACCAACACAGGCCCTCTTGCACCATGGTTCAAGGGTGCCTGTGTTGTCGGCAGGATTGTTTTTGTGAAGGAAGGGGCATTTTCCTGAACAAAACAATACTGGGATACTTTTTCCTCTTTCTATGTGTGCTGCAGAATGCGAAATGCGAAATAAAGTTATTTCTCCTCATTGCACCTATCCTTGGGAGGCGTAAGGTTTTGGCGCATCCCCAGGTTTGCATGGTCTTGTAAATCTGGTGAAGCATCAACATCCATGGGTTTTGCATATGAACACCCACCGCAGCTCCCATGGAACGCCTCCCCAGCGATTTGCACTGCCTTGCCTTACTCCATGTCTATGAGGTCATACAAAGACACATACCTTGGGAAGCGGCTTTGCGTGGCCTCATAAATATGATTTTGTAGTTTGCCCTCCCAGAGCGCCACAAAAAGTGAAGCTACGGCCGCGCAAGATGCTCATAAATAGGCCCCTGAGCCTCTTACTAGGTGAAAACCTTACCAGGTACAGCAACCAGCTTTGCCTTGTTGGAGAAATTGAACCCCCATAAAAATTTCTAAGTCATAAGATAAACTCTTTACCGGTGCAAACAACTATGCTTAACTGTAGTCTGCTCCATCTCGGTCAAACAAAATTTGATCATATGTTCCAGTTAACCAGAAATGTGGATTTTATGCAGTTTTTTGTCACTTTTTTGACTTAAAAATAAAGACAAACACAAGGAGATGATGGACGGAGGGCTGAAACTTTTCAGACACTTATCCCCAGTCACAGATCTGGGTTGAATCCATCATCGTTCTTTAGCTCACTTCGCCACCCCAGTTCAGACACAGCTATATGCAAATCAGTCTTGACCCTGTGCTTCATGGGAACAGTCCAGCCCGAACTGCCAAGCCATGTCTTCTCTGGTCCAGAAACAAGCATCCTGGGATCAGCCTGGCTGATGAGGGCTGTTAGCCCGAAACCGGTCCCAGGATGCTTGTCATTGCTACCAGAAATTAAGCATACCTTTTCCCATTAAAATTGGGTTTTTGCATAGAAAGATAACAGATTGCTAATTTAATGGGACCCTTGCCCCAAAATAATAATCTAGAATCTCATATCTACTCCATACGCCATGCCTGCTGACTCTGTGGTAACTTATGTGCTGTGCCCTTGAGCTTGAAGCATCCCAAGAACTGGGTTGCCGGGAGGAAGCTATAGAAAAGCTAGAGCCTGCCCACCTCTGGGAGGATGTGCATCAGTTTTTTCTGAATTTCCATTTCACACTCTGCCACAGCCTTAACTGCAACTCCCCAAGTCATTGCAGTGAGATCCCATCTCCACCATCTCTGCCACAAACGCAGTCCTCGAAGGTGCAGCGACAGAGTAACATCAAACGTGAAGTCACCTGAGGTTTGATGGGGCCACAAGGATGAGATGGTAGTGAGTACAGACAACTGTTTCTGAATGCCTAATGTGCGCTCTGCTAAAGTCCTCTATGTAATTTGCCCATTTACGGCTCTAGGCTTTGCTCTCAAACATCTTTGCTGTATGATACTGCTCTCAGAGGTGCAACTATGGGTATAATACCATCAAAAGTGAAAGCACTTGCGGCTAGAGCGGGCGGTGAAGAGGGATTGAGAATCACAGGCCCAGATGCCACACCGCAGTACTATGCAAACTATCAAAAAACAGCCTTACAAAACTCAAAGAGTGGCTGATTTTAGATCCAGGATCCATGGATTATAATTCTCTCTCCTATATTTAACAAGAAAGTAAATGATCCTCTGCCAGTTGCTTTATTTGCATCAAAGTACTTGCTTAGCTTTTAACACAGATATACCTTAAATGCTCAAGCACTAAGGGCCTCGATCTCGCTAGGAAAGCCCTCCGTACGACTCGGATCCGGAGGGCTTTCCGAGCGAGACATGCTCCGGGAGTCCGAGCGAGCGAGTACGATGCTGCCGTATGCTTACGGACTCGGCTCGCTCGGACTCCCATTGAAGTCTATGGAAGCCCGTGTACAGATGCGTACACAGGCTCCCATAGCAAAAAAGGGGTGGGCGGGGAAAAGCGTACACCCTGTGGCGGGCACCCCATTTGGCCCGCCACACTGTGCATGCTTGGATCGGGGGGACACATGTCCACTCCCCGTGATAGATTCGGAGGTCCCCGGGTTAAGGGGGGCCTGGTACGGCCCCCCAAAGTGCACTTCCGACAGCAGTTTCGTCTCGCTGAGACCGAGGCGAAGCGGCTGTCCGAATCGTGCATCGTACTCGCTCGGTCGGAAATAGGCTCCATTGCGCGGCATGGTTCGTCTACAAACGAGACGTATGGAGCGGTTCAGGTCCGGAAACGATTTGGTCGGCGCTTACGCGATCTTCGCATCGTACTTGGTTGTTCGGACTTGTGTACGATTCGTCGTTAACAAGGGCTACGAATCAGATCTGGTAAAGCCAAATCCGATTCGGAGGCTCTCTGAATGACATCGGAATCGGGCCCTGAAAAGGGACAATGGTCAGGTGGGAGCAGCAGTGCCACATTCCTGTGCAATAAAATGGCAGTGTCTATCCACCGTGTAGCCATGTCACCTGGAAGTGAGCTGTGCCTCCATCCGATACTGTGCCCCACTTCACACATGAGGTACATCAAGCGGAATGGTCGAAAATTTGGCCTATAGTATCACAACCTACAGTGCACGAAAAGTGTTACTTTGTCAGAGGACATCATTTCAAGTAACTTTATGCTAACCTGGCATTGTGCCTGTGCAGTATTTTCTCTAAGGTGGTCGTCATGCATTGCAGAATGCTGGCCTTTAGTATCTGGAGCATCTGGCGGACAGATGTTTTCGAGCTCAAAAGCATGGCATGTCCTAACTGGGTGAGAGGCCAGTGGGGTGCTCTCGTAATGAGCCGGGCCCTTACCAAAAAGCAACATAATCAGCAGCACCCATAAAAACACACCATAACTATGGCCTTCCTTTGCAGTGTAAAACGTTATATATCACTTGCACTGCAATGGAAGAACTCCTAGGCAGATTGATGCACGCCAGCCGCAATAATATGGCGGGAAGGTTGTCAAAGAGACACACTCCTCTCATCTGATCCAAAATGGGAATGACACTTCCTTCGAGCTACGGCCGAAAGGAATATGCCCAGGGAAACCAGTAGCTGAAGGGGGTGTCCCAAAGTGCTCGTCTGTATATTTATTTCCATCCTGACTATGACAAAAACTCTGGCGGTCATCAGACATAAAAAGGGTGATGTTTGAGTGGGTGGAAAAATGCAGCGAAGAGTTTGAGATAAAAAAAACTTTCAGAATGTGTGCGTGAAAAACAGGGTTGCCAGATGAAATCCTCCATGCAGTTCCTTTTTTGAAGTTACACAGTTGGTAATTGGTATTAAAAGCAAGACGTATCATGTTCAATTAGAACAGTAACAACATACATTTAGAAACAGTTGCATTTTTCAAAAGTAATTATTAAAGCCAAGAATGTAAAACAAAAGCAGTATAATTAAAACAATAATCCTGCAAGAAAATATTAGATTCTGAGTTACATGTACAAAAAGAAAACAACGATGACAATGTAAATGTACTAAACATAATGAAACATTAGAAGGCAAGGGCTAATGACCTGTCATAACTAATTAGCTGCAATAATAGTTCTTCTTACATTTCAATACCATATATGAAGTTAAAGAGAAAGGAGAGATAAAAAAAAATGGCAGGGATCTATATATAAATAAGTAGAGTACTGCCAACAATTTTATAAATACTAATTATTAAAAAGTTGGATAACAAATATTAAGTTGGAAACATTTTTCTAATGTTTTTGGAGCTAAAGTGTGTTAAAGGACACTAAAATATAAATCGCTTTTAATCTTATCATTAATGTATATAGCCTTAGCCTGTATCAACCCTTTGAATGAAGCATACACTATTGCACCATGCAGAAAAAGAAAGTTTTGGGGACTCTTTCCAACAGGAAGTAACCTATCGAGGAGCAATTGTAATTAACAAATCAATATTTGTATGTTTTCTACAACATAAATCAGGGGAGAAACTCAATGTGCCTCGAAAGAAATTTGTAGCAGAAAAAGATAACTTTAAATCAATAATTTTATTGATATTCCACATATTAAGTTCCAACAATGTTGAACATTTTCACAATGAACTATCATGTGTATTAAGGTACTCAAGTCCAGCATTTTACTTCAGATGTAGAATTTCTGCACTTAAGTTACTTATTATGAATGACTCGCAGTGGTTGGATTGCATTAGATGTGATGAATAGTACCTATTAAGGGGTCGAATCCGATCTCGGCCGGAAGCGCACCTAACAGTATTCGTCCGGAAAAAATACAAGCCGAATGCGTGTTTCCCGACCGATTCATACACTCATCTGGACGAACAAGTACGATGCGTATAACAACCCAGTTTCCGAGCGAGCCGTACTCACCCAATCCAGCTCCTGTTCCCCGCCCGAGCCGGATCCGTGAACGCTGAATCGAGCCGCACGGAAGCAAATACACAGCACCTTCCGGCCGGACTAGTACGATGCGCAATCCGTACGCACCGAAGCCGTCGCTACGTCCGGCACGTTTGAGCATCGGGGCGAGCCGTACATAAGCTCCGTTTCGAGCCACAAGACGATCCACGGCTACGAGACGAACAAGCCAGCGACGAGTACGAGTCGAAGACACGAGAAACCCGAACGAGACGATCCAAGCATGAATCCCATTGCGCAGGTCCTACCTATACTCTACATCTATTACCAGGACCGGCACGGACGCGTACAGTGCAGACGGTAAGTCAAACACCAACAATACAAACAAACTACACGTACCCGAAATAGGTCACACACACATAGGGATGCACAAATAACGTACACTAGCAACAGCAGAACCATAGGGGTGGGATGTCCAATACCAATGCCACACACACCCATTGGGGGGTGGATGCCTACCACTACTACCACCCCCACTCAGGGGGGGCTAGATGCCTGCCACCACCACCACCACTACTCAGGGTGGGCTGGATGCCTGTCACTACTACCATCCTCACTCATGGGGGATGGCTGCCTACCACTACCACCACCCCCACTCAGGGGGGCTAGATGCCTGCCACCACGACCCCCTACTCAGGGGGCCTGGATGCCTGTCACTACTACCATCCCCACTCATGGGGGATGGATGCCTACCACTACCACCACCCCCACTCAGGGGGGGCTAGATGCCTGCCACCACCACCACCCCTACTCAGGGGGGCCTGGATGCCTGTCACTACTACCATCCCCATTCATGGGGGGATGGATGCCTACCACTACCACCACCCCTACTCATGGGGGCCTGGATGCCTGTCACTACTACCATCCCCACTCATGGGGGGATGGATGCCTACCACTACCACCACCCCCACTCAGGGGGGGCTAGATGCCTGCCACCACCCCCCCCTACTCAGGGGGCCCTGGATGCCTGTCACTACTACTATCACCACTCATGGGGGGATGGATGCCTACCACTACCACCACCCCCACTCAGGGGGGCTACATGCCTGCCACCACCACCCCCTACTCAGGGGGCCTGGATGCCTGTCACTACTACCATCCCCACTCATGGGGGATGGATGCCTACCACTACCACCACCCCCACTCAGGGGGCTAGATGCCTGCCACCACCCCCTACTCATGGGGGCCTCGATGCCTGTCACTACCACCACCCCCACTCATGGGGGGATGGCTGCCTACCACTACCACCACCACTACTCATGGGGGCCTGGATGCCTGTCACTACTACCATCCCCACTCATGGGGGATGGATGCCTACCACTACCACCACCCCCACTCAGGGGGGCTAGATGCCTGCCACCACCACCACCCCTACTCAGGGGGGCTGGATGCCTGTCACTACTACCATCCCCACTCATGGGGGGATGGATGCCTACCACTACCACCACCCCCACTCAGGGGGGCTAGATGCCTGCCACCACCACCACCCCTACTCAGGGGGCCTGGATGCCTGTCACTACTACCATCCCCACTCATGGGGGATGGATGCCTACCACTACCACCACCCCTACTCATGGGGGCCTGGATGCCTGTCACTACTACCATCCCCACTCATGGGGGGATGGATGCCTACCACTACCACCACCCCCACTCAGGGGGGGCTAGATGCCTGCCACCACCCCCCCCCTACCCAGAGGGGCCTGGATGCCTGTCACTACCACCAGCCCCACTCATGGGGGGATGGCTGCCTACCACTACCACCACCACTACTCATGGGGGCCTGGATGCCTGTCACTACTACCATCCCCACTCATGGGGGGGATGGATGCCTACCACTACCACCACCCCCACTCAGGGGGGGCTAGATGCCTGCCACTACCACCACCCCTACTCAGGGGGGGCTGGATGCCTGTCACTACTACCATCCCCACTCATGGGGGATGGATGCCTACCACTACCACCACCCCCACTCAGGGAGGGCTAGATGCCTGCCACCACCACCGCCCCTACTCAGGAGGGCCTGGATGCCTCAATCAATCAATCAATCACGGCATTTATAGAGCGCGCTACTCACCCGGGAGGGTCTCAAGGCGCTGGGGGAGGGGGTAAGTTACTGCTCGAACAGCCAGGTCTTGAGCTGCTTCCTGAAGGCGAGATGGTCCTGGGTTCGCCGAAGGTGAGTGGGGAGGGAGTTCCAGGTCTTGGCCGCCAGGTAGGAGAAGGATCTTCCTCCGGCGGTGGTTCTGCGGATGCGTGGTACGGTGGCGAGGGCGTGGCTGGTTGATCGTAGCTGGCGTGTGGGCGTGTAGAAGGACATGCGGTCGTTGAGGTACTTTGGGCCCAGGTCGTGGAGGGCCTTGTGTGCGTGGGTGAGGAGTCTGAACGTGATTCTCTTGCTGACGGGGAGCCAGTGCAGGTCTTTCAGGTGTACGGTGATGTGGCTGTGTCGGGGGATGTCCAGGATGAGTCGTGCGGAGGCGTTCTGGATGCGCTGGAGTCTCTTTTGAAGTTTGGCTGTGGTTCCGGCGTAGAGGGTGTTCCCATAGTCCAGTCGGCTGGTGACGAGTGCCTGGGTGACGGTCTTCCTGGTTTCAGTGGGGATCCATCTGAAGATCTTGCGGAGCATGCGCAGGGTGTTGAAGCATGAAGATGAGACGGCGTTGACTTGTTTGGTCATTGATAGGGAGGAGTCCAGGATGAAGCCCAGGTTGCGTGCGTGGTCCGTTGGCTTGGGTGCGGTGCCCAGGGCCGGGGGCCACCAGGAGTCGTCCCAGGCGGAGGGTGATGAGCCCAGGATGAGGACTTCCGTCTTGTCTGAGTTCAGTTTAAGGCGGCTGTTCCTCATCCAGTCGGCGACGTCTCTCATCCCGTCGTGCAGGTTGGCTCTGGCGGTAGTGGGGTCGTTGGTGAGGGAGAGGATCAGCTGGGTGTCGTCGGCGTAGGAGATGATGTTGAGGTTGTGTCGGCGTGCGATGGCTGCGAGGGGGCTCATGTAGACGTTGAAGAGGGTCGGGCTGAGTGAGGATCCTTGTGGAACGCCGCAGATGACTTCGGTGGCTTCGGATCTGAACGGGGAGAGGCGGACTCTCTGGGTTCTTCCGGCGAGGAACGAGATGATCCATTCCAGTGCTTTCTCTCGGATTCCGATGTTGCTGAGGCGCTTCACTAGGGTGCGGTGGCAGACGGTGTCGAACGCCGCGGAGAGGTCCAGGAGGATGAGGGCAGCTGTTTCCCCGTTGTCGGTTAGGGTTCTGATGTCGTCGGTGGCTGCGATAAGGGCGGTCTCGGTGCTGTGGTTGGCCCGAAACCCGGACTGCGAGGGGTCGAGGGATCCATTCGTCTCGAGGAAGGCGGCAAGCTGTCTGTTGACGGTCTTCTCGATGACTTTGGCCGGAAACGGAAGGAGCGAGATGGGGCGGTAGTTCTTGAGGTCGGTGGGGTCCGCCGTTGGTTTCTTCAGGAGGGCGGTAAGCTCGGCGTGCTTCCAGCTCTCCGGGAAGGTGGCGGTGCGGAAGGAGGAGTTGATGATGTCCCGGAGATGGGGTGCGATGGTGGCGTCGGCTTTGTTGAAGACGTGGTGTGGGCAGGGGTCGGTTGGTGATCCGGAGTGGATGGAGTTCATCGTGCGGGTGGTGTCTTCGGTGTTGATCGGGGTCCAGTTGCAGAGGGTGGTGGTGGCGGGCATTGGTTCGGCGGTAGGGTGCGTTGTTTGTGCGTTGAAGCTGTTGTGTATGTCGGTGATCTTGCGGTGGAAGAACGCGGAGAGTGAGTTGCAGAGGTCTTGCGAGGGGGTGATGTCGTTGTTTCCGGCGCTGGGGTTGGAGAACTCTTTGACGATGCTGAAAAGTTCCTTGCTGTCATGGGCGTTGTTGTCCAGTCGTTCTTTGAGTGCCGACTTCTTGGTGGCACGGATCAGCTGGTGGTGTTTGCGGGTGGCGTGCTTGAGGGCGGTCCTGTTGTCTGTGGTCTGGTCGAGTCGCCAGGTTTTCTCGAGAGTGCGGCAGTTCTTCTTGGATTCCTTGAGTTCGTTGGTGAACCAGGGGTTTTCTTGCTTCCGGGTCTGCTGGGAGGGTTTTTTAGTGGTGCGAGGTCGTCGGCGCAGGCGGTCAGCCACTTGGCGAGGTTGCTGGCTGCTTCGTTTGGGTCCGTTGTGTCGGTGGGTGTGTTCTGGCTGAGGGAGGCGGTGAGCTGCTCGGCGGTGATCTTGCTCCAGCTCCGGCGGGGAGCCTGTTGCGGGTGGTGGTGGGTCGCAGTCTTTCTGAAGCTGAAGTGGACGCAGCTGTGGTCGGTCCAGTGGAGTCCGGTGGCGTGGCTGAAGGAGATGTGCTTGCTGGACGAGAAGACGGGGTCAAGCGTGTGGCCGGCGTAGTGGGTGGGCGTGTTCACCAGTTGCTTGAGTCCGAGGTTGGCGAGGTTGTCCAGCAGGGCGGTGGTGTTTCTGTCGTTGTTGTTCTCCAGGTGGAAGTTGAGGTCCCCTAGGAGGATGTAGTCGGCGGAGGGCATGGCGTGCGGGCTGATGAAGTCTGCGATGTCTTCGCTGAATAGTGTGCGTGGTCCCGGGGGTCTGTAGATGAGGGTGCCTCGGAGGGTGGTCTTGGGGTCCGTGTGTATCTGGAAGTGTAGGTGTTCGGCGGCGGTGAAGGTCTCGTCGGAGTTAGTCGAGATGCGGATGGTGTTCTTGTGTACGATGGCGATGCCTCCTCCCGTCTGGTTGACGCGGTCCTTCCGGGTGATCTTGTATCCATCCGGGATGGCTATGGCGATGTCAGGCGCTGAGGAGGCGTTCATCCAGGTTTCGGTGAGGAAGGCGATGTCCGGTGCTGTTGCGTCGAGCAGGTCCCAGAGTTCCACGGCGTGCCTGTGGACGGAGCGGGTGTTCAGCAGGATGCATTTCAGGTGGTTGCTGCTGTTGCTCGACTTGGCGGAGGTGGTGCACGTCAGGGGGCAGGTGAATCGGCAGGTTTGGCAGGTGAAGGGTCCGTGGGTGCGTCTCGGTGAGGCTCGGTAGCAGGCAGGGTTCCGGCCGGCATTGAGTGCGGTGAGTGTGGCGGCGTCGTAGGTCCGTCGAGTGGTGTTGCATCGGTGGGATCCAGGGGTTCTGGCGCTGGGCGCGGTCCAGTCGCGGACGGGCGCAGACGGGCTTGCCTTAGGCGCGCCTTCGGCGCGCCAGCGGCGCGCCCGCTGCGCACGTCCGCTGCGCGGCCGTGCAGCGGCCGCCATTTATGGGGAGGTGGGAGGGAGGAGCAGCTGGGAGGCGGGAGGCAGGGGCAGCGAATGGGCAGTCAGGGGGCGGGGCCGCAGGGACGCAGCGGCGGGAATGGCGATAGGCAGCGAGGGGCACAGAAGGAAAACGGGGGGAAAGCAGGCAAATCACGGGCACAACAACAGTGGGGCAGCGAGGGGCACAGAAGGAAAAACGGGGGGAAAGCAGGCAAATCACGGGCACAACAACAGTGGGGCAGCGAGGGGCACAGAAGGAAAAACGGGGGGAAAGCAGGCAAATCACGGGCACAACAACAGTGGGGCAGCGAGGGGCACAGAAGGAAAAACGGGGGGAAAGCAGGCAAATCACGGGCACAACAACAGTGGGGCAGCGAGGGGCACAGAAGGAAAAACGGGGGGAAAGCAGGCAAATCACGGGCACAACAACAGTGGGGCAGCGAGGGGCACAGAAGGAAAAACGGGGGGAAAGCAGGCAAATCACGGGCACAACAACAGTGGGGCAGCGAGGGGCACAGAAGGAAAAACGGGGGGAAAGCAGGCAAATCACGGGCACAACAACAGTGGGGCAGCGAGGGGCACAGAAGGAAAAACGGGGGGAAAGCAGGCAAATCACGGGCACAACAACAGTGGGGCAGCGAGGGGCACAGAAGGAAAAACGGGGGGAAAGCAGGCAAATCACGGGCACAACAACAGTGGGGCAGCGAGGGGCACAGAAGGAAAAACGGGGGGAAAGCAGGCAAATCACGGGCACAACAACAGTGGGGCAGCGAGGGGCACAGAAGGAAAAACGGGGGGAAAGCAGGCAAATCACGGGCACAACAACAGTGGGGCAGCGAGGGGCACAGAAGGAAAACGGGGGGAAAGCAGGCAAATCACGGGCACAACAACAGTGGGGCAGCGAGGGGCACAGAAGGAAAAACGGGGGGAAAGCAGGCAAATCACGGGCACAACAACAGTGGGGCAGCGAGGGGCACAGAAGGAAAAACGGGGGGGAAAGCAGGCAAATCACGGGCACAACAACAGTGGGGCAGCGAGGGGCACAGAAGGAAAAACGGGGGGAAAGCAGGCAAATCACGGGCACAACAACAGTGGGGCAGCGAGGGGCACAGAAGGAAAAACGGGGGGAAAGCAGGCAAATCACGGGCACAACAACAGTGGGGCAGCGAGGGGCACAGAAGGAAAAACGGGGGGAAAGCAGGCAAATCACGGGCACAACAACAGTGGGGCAGCGAGGGGCACAGAAGGAAAAACGGGGGGAAAGCAGGCAAATCACGGGCACAACAACAGTGGGGCAGCGGGGGCACAGAAGGAAAAACGGGGGAAAGCAGGCAAATCACGGGCACAACAACAGTGGGGCAGCGAGGGGCACAGAAGGAAAAACGGGGGGAAAGCAGGCAAATCACGGGCACAACAACAGTGGGGCAGCGAGGGGCACAGAAGGAAAAACGGGGGGAAAGCAGGCAAATCACGGGCACAACAACAGTGGGGCAGCGAGGGGCACAGAAGGAAAAACGGGGGGAAAGCAGGCAAATCACGGGCACAACAACAGTGGGGCAGCGAGGGGCACAGAAGGAAAAACGGGGGGAAAGCAGGCAAATCACGGGCACAACAACAGTGGGGCAGCGAGGGGCACAGAAAGGAAAGGGGAGACAAGCAGACAAAACTGGCACCGGGGCCACAAGCGGAGGGCGATCTTACCTACAGGAGCAGCGGGCAGACAGCACAGGCGGAGCTGTGTGGTGGGGGAGCGACCTACCTGGCAAGGTCAAGGGTCGCCTGTCACTACTACCATCCCCACTCATGGGGGGATGGATGCCTACCACTACCACCACCCCCACTCAGGGGGGGCTAGATGCC